>CM039679.1:102768173-103303173 GCA_022537955.1 Schmidtea mediterranea
CAAAAAATGACAGCTGCCCAACGAGGGTGGGCTGGAGAGAAGCAACTCACCTAATCCCTTGAGGTAGCGTTATCGGCGTGCCAGGAGGACAACGCGGTAATCTACCCGCTCGTTTTCGCACCGGCCCAACTAGCGTACAAAGAAGCGACAGTGCCAGCAACCAAAGCTCCCAAACACAGGCCGGGAAAGTCGGAACGTGCGAAACGCCGCGCTGCAAAGGCCCCAAGGACTATAATTCGAAATAGTTTTTGTAATAATCAATAAACGTTTGGCTTAAACTAATTTTCTGAGTCTTATTTCAGTAATAATAGAGTAGAACGACAATGAATTTACGAACAGTTTTATGGAAAGAGATCTCAAGAAAAGGAAAAATTAAGCACACAAGCGAGGGACCAGAGAAAGCAAATCGCACACGTACCTTCTAACGGTAGTGCGTTAGACCCAGTTTGAGGTCGGGCCAGAGTAGTTCCTATGTAGCGCTCACCTTTGGCGACCTCAAAAACCAATGATTGCATTTCCAAAGTTGCTTAGCAACGGGTGATCATTGGGGGGCAAGCAATTATTTACATCTGGGGTCAAGGTTATTGAAACCATAAACCCCACACATTTATCTTAAATATACTAATGTTGGGCCAGCACACCAATAGCCTTGAGAATTGTTTAAATGCATCAGTAATACAGCACGAAAACCCAGCACCAAGATAACTTAAAATACAATATACAACACCAATTAAACACTTTAAAATCTGAGAGAATATAAATAAATATAAAATCAAAAACATAAAAGTAAAATTAAAATAATAACAAAATGCACCAAGATTCGCACGATACCTACACAAATATAACAAGAAAACACAACAAATTCGACGAAATTGAAAAAATTAATAAAAGTTCATTAAAATGAAATTTAAATCGAAAAATTTGAATTAGTAATAATTCAATAAAAATCTTAAATAAAAAATTATAAAAATAAATCAAAAAATAATAAAATTAACGAATAGAATTTACTAGAAAATAACAAGGTCGAATTTTGTTTTACTGCATCAAATTTCACAGGCGAGAAAAATAGGTATAAATACCGATGTGTTTTCACAAATTTTCAGTCTTATTTTTCGGAGAAAAAATTTCCTTTCAGAACTGTATAACTGGTTGTATGGCTGGTTGAGAGCCGTGCATTCAGGCAATTAACACGGGTAAGTGTTTTGCCTGAACACGATCACTCTCAACTGGTGCAATATTATTAATTGATTTTTTCGAAGATAATTGATGGGTAATTTTTCAATTGAATTTATGTATGACTTTTCAGATCGAATTAATGAATGATTTTTGTTTTGCAAATTGAAGTTATGGATAATTTTGTTTTTCCAATTGAATTTATGGATGATTTTTTGAATCAAATTTGTGGGTAATTTTTCAATTGAATTTATGGATGATTTTCAGAATGATTTATCGAATTAAATTTATGGGATTTTCGAAGTAAATTTTATGGAATGGATACAATGAATTTCAAATGTATGTAGCCGATGTAATATGCTGAATAAATATTTTATATCTACAGCCTTAGTGCAGCGAAACTTTTATTCCAAATGCTATGGTAAAATATTATTTGTTATTCCTTTTCCGGCCCACAGCCAACACATAACGCAAGAAAGCAAAATCTACATAGTACAGATGCATGTAAGTGCGTGGAAAATCGCCAATGATATGTACCCGTGAAGACTCAGCGTGCGGAACGCAGGAGTTGGAACGTCAATATTATCCGTACATAGGGGAAATTGGAGGGTAAATGAGTAGTTTATTGGCTGCTCCTTCACCATCCGTTTTCTGTAAAATTGACATACATTTTTAACAACAATCGGCTCAAAATCTCTAACACCGAGTAGTCCAGTGGGCACTCATTAACTATGAAATGAACATAAATAGATCTTAAGGACAAAAAGAGGGAATGGGTAGCGGGGAAAATTGCGAAATCGTTGCAACAGTTAAAATGAATAGCCATCGGAAAAATATTAATCCGAACGACCAAAATCATGAAAAATAATGTTTTTAAATAAAAATTAAATAATTTAATTTGAGTTGAGGCGGAAAATATGGGCGGGACGCTGCTCAGATTTTCCGAGTCAATGAAAATACTTTGTCGAAAACTGGAGAATAGGGATGAACCGTAAAATAAGGGCGGAACGCTGCTCAAATTTTCCGAGTCAATGAAAATACTTTGTCGAAAACGGTAGAATAGGGATGAACCGTAAAATAAGGGCGGAACGCTGCTAAAATTTTTGAATTTACAAAAATACTTTATCGAAAACCGAAAAATATAGGTGGACTACGGCTAATGTTGTATATCAATAAAAAATTTTAACGCTGAGGAATAAGGAAGGATCCCTACAAAATCTTAATAATAATAACGATAATGATAAGGGTAATTATAATAATAATAATATTGATAATAATAATAATGATAATAATTATGATAATAATAATAATAATAGTAATAATCATAGTAACAATAACAATAAATATAATGGTAGTTATAGCTATAAAAATATTAATAAAGGTATTAGTAGTAACAATTAATAAGGGGAATACATATAATAGCAACAATGATAATGCTAGTAATATTAATGGGAAACATTGAAGTGATAATAGGGATAAGGGTGAAAGATATAATGTGGGTGTATTTAACATAACAAAGGGTGTACAGATCAAAGAATAATCTTCGACATGGACAACGATAAGAAGGACTATGGGAATGGACATAAAGATAAATGATATAAGAGTATAGGTTAACATTTGAAGGAGATAGGAGAATAATGGGACCTAAGAATCAAAAGCGAGCACAGGTATTCTATCGACAGCTCGTGAACCCGAGGGTTGTCCGAGCAATTACAGTACTAGCGATAATACTCAATTTTTGCGGACAATCCACCACTTGAACACATTACCAACGTTGCTTAGCAACGGGTGCCAAGTGGATCAGAATCATTTTGTATGGCGTTACGAGGGGCAACTAGAAGGATAAGCAAGATTTGAAACCCAGTAACCCACCACTAATGAGAAACCAAGTAGCCAAGATTTTGCTTGAGCACTCCTTGGCAAGACAATAAAAAAAGTTACTGAAACTAACTATAAGTTAATATCATGTTATTATAATAAGACGTATGGATAAATGTATTTTAAAAATCTAATTTTAATGGTATTTTATAATTTTAATTAATTAACACTTTAATTAGTTGATATTAGATCTTAGAAATAAGAGAGTTTAAAGAAAAAATGAAATCTTATGAAAATGAATAAAATACATATTAATCTTAACTAAATACATGAAATTCTCTACAAAATAATAGATAAAACAATTTCTGGAATAATTTGGCATATTTTATTTGAAAGCATATTATAAAGAGTTGTGTATCGGTTGAATATGGAATTTAACAATTTTTTTAAAATTTTTGGGCATATAATTGAATTTTTATTTAAATTCAGCTAAAATTGTGATTTCGATAAATCTTTGATAAATATGACAATTTTGTTTAAAAACTACCTTTAACAACACAAATCTTTTAAATTAATTAGCAACAAGACTTTCCAACTCTACCAATGAATTATAATTCTGAATCTGACGAAAGTATTGAAAATATGTAAAAAATAATTTTATATATATTTTTTTGTATTAAGTACATTTTTTATAGGAAATTAGATTTATTAAAAGCAAAGTATGCCCATCAGAAATTGAAAGTTAATAGTAATAACAATTTATAAACAATTTATAATAATTTAAATTTATATTATTGCTAATAATCAGATAGTAATAAGTTATACAACAAAGATCTCTCATGCAAATATGATAACTCAGCAAAGTGCTATTTATTTTTATCTTATTAAATTAGTTTTCTAATTATTTTAGAGATGTCTTGCATCCAAAATCAAGTAATTTTCCAACAATGAGTAATCAAAAATCGTCTTCAAATCGCCATTCTTCAGTTATTACCAATGTAAATATATTATAATTTATTAATGAAATTAAGTTACAAATAAATTTGATAAAACAATATCGCTAAATCAAATGAAAAATTAAAATTCACTACAGAATAAAAAATTCCTATTAAAAATTAAGCTAAATTTTAATTAAGCGAGTAAGTAAAATATTTAGATTTTCATTTTGAAATTTCCAAATATGTTTTTGTCAGGTAATCCAAAATATCTAATAAATGATGATTGATCTTTCTGTGTTTTCGTTGACTGACATATTGCAAAATGATTGTTACCCCCCACACTTTCCCTCCCTCTCCGTCCTATTTACAGTTATTGAGTGTTTGACTCGCAATTCTGAACCCGTTCAGTTGAGACATGATTTATAAATGATTCAATTCTGTCATTAGTCTGGTTTTGGTCTGAATTGCTTTGAGAATTTCAAAATTGGGCCCCCATAAATTAAGTCACGCGCCAACAGAGAGTCAAAAGCTGTGACCAATTGTGACGAAGGAAAGAAATGTGATACCGCATGAAATCACATCAACACGTTTTTAATTTTTTGACTATTTACATTTTGTTACGTCATATTTCATGTTTTAATCGTTCTGATCACTGAGCACATCAGTTCGAGTCGATTGATTTAATATTGATTTATTATTTTTCTACGGAGGGGCTGCATAAATTTGTGATGTAATATGTTGGAGATTGTAAATATAAATTTATTTTAAAAGGATATAATTTCTAGTAATAGGAAATATCTCAGAATCATTCAACAAAATGTTTTTATTGAAATATGTAAAATGCGAAATTACAAAATAGTTTGAATTTAAATTCAGGCATAATGGTGAAGGTTATTGTGATAATGAATTCATCAGAATACATTTAGAAATGATTGGAAAGCAAGAAAATTTATAAAAAAAACAGGAAATCGTAAATTAATTAAGTAATGAAAACCCGAAAAAAGGAATTCTTTAAACTATTATCAAGACAGCATGATTAATGAGAAGATGTGGAAAAAGATTATTATTATAAGGAAGGCACATGGTAGGGTAATAATTATATTGTTATATGACGAAATCATGAGAGAAAGCCGCAGTGGGAGGATTATCAAACAGACGATCATTAATCAAATGGATTATACCACTGTATAAAGCAAGTCGAAATTAGAAACCACCAGGATTTTACCTCAGTTAAGAACGAAGAACTAGAGAATATTAATTGAGGACAAACAAAATTTATTGAAATAGGGTAACAGAAAAGTTAAAAGGAATATGTAATCACAACAGGAGCAGTTTATTGAAAGTGATTATTGTGCAGTCAGAACTACCGACTTTTATCATTTAACTTAGTAAAACGAAACAAATATATATAACTCCTTGTGTAAAAGTGTGACGAGGGTAAGGGGTGCAAAATGAGCGGCCCTTACGCAAATATGATCAGAGAAACCGCACTCAATAATTAACAAATATCTATAATGTTTATACTATTCTGCCATGCTAATAAATAATTAAGTGATTTAATTTTGTCGTTTTTAGTTAGCACTAATTTTGACATTATGGTAATAAATATATTTATATGAAAAATATAATAAAATTTAGTGGCCTTTGTGCAAAATAAATAACATTTTGTCAATAATTGTGTTGCGCGTTCGATACGTTTTCGTAGCTGAAAGTAGGGTCTTTGATTGCACCGATTTTCATCATTTTGCATTTTTGTTCTAACAGTTGATGTGGGTAAGTTCAATATTTACTTGACGTTCCCTTTTATTTTCAATTTTATATCCATAGATAAATTCATTCTTGAATTTTTTTGTCAAATCTTTTACAATATTCTTTTCGTTCGCACATTTTATTTACGAATTTAGTAATTATTACAAAAATATGAAGAAACTAATATTGATTTGCAAGTCGGTTTGCCATACCAAGATATTTTGAATCTTCGGTAAAAAATTTATAAAGTGGTACATAAGAACACCAAACAGCCAAAGCAGATCCCAAGCTACATGCTGTCCATCTTGGACCTAAAACACGGCCTATTTTGATTATATCAATTCCCAAATCGCTTGATATATTTTGTTAAAGCAATTTATTGTTATTTGATTGATGAAAAATAACATAAATTTTATCGATAAATGATTTAAAATGATTCACTTGCTGTATTTCATATATTACATCATCCAAAACAAGCTGAATGTGATGGTTTAAGCAATGCCAAACTATTAGATAAGGTAATTCTTTTACTAATCTTGTAGCAACACCTGACTTTTGACTAAGCATTGTACTTGCACCGTCAGAACAAAAACCAATCAAATTGTCTTTCAAAAATTTCATGGAAAAGCCATTTATTATTAAAGTTTGCAGCAATATATTAAAATATGCTCAGCGGTTTGGGATTCTAAATGAACTAAATCCAAAGAAAAGGTAGGGTTTTCTAAATCCATTTCAAACTTCAAAAAAATAACTAGGACAGATTTACTTGATAAAGTTGAGGCATCATCAATGATTAAGCAGATTTTTGAATTGGATATAATTATTTTTTCAAAAATTATTTTTTTCATTTGCTTTGCTATGTGTTCTGCAATTCTAATTGCAGTAAATCTAGAATGTAGCGAAATTCCAATATCTAGCCCATTTTTCAACTGGAGTTCAACTTCTGCTTCCATATCTGAAAGCGGCCTATTTTTTTATTAAGCTGTAAACAATATTTAAAATTTTATTGGTATTAGTCATATTTTTGTCATTCATTGAATCGATGACTTTGGTTAGTTCATTTCTTTTTTTAGTTCAAGCATTTGTAAAACCAATAAATGTGTTTTTGATTGGAAATGTTCAGACATTTTTTTCCTTAATGAAGCCTGCTGAATAGATTTCGTTTTTCCCGATGGTTGAACTTTAAAATTTCGCCATACTTTCGAAATGTGAATGTTCTGTTCTGTACAAATACCCAAATTAACGAATGAGGAGCATTTTATACATAAAAGTTTTTTATTTTTGAAATAGCTTTAATTGATCACCATTCCAGCAATCTGGAAAAATATTCACAGTGGATTTATCTTTTTCGGGATTGGCTGATAGAATTGTAGAGCAAGATTCTGTTGGTGATTCCTGGCATACAGAATTTGCAATATTTTCCTCTTCTTCATTGTTTTTTACTTTTTTATTAAAACAATCAAAAATATTACTATTGCGTTTCATCAAATATTATTTCCTAAATGAAAGGGTTCAAAATATTTAGATATAAACTGGAAAACATAAGTGTACTCACAATATAATTATAACTGGAAATCGTATTTCTATAAATAGATATTATCAACCTATTTAATTGAAATTATAAATAGTTTTTGTAATAAATAATAGATTTTAATTTAAAATTTAATTTATTCCGAAATAACAGGTTCGATTAACTATTAAAAAATTTAACAACCGGTTCTATCGAACCGGTGCGAACCAGCTACAGCTCATCACTGTATATATACATGATTATTAACTTTGTGTGTTATTTGAAATTGGATGATTTAATTGTAATTCTATGTAGTTAATTTGAATGGTTTATGAAGTTGGACTTTTATGGTTAATTTTGTTTTGGATTATGAAACTATCTAGTGAATTTTGATTTTTTGGATTTAGTCTTCAACGAATAGCATTTTGGAATTTATTATCGGCTTATTACTGATTTTTAATTTCAATTTATTTTGGAAATATTGTTCAATTGAAAAATTTCCACTGATCATTATGGCCAATGATCAAGGTAATCTCAAAACTCTCAATTATGTTGCATTTTACCGATCTGAGCAAAAAATAAAAATACAATCATCGTGACAGAAATTACCCTCTTCATACAATACAAATTGAAGAGGATTATTTGATAATCGAAAATTTTTTCATTCATATAATAATTACTTTGCACCAAGGACTTATTTTATTATTTACTTATCTGACATTTAAATTCATTAACGATTTCAACACAAAAATTTAAAACTTTAATAACCCGAGTGTTGAACTTCATCGTTGCATTTTCCATAATAATATCTGGTCCATCTGAAAACTCATGGCTCTTTTCAAGCGACGATGAAGGGTCTGCAGCTTGCCTTTGTTGCTCATTTAATTCAAGAGCAATGTAACACAATTTTTATTCAATATCTCGGACAATTTCTCTGTCAGCTGTAGTTGTAAAGCTGTAACCTCGACCTGTCAGGATTTTCATTGGATAATCGATCAAATCTGTTCCAGCCAGAACCATCCTGTAAATTGCATAAGACAACGCGTAGACAATTGAACGCCCAACCGCATCGAAAGCGAGAACTGCCGCAATAGATTCAAAATGAACAAATACATCTTCATCGCCGCTTTCATTGTCATTATTAATAAATCCATATCCATTCTTCGAGTTAAACCATTTAACGTGTCCGAAATCTCGAGATTGAGCCATAACTGAATTTATTCACAAAATGCCAAATGTCTAATTCCAAAAATATATTTATCAAAATTCAAACTGTCATCCAAATTCACACGAATAAACAAAAATTCCGATTGTACATAAAATTACAAAATTATTCCAAGATTTAATCGAAATCACACAAATCAATTCAGCCAAAAATTGTCAAACAACTAAAAAAACTTTCGTCTGGGTGTCCAAACTAAATAATCCACTCGACAAAAAATCCTCTATCTCGCACGCAGACCCGACAAAACTGATAATTCAACATCAGAATTGAACACCGAATAATAAATAACCAAAACATACTCATCTATTCTCGTCTATTTCTGAATACCTAGAGTTTATATTGTCTTTCCTCACCAAGCCTAAATTGGTGTTTTATCTTGTGTCGTTTTGTCACGGAATCATTATAGAGAGATGATCTAAGAAAACCCTCTACGGAATGTTTAGTGGTTATCTGACAAATCCGATACAATTATTCGCGTAGATTATTTTAAAAATACTAAAAAAATTGAATTTTCTATTAAAAATTAATCTTAAAAGGATTTCAGTATAGAAAGTTTAGAGACATTGAAGGAGTGATTAAACACAAAAATCCAAACTCATATTCTCATGATTCACAACCATAAAATGTTCAAACTAGTTAAATAATTGAAAATGAAATCTCCAGATTCGACACGCTGAAATGAGCTTGAGAAAGTAAGAGTTGAAGAATATGAGTCTATGCCCAAATGATCTTCAATTTTTCAGTTTATTATTAAATAAATAATTATAATTTTATCAGTTCTGGTGAGCTCATATTTTGAGATCCCGGTAAAAACATATACATCTAATTTTACATGATTCTAGAGAAAATGAGGAAAATAAAATAATAGTTCCAGGGAACAAAGAGGAAAATTATTCAAATTCACTAAAAGAGGATTTTTGAAAAAATCTGATTAAATGAATACAATAGATCCGGACTAATTGGGAATGAAAGTAGTCCGGATAAGGAAAAATCCGGATAATTGAAAAAAATCGTAATTAACAGTGAAAGACATACCTACAATATAAATAACTTATTATCTGTATAGATTTACATAAATCTTCAATATTAAATTATTTGTTATTAAGAAATTCAAACATCGATTTTTACTTAAAGCTAGTTGTTCTTTTAGATGCTGCTAAATCGCGAATACTTACACTTTTCTTGGTTCTCAAACCACTTCATTGTGACATCTAATCACTGAAAAGCTTTAAAATGTGTAGGTCCAATGTCTCTTACTTCGCGAATCTCTTCTTCGTCTTTTTGATCTTGTTCATCTGAGGTAGATATTTATCGAATTATTTCCCCATCATTCAAAATTTGGAATTCAGGATCGTTCACATAGCAATTCAATCACATTTTCTTCGTCACATTCAGCACATATTGATATTTGTGCTATTGCTTACGTAATGTCTCTTATACAACTTTCTGGTCAAAGTAAGTAGTACGTTCACTAATAAGTCTCCAACTCCAGTTGGTCTTTGTTCTGAGCTCGTTTATCAATTTTCATGTAATGAGTGTGATGCCACATACATTGGAGAAACAGCTCGTCATCTCTGTACTCAAGTTCTTGAGCATTGTCGACCGAATGGATTCACTCACATTAGTGATCATTTTAGGAAATGTACTAGTAAAAAAATAGGTATGTCTGACTTCAAGATAATTGCATAAAATTGTAGTAATTATTGGGAAAGAATAATTTGCGAGGCGTTGTTGATAAAATCTTTAAATGCTATAATTAATGTTCAAAATGTTCAGTCTACATGTATTTTTGTATGTATTTAAGTAATTGAATGTAAATTGTGTATATGAAGTATTTGATGTAATTAGTTTGTGATGTTTTGTAAAAATAATTTTTTAAATTTAAACTTATTTTGCGATTTTAAATTTAATTAATTTTTTATTTAAATTTTATTAAATATTTAAATTTAATGAATGTTTGATTTTTATTTTTTTAAAATTTAAAATTAAATTTTGTAATGTGCCTGAAAAGAAACTACTAAAATGAAGAAGTTCTCAACGATTTACTAATACAAATGTTTTTTATCACAGACTAGTAATGTCTGCACACTGTGTATGCAAAATACGTAGATATAGAAATTATACAATCTCTATTGAGAGATCATAGCTGTTTGACCTCCGACAACTATGACACATCCCCCTGTGCTGAGTAAGGGTTCCTAGCACATACTCATCAAGATATTTTGGTCTTCTGCGATTGCGTTGCTCAGCTTCCTCAAATTCGTCGCTCTCCTCCGTCGTAGAGGTCAGCCTCGATTTCTGATTCAGACTAAATCATAGGAAGAATGTCAGCAATATGGCGTGGAATTCCGTCTACGTCGATATATGTTGAAGAATTTATTCCTGTGATTGTTCCCATTTGCCATACGGTGGTGCATTTGAATGATTAAGGTTTTACAAAAACTGATTGGCCTTCCCCAAAACCACTAGTATGCGGAACATCCAAACATTCTCTTTATTAAATCGCCAATCTTAATTAAACAATCTGTTTGCTGGCTCAAAGCTTTTGTCATCTTTAAGCTGAGAGGGAACATTGTACCAGAATACAGCATCTTGAGGATCGCTGGGACTCATCGAAACCTAGCACTTTATTGTGCGATGGTTCCTTTCGACAATTACATTTCCGGACGGCCGGTACGCACATATAAAGGATAAATTAACGTGTCATTTCAAACATAACTTTTATTTGATTGGAACGAAAACTAGATCTATTGTACACGAGAAGCTCTTTTACGGGTCCTCGCTCTCTAAGCATTTCTTCTAATTTCCTTGATAAACTTCGAGAATCTTCACTTGATAACTTTCTCCAGATAGTGAACCTACTTCGTCCGCAATCTACCATTGCGTAACATTGACAGCTAACCTAGTTAGTCATCCATAACATCCAACGATCCTTGATCCCATTTAGCAGGGGAAGTATCAATGGATAGGCATTTAGTATAATTAGTGACTACTTTCTGGATTTCAGCTTCCTATGTTTCTGGGCTTTGGTCTTGGACAAAGTAAACGGTTTTATCATTCCCGAAATAATACTTGCAGTGGCGACCTCTGATCTCTTTAGCTGTCATCGCTGCACAGCCCATCGGATCCAATCGCTTCAGCCACTCTAGTCAGCCCATCAACGCGATTCTCCAAAGATTTCACTAAGTGAACGGACAAGTTAACATTTCCTTTCTCAAAAATTTTCCGGACGATTCCTAGCCGACGTCTTACCAATGTTTCTGAGATTCTATAGACCTGGATCTTCTATTCGTTTGCCAACACAGTACGCAGCCAACTGACGACGGTTGCGGAATCAATCATTATATTTAAGATTTCAATTCCCTACTTCAAGGCCAAATTTAACCAATTTAATACAGCACCTAACTCAGCAACATTGATATGAGAATAATCGTCTTTCTTCCTGAGCCATGATGCATCTTCCACGGTATTATCGTTGATAGTTAGCACAACCCCCAACGCTAGACTGCTAGTGTCATACCGTAATACTCCATGTTTAACCGACTCTAACAACCATATTCCTCTAACACATGGATGAGCAACACGTGAATCCTTCCTTCTTCACGAAAAGTGTTTACTGAAGCTATTTCAGTAAAAAGTTTGTCCCTGTGAACTTCAAATTCTCTGATACTAAGTTATCCTTCGAGATTTTCAATCCAGTTCAAACTTGCTTCCATTTAATCTTGTATGGAAAATTATTGCTTTTTTACACAATAATGTACCAGATATTGGTGTCTATAGGATCGTCTTTGCATGAACCGCATAAAAATACACTTTTTATATTCTTCATTTCCTGTTTTTTACTTTACGCTAGGTTGTTCCATCTTCTGACACTAAACAATTAGTAAATTTGATAATCGAGTTCTTGTATTGCAAATTTAATAGATATTTCCAAAAACATTTTAATAATACTTTAATAATTTTTTAAATTCTTATTGCTCTGAAGTTCTTGATCAGTGTTGACTGAAGAAATTGAATAATATTATTGAACACAATTGTGTTACTTTTGTTATTTTTGAAGTGATATACGAATAAAGGATATGTAAAATGATGTAATTTAAGAATGTTCAAAAAATTGTAAATATTATATATATTTGTTAGAATTAAGATTTTGAGATTTTTACAAATAAAATTTATATATTTTAATCGAATATAATTTTCAAAAAAGGTTATTTGAATAATCAATTTAAAATCCGTAATTTCAATTTCAATTCTACCATGATGAGTACAGTGAATCTGTTGAAATATTTTATAATATAAGTTATGATCGAGTGATGTTCTCTAAATCAGTGTCATTGTTATTTATGCGTTTATGTAATTGTTTTTTGAAATTAAATTTTCCTTTCTTAATTTAATGTTCTATGAATTTGAATCAAATTAGTGCAATATAAAAATTATTAATAAAATGGGAATTTCGACTTCAGATACATCTTCTATTATAGTTTAGTAGAGCTTATTAAGACTCTTCAAACGGTTACACGTTATTAAGATGAACACTCTCCAAGATAAAATCATGGGCCTGCTTCTTACAGCCATGTAACAAAGAATATCTTACTGGAAATAAGTTAATTCCGCTCTAAATCTGCAAATGAAATTTAATAGAGGATTTGTCCCTGAGTCGAAACCCGTACTTACGAGCAGGCCAGGATTTAGGGCGATTGGAGCAATTAGGCCCAATCAAACCCCGCAATATCACCAAAATAAGGGAAAAGTTATTTTTCTAAATTTAAAGCAAATTGCATTTCACGATAAAGGATAAATTATAAATTAAAAGAAGCTAATATAGATGGGAAAATGTTAAATGAAGAAATATAAGCTTTAAAATACATCCTTCCATCAGAATATTTTGAAAACCCATTTAAAATGTTCAAATTTTTATCGAAAAATGACAAAGCAATGGCATTTCCAAACTTTTATTGTTCTCCGAATATATTTAACAATTCCAGTGAGCGTTGCTTCTGGAGAGAGATCATTTTCCAGGTTAAAACTAATAAAAAACTATCTGAAATCGAGAATGACACAGGACAGATTAAATAGTTTAGAAATTATGTCGATTGAAAGTGAAGAAGCAACGAAATTGGATTTCAAATTATTTTAGAAGAATTTACAGAACAAAAAACAAAAATAAAAAATTCATATATGATGTAAATTTACATTCAATAAATTGTAATTGTTTTTGTATCTTGTGCATTTCTGTTTTTTAATGTATGTAGAACGTTAGATATCTTATTGTTTTTGTATTGGTTCCGGGCCTACTTACCAGGACCAGCTCTGCTGATAATTATTAACTTTCACTTCAATATCATATTATTTAATTTAAATTACAATTAATATATATTTAATTTTCAGAATGAAAATAAAATTGAAAGCAATTATGAGAAAGTGAAGAGGAAGATGAAGAGGATGTTGATATTTCCAAAATTAACGACTATGTTGATTATTTGTTAAGCAAAAATAAGTAAACATGATTTATTTATAATAAATAGTATTTGAAATAATAAAAATAATTTTTAATGTAAAAAGTTTATAAGGAAACATTAAAATCTTTTTAATCCAATCATAACAAACATAAAATATCCATTACTTATGATATTCAGTAGTTTGGATTTTGGAAAAATATTTCTAAGTTTTTTAAATTTCTTATCGATTATTTAAAAATTGCCATTTTTTGCAATCGTATTTATACGACTTCCTTTATTTCTTTGGTTCTCTATTTAGTATTCACCATAGCAAATCTCATATATATATTGTCAATTGTAGTTTAATGACTTAAAACCTAAGTTACCACCATAAAGTTTGCATGGACAATATTTTGGGTAATTGGTAATTTTAAAGTTATTTTTCAACAAATTTACATTTTTTAAAAGTATTTTTGAATATTTTAATTTTTAATGTAAATAATATTTTTAATGAAATGAAAAATCATGAATATCAGGGAATTTTTGAATTTATTTCGGAAAGGAAAGAGTTATTAAATTTTTTTTTAAATGTCTCCTAAAACTCTTTATTTCATTAAAGATTTTTCTACTTGTTCCCTTAAGACCAATCTCTTTTACCAATTTTTGAATAACTAAAAATATTAATTCTAAATTTAATGGTTTTCTTCTACATATTTCATAATTTCCAGTAATGCTTTTTCAAAATTTCTAAAAAAGTTTGAATATAAATTATAATTTACATAGCTCTTATCCAGATATTGATAAAGAAACTGAAATATGAAACTTTATTATTATTTATTATTATTAAAATAAATTTTCAAAAATCTTTAAATTATAATATTCCAAATTTGTATTTTGTTGGAATATTAAAACAAAATAGTTTCTCAAATAAAAATTACAAACAAAATTCTATTTATTCTACTATATTCCCAAATATAAATAACATTAAGTTAATCCTAGATTGTCTAAAAGTTTACATTTTTGCTCTCGTATTTATAAGACTTCTTCATTTTTATGATTTTCCATTCGTTATCCACCATACAAATCTCACATTTGACTTTCATGAGCAAATCCTTGAAATTTAAAGATGGATAAATATGAAAACGACATGAGAATATAAGACCCTTAGGGCATTTGTTTTATTGCAGAATTGCACTTGCTTTTTTGATTTCTCTCAAATTTATTTTTATCTCAACTTTGACGAGTAAAAAAATAAAATTTTGGTTAACTTTTAATCAATTTATTATTTACCCTTAAAAGAACGCGAAATAAAAAAATTATTGGTATATTCATCGAGCTCAAGAAAAATTTGTATGTAAATTATGCCGAATACGTGAAATCGACAAAATAAACGTAATTCATGAAAAATGCATGTCGATTTCACGATATATATAACGTTTATGTATCTAATTTGTGGCATCACAACCCATAAATTTGACATCCGTATCAAATATCTTTATTCATGAATTCGGCAATTTCGTGGATTTGGCTGAAGATATACAACAAAAGAATGTATTTTAATAGCTCCATTATTACTTACAAAATAGCTATAGTTTTTAGTATAGTTTCAAGTGACTTGTTAAGAGAACTATAAAGTTTTAGAAGAGAACCTTTATACCAATGGGAATTAAATTGCACCATTTATAACGGTTTTGTTCTTTTCCTGTTTATTATGATGTTTTGTGTTATTTTATTCATTTCCTCTTTTCAATTAGATTATCTATCAATGATGATGTAACGGATAATTTTGTATTAAATCCATTTCACGAATCTTCTCCATTGACGGCCGATAACAATAAATCAGGTACTTAATGTTTTCTATTTGATTTTCTTACTTTTGCATTATTCTTCATGATACAAATTCCTTACCTTTCAAATCCATTCGGTGAATAATTATTAGCGACTCGTTGAATTAATTATTTCAGTCCTTACTCAGTCATGTTCTCCATAGATGTGTGACAGAGTGATCTATCATTTAAAATGATACAGAATACAGATGCATTTCAAAACCATAAATATATTTTAATTTTTCCCATTAATTAATTTCATTAACTTTAATGAAATTTTGCTATCGATATTTTTATGGTAGAATTTAAATGATTATTGACAAGCTGTTTAATTTATTCATCATTTATCGATATGAAAATGTGAAAATTTGACATTTTGCTTTTCTCATAAATAATATTTATGGATTTTCTGTTCACATTCATATGTTTTATAACGGTTATTCAATGATTAGTAATAAAATAATATATAACCTCATTTATAAACGCTCTCATTGAATGAATGATTATAAACTCCTAATCTATTTTTCGTTAACTGTAAAATGAGTTTAAAAATATGTTGTAAATTCTGGCAGTGTATTGTAAAATGCACATAATATTTTTATACTATATATATAATCAAGTAAAGATGGTAAAGTTTTAATAATAGAAAAACGCCGACTAAGTATATTCAATAACATCGCGCCATATAATTCGATCGTTTATCAGTTTTTTTCAGATTAAAGATTACATTAACAATAACTAAATGAAAATTAGGAATATTGAAACAACTTAATTAATGAAAATCGTCTTCGAACTGTATCAAGATCTTACTAATAAAGTAATTTTTTATTTTAATAAAAAAAAGTTGAATCATCAGAAGTCGCAAATTGATGAAAGAATTAAAAATCCTTGTATTAAAAACATCTATAAATTTTCTCTAAATCAAGCAATTTTTGCTGACTTTCGTAATTATTAACCCTTTCGCTGCGCATTGCTTTGAGATTTCGTGTTCGATGTGCGCAAATCTTTCGATTATTGTTCATTACAGATGCACAAAATTCCGATTTTACTATAATAAAAGTGAATCATCATCTTAGGATTTTTGTACCTGACTTGTTTGAGTACTCTGTGTGAATAGTTGTGTTGTACCAGGAAGAATTCGGAGCGTATTGGTCATTCATATTGTGCAAGTATATACGGCTGGAGCAGTGAAAGGGTTAAAGTATATTTTGTTTGGTTTTCAGTTAAATTTGGGAAAATTATTAATGGCTTTATAATGCTGGAATGGTTTTACTGATAATTTACAAACCAGTTTGTAAAATCTATCCATAAACTCCGCTCAGAAATATGTCTTTCTGTTTAGGATCTCCGATTTCTAAAGCTTGTGATTTCAATTGGATAGCTTATCATGTTGATAACTTTTGATAACTTTTCCCATTGACAATTCGGAAATTTTGTTATTTTTCCTGAGTCAACATTTTTCGGGAAAGACGAAGGAATAATTCAAATAATTCGCATTTAATTGGGAAATTATATAAAACCCATAATTGTTTTAATAATAAGTCAAAGTTCATAATTCCGTTTAATATTTTGCATATTTTATATGGAAAAGGGGACTTAACGGAAAAGAGGTACCAGAATGACAATAGTAAATATTTACAATTGCATTGTTATTGTCGCGCTGAGTCACATTCTCTCATTGTCTGCTTTCAAATTATGAAATAAGGAAATCAAATGAGCTCAGTGATAGAAATAATAATAATAATAATAATAATAATAATAATAATAATAATAATAATAATAATAATAATAATAATAATAATAATAATAATAATAATAATAATAATAATAATAATAATAATAATAATAATAATAATAATAATAATAATAATAATAATAATAATAAAAATAATAATAATAATAATAATAATAATAATAATAATAATAATAATAATAATCATAATAATAATTGTAATAATTAATGAATTAATTAATTATAATACAATTGATAGTGGTCCTAGAAATCAATAGTTCACAGACAATATGAGTTTCGAGAATTCATTATAAAAATGGTTTTGTTAATTCGATAAGGAGGAAATGAAATAATTAATATATTATTTCTATTTAGAGGCCTATCAAAAATGCGACCGTGATTATATTATGAATACGGAATCCACCGACATTCTAGCTCAATGGCGGTTACGCAGAAAAATAAATGAAGCTCAAAATTCAGTTAACATCGAACATCAAAGGCATGACATGCACATTTTTTCGGTATTTTAAGTTTTATAATAATATTAGTTTATTTTATTTACTGATAATAATAATAATAATAATAATAATAATAATAATAATAATAATAATAATAATAATAATAAGCTGATTTTGAGTTTGAAAATTTCAAACTCACTATTCTCATTTGTCCTGTTGACATATTTTTTCAATATAAATTTAATTGCGAAAGATTTAAAATTTTAAAAATGAAAAGTTGAATGTAATTTTAGAACGACCTAATTTCATGCAGAATACTTATAGAAAATTATGAAGAAAAAATCAATAAAGAAAAGGCTGACAAAAAATTTAACCATTGGCTCACTTTGACGTATGTCATCCGCATTTAGTAACTTGTTATTCAAGAACTTTTAACATGTTCTCGATATGCTATCTAGCTTTTAAATATTATATCATTATCAATAATAACAATAAAAATTTAATCAAATCAATTTTTTGGAAATTAAATGGATTTAATGAAATATATTACATAAAACAATTCAATAAACTAACCAAAATAATATGCATTTAATTTATATATTAAAACAAATTATTACTTTTTACATATTTTACCTTACTCGAATTAAAAATGATCTTATAATCTAAATTTCCCAACTGCTTACTCTAGAATTTGCTACTTCAAATGTTAATTTTCTTTTAAATATTGAATAGCATCAACAAATAGTCGCTATGGGTTCGACATTTTTTGCTATTTTAGAAAAGAAAATTGCTTATTTTTCAATTTGAGAAACCCATTGATTATAGAAGGTATGTGATTGATATTTTTCTTGTACTTGAAAACCAGAGCCATTTAGAAACGTTTGTGCATTTTATTAACAGTTTACATGTGAACATTCTATACATACATGAAATGAATAGAAAGTCATCGGTTGCGTTTTTAAATTTTTCTAATTCAGCACAAATATAAACACTACGAGACAGATTTATAGAAAACTAATACTAGTCTTTATATTTATTCAAAATGTTTTTGTGAATTTGTGTATAAGAGAAATAATGCGAGAGTATAGATATATTGTTCATGGTCTTAATCTTCTACTTTTGAAAAATCAGTAATAAGTGTTGATAAATAATGGGTATTCATTCTTATTAATGATGATAAAAAAGGCTCTTGGCAAGTTAAATAAGAATCCTAAGGATCCATATTTTAAAATGTCTGATTGGTGTAAATTGATTGTATTTGTAAATAATATCAATAGATAGTTTAAGAATGTTGAGCCTAACTCTTTGTTGGTTTTACCATATTCGAATGGTTTTACAAATTATAAGAGGAAGATAAGTAAGTAGTTGGAAAATTTCGATTAGGTACACATTTGTTCATTAATAAGTCAAAACCTCCAGTTAGATTGTGTTCGGATCTCATTTGTCAATTCACATGTAATAGTCTCTACACTCGAGTTCTTGAACATTATAGACTGAGGGGCTTTACCAATATTAGTGAACACAATTGTCAATCTAATTTTAAAATTTTATTAAAAAGTTTTAATTATTATTGATAACATGTTATGTGTGAAGCATTGTTGATAAGTTCATTTGATCCTAAGATTAGTGTGAAAAATTCTATGCGTACGAATGTTTTGAATGTTTTTAAATAGTTTGATTGTGGAAAATTGCGATAAGTGAAAATGTTTATTTTCAAAAAATTTTAATATTAATTTAAAAATCTTTTTAGTATAGAATTTATTTCAAATAAAAAATAATTTTAAAAGTTAATTTAAATTTTTAAACAAAAGTAAATAATAAAATATTTAAAAAGTAATAATTTATTTGAATATATATATATATATATTAAATCCAATTTATTTTGGTTGGGTTTTTTACCTGATGATAACTGATGTTGTCGAAATATATCGTAAAGCGTGTATTTGAATGACACTTTCTAGTAACTAAATAATTCATAAGCCAATATGTTAAAATTGATAATTAGGGAATTACCGTATGATTGAATTAGAGTATGTTTAAGATTTGTGTGATTTTAAAATTGATTGGAAATAAAAAATAAGATTTCAAATGTTAAATGTTTGTTTTAATAATACTGAATTAAAAACTAAGAAATATTTGGAGATAAAAATTTATTATTGATAATTTAAATACAATAGAAACTAACAATAATAAAAATTTTTGCGTAACCTTTTCTCTATTTCTTAATTACTTATCATTTTCACAGTTTTTAAGTTATGAAACAAATAGTTATTTTCGATTTATTTTAATCAATTTCAAAAACCAATTGTTATAGCTTTTCCAAGGAGACTTGTCACCCAATGTTTTATTTAATTGAAAGTGGAAATTGAAAGAATAGATTAATAAGTTATAGTAAAATATAATGAATCAGGTAAATTATAAATCAAAATCAATCATTTAAACCAAGCTATGATTACCTCACCTTTCACAATTATGACATAATTTTGTAATGCCTGTCCATATTGATTAAAAAGTATTTCCTTCTTGTATTTAAAATTTTACTAATACTTTTACTTCATATTAATTATTATTATTATTTATTATTATTATTATTATTATTATTGTAAGGACTTTTTTGTTTTTCACTTTAATAAACTAATAAAGCCCAGCTCAGTAAGAATTATTATCAAACAGAAATAACAAGTATCCAATTTCCAAATAACAATAGACACAAAAATATTCCTAATTATTTCTTTTTTTGAATTAGGAATCCTAACCCTATGGGAGTTCATCTGAAAACAAATACAAATCAGAATCAAATCTAATCAATAAAATTCTATTAATATTTTCTATTTCTATAATTTATTCTTAAATTTTGTTTTGACTTGTCTGGCAATACCAACTGAATAACTATCATTTTTATACAGCATATCACTATCAATAATTTCTCATTACCACAATTTTCTGGAGAAAATGAAATTATTTTAATAATTTTTCGGTGATTGGTATCGATATTTATAAAATCTAATTCCGGTTCAATATATTATTATTATTATTATTATTATTATTATTATTATTATTATTATTATTATTATTATTATTAATAAATAATTAAATAAATTTGGCAACGATTTAATTAAAAGATAACGCCAATAAAAAACTTTCCGTACGATATATTTCGATAGCATAACTATCATCTTCAGGTACTTAAAACCAACTAAAAATATTATGAATTAACATTTAATTTAAACAAATTATTTTTTATTAATTTAATTTTGTAATAAATAAATATTTATAAAATATATTCAATTCACTTTTAATTAATTTAAAATTTTAAAATTTTCACTTATATTATAATTTTTAAAAAATTAATGTAATTTAAAATTTTCAATTATTTTAATAATATTAAAAAAACAAACATGATTTAACATACGTAAACTATTTAAAAGCATTCAAAACATTCGTAGTCACAGCACTTTGCACATTAATCTTTGGATCCAATGACCTTATCAGCAATGATTCACATATCACGCGTTCCCAATAATTATTAAAACTTCTCAACAAAATTCTAAAATCAGACATTCCTATTTCACTTTTACAGCCTCTATTGTGTTCACTAATATTGGTCAAACCCTTCAATCGACAATGCTCTAGAACTCGAGTACAGAGATGACGGGAAGTCTCTCCAATGTATATGGCATTACACCCATTACATGTAAATTGATAAACGAGATCAGAACACAATCCAACCGGAGTTTTTGATTTATTAATAAACATATTGCGTACCTTACACGAATTAGAGACGATCTTATATTCTAAATTTCCCATCTGTTTACTTAACTTCCTTTTATAATTTGTAAAACCTTCAGAGTACAGCAATACTAACACATATTTAGGCTCAATTTTTTTGTATCCATTTTTACTATTATTTAGATCAACACTCAATTCACACTCATTTGACAAATTACACTCAGACTTTCCAAAACATGGATCCTTAGGATTTTTAATCAATTTATCAACAGTCTCTTTTATCATCAACAATAAAAATGATTTAGAATATCCATTCTTTATCAACAACTCAACCAATTTATCAACACTTTTTACCGAATTAGCGAAAGTAGAAGATAAAGACCATGACCGATAAATCAATCCTTTCACCATATTTCTCTTACACTTAAATTCACAAAAGCTTTTTGGAGAAGTCTACAGACCAGTATCAGTTGGTTTTCTATAAATCTCTGTCTCGTCGTTATCTTTTAATTATTATTATTATTATTATTATTATTATTATTATTATTATTATTATTATTATTATTATTATTATTATTATTATTATTATTATTATTATTAGAATAAAAATCTGATATTAAATTTTGTATAGAAGCTGATTGTGTTATCAATATTTTATTAGATATTATTTTTGGTATTTTTGAATTTCTATTTTAAAAATTGTAAAACCAGATTCCAAATTAAAGTTCATCATAATTATTGATTATTTTTGAAAACTAATTAAAAATAAGATTAATATTTCCGAATCCAAATTTTGATTTTAAAAGCTTTTGTTTTTAGTCGGAGTCTAGAAAAAAATGAAAATAAAGAAAATTCTCTTTAATAATTTTACTGGGAAAAGACACGTTTTATTATTTTTTTAATAGTTTTCTTTAGATTAATTTTGACTTTGTCATTTTGTACAATTAATTTACAACTTTTATTTGTTTTTTGATTAGAGGTAAATTTAGAATTAACTTACAGAAAGACATTAAAACTATATTAACAACTTTTTATCTCGATAACGTTAGGCGGCACTTTTAATTTAATGTTATTTATTATTTCAGGTGTTTTTTGTTTCATGGATTTTTAAAATTTTTTATTTATAGGCATTTGAAACGACTTGCCCATTATTTAGGTTCCCTTTAATGAATTGAAAGTAAATAAAGTATGAAAAGCCACATATTTCAAGATTTTACTGGCGTGTTCACTAAGTAATATAGAAATGTTAGAGTTGTGCCAATTAGTTAATATGATATGTAACTAATACATTGCATTTGACGGGTATATTAAAATGTAAATTATTTATTAAAAAGCCATAGATTTTTATTCATTGTTATCTTCAATACATTTTTACACGTAATCTCTATATTCAATGTACACTTTCCCCATACATACTTGTTACATTTAATACATAGTTATACCTATTTTTCTTATATAATCCCATTTAAGAAGTGTTAAATTATTGGATTAGAATAAAATAAAACTCTTTGTCTTTTATATTTATTTACTTATTCTTTTTTTTATCCTTTAGTTTGAATCATAGTTTCCGTGCACACAGAGCCCTAGAGCCACCACTGTAAAAAATGCTAATTAATGTGCTAATAATTTTAAATTTATACAAAAAATGATAGTAATTAATTAATTAGTTAAAAATTTGATTTTAACCTAATCATCGTAAAAAGAAAATAAATTGACAAAAATTATTTCTATAAAGTAACACAAAACATCATCAGTAAAGTAATAAAATCATGATGGTTTGTGGAAATCAAAAATATACAAGAATGTTTAAACAAGCGAGAATTTGTTGTTATTGAAGAGAATGTTTTGTTAAAATCCTATTAGCTGCTGATCAGGTTTAAAAAACACGGACTATTTTCTGAAAATTCATCGCTTTGTAAATTGAAAAGTGAGTGTCGTAAACTAGGGTTTCCGATTCTTTTTAAAGTTACGGAACACTTTTAATTATAAGAAACTTTTTAAAATCACCAAAATTATAAAAAAATCTGAATTAACATAAAAATGTGTAACATCACTTTTTAAATGTTAAAATATTAAGCTTAGTTTTTATAAGCGAAGGGCGGGGTTAAAAGCACTATTCAGTCAATAATTCATATTTTCGCGGACCACGGCTGGGAACCTCTGTCGAAGGCAATTGTATTTCATTGAAATTAGGTTGATCATTGTAAAATTCTATGTTATCTAAAGGAAGTTTCGTTATTTTTAGGCCTTGATAATTTGATGTAGAATATTTTAAGTGAGACTTAAATTTTATTTTTGCCAAAAAGTTTTAAATAAAAAAAAATATATAATAAATTTTTATAAATTTTAATTTTTTATAATTGGCTAAATATAAATTCAAAAATTCAAAAATGCATAGCCTGTTTCTTAATTTGGTTAAGTTTTTAGAAATATTGCTAGCTCATTGAATTTTTTTATCGCCAACTAAAAGCTCGTGCGAGCCGGACCAATACGGCAACAACACATCTCTGCATATATATATATATAGATGTAAGACAAAGAATATAAAATATTATTATATTGAATTATAAACAATTTTAGAGTTATATGAATTATTGTACGATGGGGAATGCTTATGCGTTTTGAGATATATATAATAAAAATATATTATTATTATTATTATTATTATTATTATTATTATTATTATTATTATTATTATTATTATAAGCAATTTGCATAGCAAATGAATCTGATTGCCGACAGCAATTTAATTAAAAGATCACAAATATTTCTATCAATATTGCCAATATTTCTATACGATACAACCGAGGATATTCATAAGAATTGGCTTTGAATTCGGCGCTGGATATAATTTAATTGATGGGTTTTGATCATTCCGTTCAATTCCTTTGCAGACAATTTCAACTATTGATTCTGCCTGTTTCAATCAATCCATTGTTTCTTTGACAAATCAATTAACTAGATAGCAAATATTGCCAGACTCTCTTTTGTTACTAAGGCATATTTCCATGAACATATTACTGATAATTCCGATAAATTTCTTTTCTATTTCTGCAATGTCCTAATTGATCAATATTTTCAATCAATATCCCTGATTTATGTCATAATAATAATAATAATAATAATGATAATAATAATAATAATAATAATAATAATAATAATAATAATAATAATAATAATAATAATATAATAATAATAATAATAGTAATAATAATAATAATAAAAATAATAATTTATCATCATTGGTTTGACGAATTAGATTGTTACAGGCTATTTAACGTAAAATCTGTTTGAGAATATTTTTATATTTGAAACTTTCCAAGAATTCTTTTAATTAGTGAAACGTTATCAAGCCGCAAGTTTACCTCTTTTCTTAAAAATTATTTTTATTTATAACTTGAATTAAAGTCTAAATGAGAAAAGAGGAAGTTGAATTGAATGAAAAGGATATTTTATTTGAATTCGTCACCGTTCAATGAATTATATTTCATTATTTGTGGCGACAAACTTTCAGAATTTTTTCTTATTCTTAAAATACTATTTTAAAATAAATTTTTAATGATTTTTCACATGAATATAAAAAATAACAATTTTCAGATTTAAAATCAACAAAAAATTAAATATTAAAAATTTTTTTAAATTTCAGTTTTTAAAATTTATTAAATTAAATTTATAAAATAATTAAGATTTTTAAAAAAAAATTTGATATTTTTAACATGATTAATTTCTAATATTTAAATGAAGAAAGTGGTTTGAAGAAAGCATTTTTAATCAATATAATTTCAAGTTCGAATCTACGTAATGATGACAATGAGTCTGCCGAAATATATTGTAGTATAATGTATATTGGATTGGCGCTTTATTTTATTATTATCGTTTATATATCAAAAAACATTTGCGCGCAAACAATTTGCAAATACTGAAGATGTGAGGCAAGAGGAGGAGAGTTTCCTGTGTGATCAGTCCTCGGATTTCTTCAAAAATACATTCCCTAAAGTGATTCAGCGCTGGCAAAAGTGTGTGAATGTAAATGGCTCTTATGTTGAAAAAATGATATCTATACGTGTTATATGTTATTGTATAAAAGTTTGGTGTTTCTATTCAATTGCTTTCTAGTTATTTCACATACTTTTTGGGCGCACCAAGTATAATTGTTAATAATAAGAATATTTGATATTTATTGATAAAAATATTTAAAACAAATATCAATAAAGTACGAAAACCATCGCCATAAAAATTGGCCCCAAGCTAAGATTTAAACTATAGCAAACAATAGCAAAACCATTGCAAAATGGAGAACTGTCAGACACTAAATAAAATATGCTTTCGTAAAAATGTTGCCTACCACAACACGTGCAATGTATGCAAGAAAACTTACTTTGGAAGTATACTCAGTCACTTGCACCAAAAATCTAAATATTGCTTGGAAATTCTCGGTGTACACCTTCAACGTTATCAACCAAGAATAGAAAAAATATTTCAATTAAAATTTTTTAATTCCTTAAACAATCCAATAATTAAAATTAAAGAAGAAATTAGTGAGATCTCCAGTCTGATAGTTTGATGACAACGGAGTTAATTTGTGGGATTTTTCATTTAGATGATTTTAAATAATTTTTTTAATTTACAAATTTATGGACTTTTAGTAATAAAAATTAAAATGCAATTGTTAAATTTAAAATTATTTAAGGAATTAAAAAATTTATGAAAACTTAAACTATATAGTAATTTTGAATTTTATAATTTAGTTTTAAATTTTATATTTTATTAATTTTTCTCTTCGTCAATAATTTATCCGTGTCAGAGAAAGTATGAAAAATTACGGTTTTAAATGTTAAAATCTAAAACATTTTAGGTTTTGTAGTCATGAAATTTTAAATTTAATGATTTATTATTGATTTATGATTTTAAATATTTTACTTGTAATTTGAAAATTTAGGCACATCATAAAAATTATGTTTTTAACTATTACATAATGAAAGATATATTTTTAATATTTGGATTTATTTAGTTATCAATTTAAAATCAATGATGAAACGAAATGCATTTATTTCGCAACAACCTGCAAATTATACATATTGTGTACTTTACACAAACTAGAGACAATTCTATAAGTTGAACTACCAAACTACCTGTATGTCTTTCACTTATAATCTTTCGAGAACAGAAGCACCAACACATTTGCACACTATTGATATTTTTAATTTCACCATTCGATTTGCATACTTTAGTCAAATTACATCCTGACATACTCATATGAATCTTTACCATTATTTAAGCAGTTATCATTTATTTCATTCGTTATTATTGAACTAAAAAGATTTTGAATACCCATTTTCCATCAATAACTCAGCCAATTTATCAACGCCATTCACTGTATTAGCAGAAGTAGAATATAAAGGCCATCAATCCTCTCACCTTATGTATCTTATATCTAACAATATGATGAATAATAAAAAAAATCAAATATGTTTTAGTGGAAATCTACTGAAATCAGCTACATATATAATAATATATTTATTAACTTATATTACAGTTAAAACACCAAATGAATGAAATAAATCCGCCTTATTCGGTTTCTCAATGCACCTATATCCCAAATGGTCCAAATGGTTATGTTTCAAATAAAATGGTGAAATCTATGAATGTAAATGAATATGATCAAATTCCAGTTCGTGACTCTATGAAAAACGATAAAACCTTTGCAGCTGTTTCTGAGATGAACGATGCCTATCGGATAAGAACACCAACAACAACTGATGCCTCGTGTCAATGTCATTTAAATAAAACAAATTATAAAAAGGTTGATCAGAAAATTCAGACAAATGATACGAAAAAGACCCGGTTGGTAATAATATTTTTGTTATTAGTAGATAGATTTAAGTGTTTTGGATCACTGTTAGGTATTGAGTTCCCTTTCCCACCTAGGATATTTTACTATAAGGAAATTAGTGCAAAATTGTGCAAACTGTAAATTTTGACAATAGTCAGCGGCAAAGTTTGGGAAATTTTAAATATTCAATAATTAAACTGTTGATGAACAAAATATTTTTGTTAAATACTCGGATCATTTACCTTGATCTGTTACTTTTATCATCATTTATGACTATATATCAATATTTTGTTTTAATGACGATAAGAAATTTTTACTATGACTTTGGTTTTAAATTATCGAATATATTTCACTTTATAAATATTTTATTAATTATTATTTAATGAATATAAATTTTTAGCAAAATGCCCTTAACAATAACAATTTTAAATCGTGGATTATTGTCGATAATTAAGGTAAAATTCTCAGGCAAAAATACATTGAGGATAAAATAAATTTCAATACAAAGAATATAAGAAAATATAGGTAATATTAATAGAAATAAAATGAATAAGAACACATATGATGCAGGCATAATTGATGGCAATAATTAGAGAGTTGCGCCCTGGTTTTGTCATGATGTCTATTAGTAATTAAATCAGCATTTGCCCGTATCCGTCTGGCCTCTTTGCAGATTGTGAAGCTGGAGGATTTACCTGTAAATTCAATTATCCTAATTACAGATATAGAAAGCTCTTTGATGGATAAATCCGAATAGCTCATTGTCGAATGATCATGATTAATTAATTGTAATTATAATGCTGATTAATTATCCATCAGCATTCAGGCGCACAAATTTATGTATCGAAATTTAAAATTTCTTGCGTCAACTCTAAAATAATTTTTCCATAACAGCACTTTTATGCAATTTTCATTGGCATTGTCTGAGGTTAACCGATGGAGAAATGTGTTTTCTAATTTTTTTTTAATTTTCGGAAATTTTAATTCTTTTTAAATAGGAATGTAGCAATTATGACAAAGTTGCGATCTTCTCGCTCGTCTAAACTGACTGATCAATCCACCCAAACCAAATTCGACTTTACTGAATCGACAAATTCTGTTTATGTCAATAGATCATCGGACTGGGAAAATAAAAATATGTGCCATGACTATATAGATATGGCCATTGAAAAGGTGAGTTTCAAAAAAGAAATATTAATAGTAAGGATGATGCTGATAATAATAATAATAATAATAATAATAATAATAATAATAATAATAATAATAATAATAATAATAATAGTAATAATAATAATAATAATATTTATAATAATAATATTAATAATAATAATAATAATAATAATAATAATAATAATATTTGCAAGAAAGCACCAGATATAATTTGACAGATTTAGTTTCATTATCAGGTAAAAAAACTAATCAAAATAATAATATAGATTTAATTAATATATATTTTAAATAAATTATTATTTTTTATTAATTATTTTAAATTATTTTTTTTTCAAATACTAGTAAGCACAATAGGGGCTGTATCGGTAAAAAAGGCATGTCTGATTTTTATTCTTCAATACTAAAAATTTAGTAGTTCCGAATAAAAATTCAAAATTATTGATGCATTTCTAGAAAACATTTTTTCAAATATTTTAAAATCCAAATTGCATTTTATACCAATTTAATTAAATATTTGACAGCTTTAAATTAATTTACCAAACTTTGGACTTTCGACATATTGTCTGGCCGTGGCTTGCTTAGATAAACTTTAAAATCTTTTCTTTTTGTCGATAGCGGAAGCATCTATATAAATTTAATTTATATAAATAACTATGTAGACCAATTTCCGCAATATTTATTCGTAAAATGAAATATTAAATATTTCGACCTTAACTATGTCCTGATAAATCTACTAAATTTTTAGATGAATTAAATATTAAAATATATATTTTAAAATATATTTATTTTTAAAAAAAAGTTAAGTGAGTGAAAATATCAAGGAAACAAGAAGAAACAAAAACTAAAGAGTTGTTAAATTTTGTTTATAAGTGATTAACACCTAATATTTATTATTTTATATTTCATTTTATGAATAAATATCGCAGAAATTAGCTTACATAGTTATTTATCTAAATTTAATTTAATAATAATAATAATAATAATAATATTAATAATAATAATAATAATAATAATAATAATAATAATAATAATAATAATAATAAAGAAACTTGATTAATACATAATTTTTGTTAAAGACTCTTCAATCGCAACTGTTTGATAGGAATTATTCACCTGCAATGTCTTCAATCACTTCCATTAATGAATCGCATAATGCTGATGCAATTCGACAAATGGATATTCCGAGATTCCAGCCAGAGAATAATAATAATAATAACAATAATAATAATGTTAATAACAGTAAGTGATTGAAAATATGTTTTATTATGCATCCTCATGATTATTTATCAAAATCATTATTATTGCATTATTAATAATAATAATAATTTGTATTAAAATTTTATAATCATAAAAATAATTTTTGCGATATTAATTATTCATAATTTAATTTATCGAATATTAATTGTGCATGCAAAAGCGATGCATTAACTACATTTGTGAAAGCTCTATAGAAAAGCTGATTAATAAATTATACATTGTCACATTTGACAACTCGTTTAATCTTGCTTGTTTTCTGAACATTGAACCGTTTCCTGTGTAACCTTTTGTATATTCGAATCATAAGCTTACTCGTCAGCTTTGATCTTTGATTTCTTATGTTATTCCGTTTTTATTTCTCCTTTTATTTTACCTATTATTTATTAATTTACTAATTAGGATTAACTATAATGGAGAAATATTAATGTTATAGAGTATTCATAATAGAATTCGATTTCAGGTCTTTCTTGTGACGATTTGCTTTGGAATGATCAATTTGAGATGGACTCAGAAAACGAATTCCAGGAGGACAGTGTTCTGATAGATCTCCGACAACGGCGTCAAACTAACTTGAAAATGTTGCAGTAAGAATTTTAATTTTTTTAAGGGATTTTTTACATATTTATAAAATTAATTTTTGTTATTTGTTTCATAAATTTTTGAAGTGTAATTTTTGTGAAATTTAATTAATAAAATTAATTATAATTTAAATTCTTAAAATGAAAAGAAAATAATAATTAGGGGAAAATATTTAAATTTTTTAAAAAAGTAAGTGCTAAAAATTAAATTCTTTAGGTTCCAACGTTCTCTTTATAGAGTATATGATTTTCATGTTATACATACACTTTCATATATTTGGTTGCATTTATTTCATGTTTTGACTAGTTTCTGAATTATTAGAAAACATTAACTGTATTAGTTCAATTTGTCTCTTGCACTGGATATTGTAAAGTTTAATAAGTAAATATTGAAATAAAATTTAATTACAAGCACACAGATTTTACCATATATTTCGACAATTTTCCTATCATCGTCAAGTAGGATAGTAAATACTAATTTAAAACAATTTTATTAATTTTTAAAAAATATTTTTTTCAGTAATTTAATATAATTTTAATTAATAAATCAATTTTTTACTATTTTCAACATAAATATTAAAAATGTTTTTTTAAAATTTTTAAAGAATTTTTAAATAAAATTTTAAAATTAAGAATTACAAATTATTCAACTTAATAATTCAATACACCGGGAAAAAACAACATAAATAGTTATTTAAAAACATTCAAAACAAATGTTCACATGACTAATTTAATTTGACTAGTGGGTGTTAATCAAATGGTGACATTAATAGTGCATATAACAATGATGAGTATAAATTCGTGCTGTACTCGGAAGGTTTTACAATTTATAAGAGAAAGGTAAATAAGCAGTTCGAAAATTTATATTTATGTAAGGTATGAAATATGTTCATTAATAAGTCAAAAACTCTGTTTGAGTTGTGTTTGGATCTCATATAAATTTAATTGTAATGAAAATATATGATTATCAATTTAAAATTAAATATCAGAAAACAATATGTGTAATTAAAACATTAATTTTAAAAATTAATTGATAATAAATTTACATCATATATAACTAAAAAACACAAAAGTTGGCGTATTGAGCTTATCAATCTTTTTTATTTATTGAAACGCAAATCTTTAAATATTTCGTTATAAGAAAAAATGGACTTTCTTCACTCTCAAAATAAACGGCTCTATAAACGAATAAAGTTTCGTTTGTTGTAGAAGCAGATAAACTGATTTCATATCCTCCAAGATCTGTCGAGTGCAAATTTTACAAATAATATGAAATTAAACACTTTTTTTATTATGCATTTTTAAGACAATATTACGATTTTAACAGCTACTGTTCCATTTATCTTTCATTCTCGGTGTCATCTATTGACAATTCAAAGTAAACCATCTTTTATCCAGGAGTTTATTTAATTCATTTCAACCGAGATTTCTAATTATAAATAAAATAAATAATTAAAGTTTGCCATTGCAGTGCTTTAAAGGCTTCGAAATTCCAAAAATAATCCCATTTCATTAATTAAAATTATTTATTTCTGAATTTCCCTATTAAAATACTACAAGTTAATTATTGAAAATATGTAGTAATAGGATAAATAATTATTGTTATATTCATCATGTTAATATTATATTTTCTGATAATATTAAAATTTATTTCACTACATTTTTTACTAATTTTCATTTTAAAATTATTTATTTAAATTAAAAATTTTATTTTTGATGAAAAACTAAATGTTAAATATTTTCCGAATATCCATTATGCGGATTCAATTAATTAATAGTTAATTAAAATGATAATTAATGTAAATTTGTTGCACAGAAAAACCCATTAAAAACATACGTAAGGTTAAATTAACAATTTCCTATATTAGTAGCGGAATTTTATTAATCTTTAATATCATTCAGCTTTGATTTGGAATTGAATTCCATTGACAGTTGAAGCTGGAAGGGGGGGGGGCTAACAGTTAGTTAATTTGAGTGAAATTCATATTTATTGTAAAATATTTAATTTTTAAATTCTATGATTTGAATTTTGTTTTACTTTGCATTAAGATTTTGCATTTTAAGAATTTTAAATTTTTGTTTATTTATATTTTCGACAACGTTACGAGGTGTTTTTTATTTCTTCATTTCAACTATGCTTTTTAAAATGAATGTTAAAAAATAATAATTACCTTGTTAAATCTTTAAGCTTTTTCAATAACCACATAGCACTATTTTTTACAATATGTGCTTATGCAAGTAAATCATTTCAATATTCGTAACCTTCACCAAAGGGGGCCGTCATGTATTAGCGCTGGTTTTCATATATATCACAAATATAATTTTATTTATTCTTTACTCGAACTTTCAATATTTATATTTTTAACAGTTTGTGGTAATTTTAACGATCTTTAAAGTGTTGAAATTCTAAAATTATCATGGCACTTCATCAAATTTATTTGACATCATGTTATCAAAAAATTTCTATCACAATTTTACTTAACAATTCAAAATTTTAATCATTTTACCGTGTAGAAGAGCTTGTAGATTATTCTGATAGAAAAAAGAGACCAAATATTTTTCTTTATATATTGTTTCAACATTTTGTTTAGATGGTTCCTAATTACACCAAACTTCACCGAGATACCCCTTATATAATATTTTTTAAAAATCAATAACCTTATAATATAGAAACATATATAGCCACTGTGACATTCTTTGTAACTTCAATGAAATACACTAAATAGAGTGACATTATTTCAACTTATATTATATACTTAATTTTTTCGAATGAATAACAACTTTTAATATAGAAATTAGAAGCAAAAATAAATTTAACCCACAAATTCAACACAGTAAAAAAATGCATACAAACTTCCAAAATATGGGAATGTTCAAAAGAATAACAACTCTATAGTTCTCTATTTTATAATTATATATTATAAATTTTAGTTTAAATTTAATTTGACATATATTTTAAGAAATAAATCCAAAAACCTAATTTTTGTATTTTTAATAAGCTAAATAGTCATACTAGAATTTCATTGTATTTTCATTATTTTCAGTGTTTCCTTTTGTTATCAAGTGAAATTTTTGCGACAAGTTGTATTATAAGAGTTGTTATTCAACTGAAACAGGTGCATAGCGAGTGAAAAAGTGATAGAACAATTAAATACTGAATACAAACACAAACACAAAAAATAATAAAAAATACATAAAAACTTTCAATTTAATTCAAATAATACAAAAACTTTTAATTTGCCTGATAACCCAAAAAAAATCAATTTTTTTGATAAAAGTTTTAAAAATATCATATTTTAATTGAATTTCAGAAGAGGACTAAATAAACTTAATTAAATTCGTGAAAAATGTGACAAATGCTTTTATTTTGGAAGATATTTTGGAGTACCGAGAAATTTAGTAAATTAAATAATTCTGGACATTTGTCACAAAACAGAAAAGATGGCAGCAAAAAGCGAATTTCTGAAGAAGGAAATAAGTTATAACACTTCTTTAGGAAAACATTTGGGTAAAAATAGAAATTATTTGTTAATAACAAATAATTTCTATTTTTACCCAAATGTTTTAAATTGTTATTAATTTGATGCATAATAATCTATGATTTTCGCGTCAACATGTATTACAAAGAGTATCTCAGTGAGTTTTGGTGTTTATTTCTTATACAGCTAATTCTTCCTATAACCGCAAAAATAAAGAATTTTAAAGCAAAATGTACAAAATTTTGTTAACACAAAACTTTTTTTCGTATTACTAATATCTTAATTAAAATATAATGGAAACCCGTCATATTTTAATTCATCAATATATTGAAAATATACCCTTACGTTCGGGAGCAAGCTTTAATCGATCCCATTGTTGATTTTTTACAACTCAACACTAATTTTAATGCCAAATATATTGAAAATTTGCCTGTCATTTCTGTTCTCGAGTTCAATAATATTGCCGACTTAGTAGAATGAATAATATTTGTGAGTAATTGTACGTTTACTCAGTTATGAGTTCTATTAAAGCAAATGAAGCTCTAACTTGGTATAATCGGATTGTTTAATATCAGTCTTCGTCTTAATATGAAATGTTGGTTACACGACACTATTACGTAGAAGTGTATAAATCTAGCACTACACACATTTCTTGTTTATAGTATATTGAATTTGGAAACGGTCTAAGGAATTTAAGAAATCCACATGTATATCTTATTTTAAATAGAATTTTTTTTATTGAAAATTTTGTAGGTTTTAAAATTCTGAGCTCACTAATTGATATCGTTATTATTGTAAAAAAAATCAAAAAACTTTGATGTAACATTAATTTAATTACTGAATGGGAGAAAAACTCATTAAAAATTTTGGAACTGCTTAAAGCACGAGTCTGTACTGAGGGAAACCTATCGGCCTATATCCAATTATGTCTGATATTTTCAATCTGTATAAATTATCTGATATTTACACGTTGTTTGTGAATTCATGAATTCCAGAAATTAATCAAAAATTATTAAGTTATCAGTATAATTCTTTATTTTTCACCTTTGATCTTTTTTTATTTTCTTTTAACATTTATTTTCAGTATGACTATAGGTTAAAAAATATTTTCCAATGTAATTCCAATTTTATGTAATATATCTTTAATGAAAAATAAATTCAATGTTAACATTATCAAGTTTATTACGTAACTATATTTGTATTTATATGATGAACAATAATTAATTTTTTATATTTTTATTTTTAATTATTTAACTCTTTGAGTCAAGCTATTTTTTTCTCAAATCGAATAATTTTATTGGCTAAATATTTTATTAGCAATATAGATTACAGGAAAAATTTCTGAAAAAATCGCACTCACTTATTTTCAAAGTTACAGCTAAAACAATTTTTTCATAATCTCATTGGTGTTTTATATTTATTTTATAGTACATTATAAATTAATACCTATTGAAAAAAAAAATTCATTAGCAAAAAAAATGTACTCCCTCTGTCCCTTAAAACTGGATAGTTTTCGTTTCGAGTCCGCCGATTATCGCGAATATACGGCTACCTCAATATTTTTTCTTATGAGTTGTAATCATCCGACTTTCTAAAAAACATCATAAATATAACCGTATTTTCTTTTTTATTTCATCATTATTTCATAAAAGGTCAAAAATTACAAAAATCTTTGTCACATATTACTGGATAGTTTTCACATAAAGCTTAAAATACTAAAATTTGTCCAAGAATTAAAGGAAGTAACCATAATTTTAAACTTAATTGTTCACATTTAATGTTTTATTATTACAGGACATCTCCTATCATTTTGGCATTCCATTTTTGTGTATTTTTTTGTTAATACCATTTCAGTTTTTCGTCATAAAAGTTTAATTTTTTCAAATTTTATGCATTAATATGGAACAAAATAAACGTGAACTTTCCAATGAACAAAGGAGGCTAATATATGAGAATTTGCTAAGTAAAAAAGACAGCGGAATTCTTAAGAGGGATGCACACAATTCCATTGCAGATAATACCATGTGAGTATTCAAACTGTAGCCAAAATCTGGAAACGAGGCAAAGAAATCAGTCCATCGAATCTGGCTTCAAAAAATACATTCGAGTTGGTCCAAAAAAGAAGAATTTTGAATTAAATAGCAAAATTTTAAAAGTTTTTAATAAGGTTTTGGTACTTGTTATATGTGAAGCATTGCTGATATAGTCATTTGATTTGAAAATCAATGTTCATTATTGCGGAATGCAATACCGGGATCCCGCGATCCCGAAAGCCGGGATATTGGTCATTTTTTCCGGTATTAAATACCGAAGATCCAATACCGGTATTTCGGTATTAAATTAAAATATTATTTTAAACAACAAAAATACATTTACAACTATATAAACTTGAATTTTTATTTTAACAAATAAATGCCCTTCTATTTACACGAAAACACTTCAAAATTGGGGCACCCCGATTTATAATCAGCTCGGTCCGCTTATGCAAAACGTTAGGAATATTGTGAAAACATTTAAACGTTCACCAACACGAAATCAGGTACTGCAAGATTATGCACGTGTTGAATTCGGTAAGGAATATTGCTTAATCCTAGATTCAAAAACTAGATGGGATAGTTTAATAGTAATGCTCGAACGTTTTTACAAATTAAAATCAAGCATAAAAAAATCATTTATAGATTTAAATTTAAATATAAATTTTACTGATGCTGATTTTGAAACAGTTTTCTTAACAGTGTCCACGCTATTGTCTGTAAAGCTAGCAGTTGAGTCATTAAAATTTAAATTTATGTTTGATAGTCCTAGTGAAATAAATTCATTACTGAGCACAGAAGTTCAAAGTGCCTTGATGAAACGCGTATTTGAAAGAAGAACGGAGCTGTCTAATCTAATTGGCTATCTACATAAAGGTTACACAGATTCTAGTCAAATCATCAACCGAACTTTCAATTTTCCTCGTATATCGAAATCAACAATTCTTAAATCACTGTTGGATATTGTTAATCAAATAAATCTTTGGAATCGAAATACAGCTCTACTATAGCAACCAAATGAAAATTTAGATTCCGACGTCAATGAGCCTGAGGAAGACTTAATAGAATTAGTAGATAAATCAGAAAGTTCATTAAAGAAAAAATTGGACGAAGCAATTTTAAAACAAAAAAATTATTCTGTTATCAGGAAAAAGCCAGAACGTGCTTGTGATTTAATAAAGTTTTTGAAAACAGAAATAAGTCTATTTGAAGAAGGCGTGCTGGGAAAATATTTAGAACAAATTTATAATCTACTTTTAACTATTCATTCAATCAGTGTTGAATCTGAAAGGGCTTTTTCTGCTGTCGGTGTAATTTTAAACAAATTTCGATACAGACTGGATGATAAAACTCTTGACGCTCTCTGTTTTTTAAAGTGGACATTTTAAAGGAAGCAGTAAATCTTCATGAATTTTATGTTATTTTATATTTAATTTGTTTATTTCATATTACTTTGTGTTTATTTTATCTTTAATTTGTGAATTATGTAAAATTTTTTTATGTTTATTAAAAATTCATTGAATAAATTGAACACTGAATTTTTTATAAAAATTTTTTTTGAAAACCGGTTTTAATACCGGTATTCCGGCATTATCATTTTGCAATAACGAAATACCGGTATTGAGATTTCCTCTGGTATTGCATGATGCTGTGAATGCGTGTGTTTTTAATGTTTTTAAACGGTTTCGGTTGGTGAGTTGTGAATGCTTGTATTGTTTCTGTTGTTTTTTCGGGTGTATTAAATTTCTATGTTGAAAAATTTGTAATTTATTTTTTTAATTAACACATTAAAATCATCAAATAGAAAGCTTTAGTGATTTTATTCCCGTAAAGAAACCGATGAGTTATAATAATCTTCAAAAATATCATTATAATATTATTAGCTTTTAATTTTTGTTTAATTTTTTGAAAGTCCAAATTTATATTTAATGCAAATGTTGATATTAATTTATATCTGTAGAAAACTATCAGAGAAAATTCGAATTTCCCAAAGCAGTGAATTGGAACGGAACGGACCGTAACAATGCGATTATTTCTGTGTGATTTATTAATTCTATATAGAATAATATATATATATATATATATATATATATATATATATATATATATTTGTTGTTTTAATTGTTTGAATGAATAAATTGTGCATTTCGACAAATATTTGTCATTAGACTCATGTGGTAAATACTGTAAATAATGGAGTGAAACAGCAGAAGAATTCCGTCTACGACTAAAACAATCAAAATATGCTTTTTACTCTTTTTGCTGCTATTAATTTTCCTAGAAATTTCATCACGGAATTTAACACATGTGTAAATTGCATTAGGAACAGAACTTACTCAGTTATTCTATTCTTTTCTCATTTCTATTATCTAATTTATCACGATTTACTGTTATTTCCCATTCGTTTTTAATGTCGACAAATTCCGAGAAAGTGCAATTATTGAATATTTGCAATTATCGAGTGAAATGTGTTTTTTTTGAATTATTATAATGTTTCTAATGAATTTGATGAGATTAGGGTTCATTTCATATGAAATTTTAAAGCAGTAATTGTCAATGGCTTTAAGGTTCGAAGAACAGACTGAAATTTGAAGAGAAAAGTGGAAACTTAACGCGGAACTTTGGTGAAAACAGATTTTGTTTAGAAAAGTCATACTGAACTTCTTGCGAAATGAATGATGACATTTTTATACAATAATTTAACCTTTTTAAATGCAGAGAAAAGTAGAAGGTACTGATGAATATCATTACATAAGTGTTACCAATCTTGATAGGCTTCTGAATTGTAGCAATTTTGATGTACTTCTGATATACTTGTCATTTCCTTAAAAAGGGTTAAAGAATATGAATATATATATATAACTCGTTCATAACAGTCGAATAAGGCTGAAATTTTTAAATGTCAATTTTGTATGGTTTATTGACAACAATTTTTCATGTGATGATTTACCGAACATTTAGGAGTTGATGATACGTAGTGTTCCCAATAAGTAGTAAGACTCTTATAGAAGTAAATATATATTCAATCGTGTAAAACGGTAAATATACTGATATTTGATTTAATCAGTTATTACTAAATTAAGAAAATTTTCATTTCTCTTTATGAAAGGAGATAGTAGAGTAGAAGTCAATGCAGAGCTGAGTACTGTTTATGGTTGTGAGTATCCCGCAAAAGCAACAGTTTGCCGTTGGTACAATTACTTCGATTTTATGATGAGGAAGACCTTGTGAAATCAAAAACAAAATAATGAAAGTTCTAAGAAAAGTTGTTCAGACTGAGAAGGAAAATACATCCATAGAGCTTACAAGGCGCCTAAATATGAGTAAAGTCGCTATTTATAAATTACTCATTGAAAGTAATAGAAATTATGTTCTCGTTTCGAAATGCAAAATCGACGTATACAGTATTAAGAAAATACATTTTTCAATGGGTTGTCTATCACTGAATGGATAAGAACCACTGGTTGAATAAACCTAATTATTTTTATTTACAATATTTTAAATTGATTAAATTTTAATTTCACTTACTAAATTTTTAAAATGAATTATTGGTTAAAATTTTTCTAATATTAATACTTTACAAGAATGAAATTTAAAAGTCATGAGACTATTCTATTTCAAACTGCGACCTGATTTCAAAATCCTTTTTTCAGATTTATATTGAGTTTTTGCTATACGAAACTGGAAAATATGTTTTTAATTGAGTTTGATTAACACATTGAACTCTAACAGGTTTAAAGTATGTACTCAGTATCAGTCACAGGTGACTGACAAAGCGGTAAATGTGTTAAAAAATGACAAAAAAGAAATATTATTCAAACAACGTCAAATTAACTGTGCTGATCATTGCTTTGGCTATAATAATAAAAAATCTTAAAAATAAAATTTACTTTTTCATTTTATTTTGTAATTACTTTAAACGCTATGCAATCAGGATACGAACAATTATTAAAATCCTACATAATTATTAATCTGATATAATATCTGTCAAATAAGACTTAAATTTCTTTTATTAAATCGTATATAAAATCATGAATGTCACATGTAGAACACGGGGTCGTCATTTGGCTTTTACTTTTCCTTGCCAATTTCACAAAATAACAAATTTATTGAAAACATATTAGGATTTTTTGCAATAAATTTGTTTTGACAGAAGTCGTGTACATAAATATCGATGTAATAAATATACCAAATATATGTTCTAGATAACTCATTTAACAGTCTCTTATATATAATAAAAAACACAAACTTATCTGTTTTTTGACAATAATATTCATGGTTGTAAACAACAACGTACATTCAAATGTTAGGCCTGTTAAAAAGAAACAAAGATGCACAAAAATTTATTCTGACGATAAATCTCTAACAATCTATTATACCACTATTCATTGCATAATATCTAAAAATTAAGTTTATTGGTTTACTAACATATAACTGCAATTAGTATTACACTAAAACCTCGATTTGCGTCGTTAATTGGGCCCCAAGAAAGACGCAAATCAAAATTATTTTTTTCACATAAAAATGTAGTTTTTTAATTAGCACTAAAACAAAAGATCCCTGTGATTAAAAACTATTTTTATTTCAATCATTATGTATATATGTAATACATAAACCAACATTAAATTTTAGCAAACGTTTTTATTGGCTCAGCATCTCTATTACAAATTATTCGCACTGTTGTAGGAGCTAAACTGAGATTTCTGGAAATATCAACTGCTTTTCCACCAAATTTGAAACACGTCTAACTTCAGTTCCAAACTAATTTGCTTCCGCTTTTGACTCATTCTAGTTTTTATTTAAACAACCATTTTTATTTATTTAACAAAGCAACACATTTAATTTATTTACAAACACTTCATTTTTTTTTAATGTATGGTACAAATTATATAATAACCATTATGTAATTTGTTACGTCATACATATGTATATTGCAAATTTTGGAAAAACTTACTTAAACTATAATTGTCTTTATTTTCATGCAGGAAATCTAATTTATTTTACATTGAAAATTTATTTTATATTGGAAATTTAATCAACTCAAATCGAAATTTTAAGGACGAAACTCTGATATAACAAAATTTCAAAAACAACTCAACTTCGAAAACGACGCAAATCGAGGTTTTAGTGTATTGATATTATAAGAATAGTATCACGATAAAAACATGAAAACATGAATTTTTGAGATTAGTGATATTATTTGGTGATTTCAAAAAAAAATTTAACTAAAAAATTGAAACCATAACAAAATATTTATTCATCAAAAATGGTTATTTCATTATCGTGTCCAAAGTCACAACATTACTCAACCCTAACGTCTTCATCACCACTATTTTTCAAATATTCACAAAATTCCTTAACATACACATGTTTTGAAATATGCCAATCTTTAAAATTAACAGAAAAGCCAGCAGAATCAATTAAATTTATAATATTTCCATCTGCAATTTGATTCCAGGACTTAATTGCCCAATCTCCTACAACTTCACCCTTTGGTGGCTTAGGATTCTCCCTTTTGTATATTACACATTGTCTCCCTTCTTCCACGTGTTAATTTCATCAACAATATTCTGTTCAAGAACATCAATCCTTGGCTTTCTGCAACTACCCTCAAGTTCTACCACAACTCTTTTCATAAAAGCATTGGCCTGCAAAATTTTATTTTTATTTAGTTTCCATTGATTAAACATTGAAGAATCGTAAGTACAGTTATCATGAGATAGCACGAATGTCACAATCGAATAGTTTCGTTTCTGTTTGTTTTCTTCTTTAAGCAAAAAAACTTCCTTATCCAAAGTATTCTTTATTTTTGAGAAATCAAACACGCACTACAAATTTACCTTGGATAGCGACATGGTCTATGGGGACTTGTGCATAACGATATCTACAACGGATTTAGGATAAGTTTGCATGTGTGTTTAAAGAGAGTTTGTAGATAATAATAAATATATAAATTATTATTTGAAAAATTTGTAAATAAATAATTAAATAAATTTGGCAACGACTTAATTAAAAGAAAACGCCAATAAAAGACTCTTTGTACGATATATTTCGACAGCATAACTGTCAAAAAAACTATTTACATGTAATGGGTGTAATGCGGCATACATTGGAGAGACTTCCCGTCATCTTTGTACTCGAGTTCTAGAGCACTGTCAATTGAAGGGTTTGACCAATATTAGTGAGCACAATAGAGGCTGTAAAAGTGAAATAGGAATGTCTGATTTTAGAATTTTGTTGAAGTTTTAATAATTATTGGGAACGCGTGATATGTGAAGCATTGCTGATAAGGTCATTGGATCCAAAGATTAATGTGCAAAGTTCTTTGACTACGAATGTTTTGAATATTTTTAAATAGCTTGATTATGTTTAATCATAAATTGATGCTTGTGTATTGTTTTTAAAAAATGTTTTAATTTTTAATATTATTAAAATAAATTAATTTCATTTATAAAACATTTCATTTTTATTTTAAATTTTAATGTAGATAAATATTTATAATATTTATTTTAAAAAAATTTAAAAATTAGTTATAATGTATTTAATTATTTTTTTAAGTGTTTATTTATTAAAATATTAAATAAATATAATATAAAAAAATAATTTGTTTAAAAGTTAATTCATAATATTTTTAATTGGTTTTTTGTGGCTGAAGATAACAGTTATACTGACGAAATATATAGTACGAAGAGTCTTTCATTTGAAAGATTATTCATATTTTATCACTACTGTGTTCTTACGAGTTTCGAAATTATAATTTATTTTAAATATTTAATTTATTTTAATAAATCTTTAGGCATATTTGAGTTAATCTTGAGTTAAAAACAAACGGATGATTATTGTAGTGTTGGATGAATTATTTACTCTTTTGTAGATTTTGGATATTTAAATTACTTCTAAAGTCATTTGTTTAACGAGCTGGAGTTGATGCGCAAATGACTTGGGAGCAATATGAAATTTGTTTTAAATTATCCAGATAACTAATTTCCAAATTAGGCTTGCTGACTAATTCATCTTCATTAAGAAGCTGAAAATTTTTCACTTTTCTCCCCAAAATCTTGTCACTATTATTGAAAAACAAAATCTTTAATTTCGTCAATTTTATTCCATTTTATTAGAATCAAATAAATGTTTTTAGTATTTGACTTGATTAAAACAATTCATTGAATAAATGGGATATTTGTGACATGCAGTTTCTACTACACCATCTTTAATAAATTATCATCAAATACATCAAAAATTAAAGTTTAATATAAAAAATAATTAATTATTACATAGAAAATTAAAAAAAGAGAGTTTCTAGATAAATTACTAGATAAAAATTATGGACAGCAATCATTTAATAAGGGCATTTTTAATTATAAATTATAGAAGGTATTTTTAGAAAATTACTGCAATCACATGAAAAGCATTTCCCAAAATTATTTGTGAATGAAAATTTTTTAAAAATGCTTTAAAATCAATATTTAAATAAAAATTTAATAAATCTCATTTTTTATAAAAATATGCATAAATTACCTAAAACTTTTATTTAAATAAAAAAACAATATTAACATTAAAAAATTAAAAATAATAAAAAACCTTTAAAAAATATAAATTTAATGAAAACTATAACTTTTAACTTAGCATTTGTCAATAATATTTGTCATTTCTGATGGTAATTTATGAAAGCTGGTGTATAGTTAACGTTTTAAACAAAAATTAATCAGTCCACACACTACTTTTATTTCCTAAAGTTAGCAGTATGAAATAGAAGAGTGATATAATTATAATTATTCACAATAGAAACCATTGTTAGTATAACACTGATGCTAACGTCCAAATTTTTAAATACTGTTTGAAATACAATGAGATAGGAATATTTGTTAATTACCTTTAACTTTTGTTTTAAATTATTCGATGTTTTTTATTTGATTTTTTGTAAGTTTGATCTCGCAGGTTCTGCTAACTATCGAAATTGACAGTGACCAAATAGTCGCTTTAATTAGTAATAATGCACAATATATAACAAGGAACATATTTAGTTAATTGATTAATAGGGGGTGGGGTGAGTTGTTATAATAATGCATACCGAGAATAACATTAGCGTAACCCAGAATAAGGTTTATAAACCTTTCCCAAAGTCGGTTTGCACTTGGTGTGATTTTAAAGAAACACGGTTGTGAGATTTTTCTGTTTGGCTAGGAAGGTAGTTTCTTTGAAGTATTGTTTCAAAATAAATTTGCATAAGTCAAATTTTTAAATATGAGCCCGTAATTAGCTTGGAACAATATACAGTTACATGTTCAACAAAAAGAAAAAGATTTTGAAATGGTCTTGGTGTCACCCATGCAGGATATCTATATGATCTGACTTCTAAAGATATCTTCGAAGCTGGCAAAATGACTCCCCGAAGGCCTACAACATTCATATATCAGTATATTTTACTCCTAAATAATGAGAGATTTAAATAAATGAAAGAAGAAAAACAGTCGAAAACTACATGATCAAAGCATTGTTTTAAAAAAGGTTTATTTGGTATTTTAATAAATTTTAATTCTTTTTTTAAATAGCAACTTTTCTAATAATTAATATAAAATAATTTCTTCTATTCATTCAGTCTATATGCCTTAGTTTTAGAGTTTTCTGTTTTGTAGATGAAAAAAAGCATTTATAAATTATAGAAATTTATGCATGAATTTGACGATTTTTATAGACATCTATTTCATATGCTAGAATTAATTATCGTAAGTGACAGCTTTTTATTTCTTCTCCACTATTTCTTCATCGCAAAGTTGCGCAGACAAACAAATTCTTAAGACATTCTTAAAACGCTAACTGATTACATTTAAGAAGCATCTCTGAAATATATATATATATATATATATATATATATATACGAGCAATGAATAATAAACTAGAATTCCCATGATAATGTTACGCATTATATATATATATATATATTATAAACACAAATAAGCATATATCTAACACCGTTAACAAAGGGTTAATTTACCATAACATTTTCATTCTAATTCATTTACGGCTCATCTGGTCTACGGGAAAATAATTAGAAATCTCTATGATCCCTCTCTTGCCGTTAATTAAAAAAGATTGCATCAAATGTATTGCTATGTTCTACTATCAACTCATTCATGCCCATCTCTAAATATCATACACTTTCTCCCGATATATGAAACCCAGATAATACTTATCATAAGTGATTTCAAATCATTTTTCTCCATGCATTTATCAAATTTCTATAATATATTACGGAAATTTTGCTTTATTATTTTTAGTATTTTTAAAATAATAATTTCCTCGATTTCTCGAATTGCAATTTATTTCCATTCATGTATCATTGAACCCAACGCGAAGAAAAATGTGATTGTTTGCTTTTCCATAGTGTTTTAGTTGTTTTAATTAGACGTCGTTAGAACGTTCTATGTTTTTTCTTATTATTCGTATCAAATTTCACATAATGAGACATGATTTTTTTTTGGTGAAGTTTTTTTTTCTTATTGAAGAAAAAAATTTAAAAATTAAATTTGTCAATGGCTATTCATCAGAATTTGATGGAGACAGGAAATTTTTATAATGACTTTGACATAAGAATTTTAAAAAATCATTTGTCTAAAAAGAAATGGTAAAGATTTTGATGAATCTTTTCATATAAAAAAACACTTTGGCTTTATTTACTAATGATATATCTTTGTAAATAATTCGTAATAATTAATTAATTAATTATTTAATAATAATAATTATGATTTTAATCATAATTATTATTATTATTATTATTATTATTATTATTATTATTATTATTATATAATTATAAAATTAATAATAGATTTTTCAATTTTAATTAATTTGTTCTTTAAATTGTAAATAATTAACTTTTTATTGGTAGTAAATTTGTACAATAAAAACAACCATAATTAAATTTAATTATACTTATTTGATAGACTGACAATTCTGACAGTAAAGATTAAAATAAATTATTATTTATTAAATTAACCAATAAATTGCATTTAAATTTGGTTGATAGCCAAACAACTGTCCAAGTCTCAAATAGTAAATAAAACTTAATCTCAGTGCTAACTGTGAATTCAGTGACTATTCCATAATGTCTAAAGCACACTGATTTCAGAGACTCAAAATCAAGACAAATAAATAAAAATGTAATGTTTATAAACATTTTCATGATTTTTTTGGTTTTATTACAACTATCGATCAATATTTTGTATTATATTTAGCACGAATTTTCGGTAAAGCAAAAAGAACTTGAAAATGCAGTGTTGAAAATTTGTCAATAACTTTGATCTAAAGTCGTAAAAGAAATGAAGATAAAAGCATTCAAAGAAAAATCAGTAATAACAAAGACAATAAATTTCTATCATTATTTAACATTTTATTAATTAACCATGGTAAGGAGCAACAGTGCCTAATCCGCGGATCACTATGTTGTAATATTGTGATGACTTTATGGAGGTGCGATATTGATGAAAACCTGCAAAAGCAACAATGACGTGCAAATACAAGTATTGAGCTCGTCTTGAAAAGAGAAACAAATATCTTATTAACTAATTATTTTATTGTTTTATTGATTGTTATGATTATAATTAAAATTATATTTACTATATATATATATATTATATATATATATATTATATATATTAGGTGGCCCCATAACAATTTTTCAATGAAAGAAACAAATAATTATCGGAAGGGTCAATGTCATGAGAGTATGGAGGATGAAGTAAAACATCCAGTCGCATGATAATAATAATTAATTTTTGACGAGTAAAGACACATGGATATGGGCATTATCGAGATGAAAAATAACATCTGTTTTCGATGCGATGATATTAACACTGAACTTACAAGGTTACACTGCTTGATAATGTGTTTATGTGCATTTGCAAAATAAATTTATGGGACAACCAAATATATATATATATATATATATATATATGTGTGTGTGTGTGTAGTTATATGTGTTTAACTGTTCGATTGTGAATTTATGAATAATAATTGAAAATCATATTAATGATTTACTCTCTTTTATATTTCCAATTACAAAATAGCATATATTACATATATTCTACCAGCAGGATTATAATGCATTTTCCAAGTGGTCCATAAGATTACTGGGTTGACCAAGTCTGTGTAAGCCAGGTATGAATTTTCCATATGATAATAAGTTACATAAATTTTTAAAAGCATTTTTATATAATTATATTTTTTCTAATTAAAGTTCATTTTTATCAGAATATTCCATTTTTTTATTTCTTGGTTATTTTATTAATTAAATTAATTAATGAGGTAGTTCAAACTTGGACTAAGAGTTAAATTTTCAGAAAATATAAAGAAATTATATTTTAATGAAATACAAATAAGTAAGTTGTAAGTAAGTAGCTTACAACGACAAAGATGACTGTTGGTGAATATTACATCATCAAGGATTGGCCTTCGGAGAACATGAAAAATTTCATTTTATAACAGTTTTAATAACCTGAGGTTCTTTTAGGACTTTAGACGTCTGTGTGATTGCTCATAATATCTTTGCAGATTGTTAATTTGTCTAAATATGGAAAGTAAGAATAGAAATATTTGTATTCAAATTCATATTCATTGAATTCCAGAGTGATCAGGACCTATTTCAGGTCAAAGTATTTCATTTAATGAATAAACCCTCTAGAAATTCGCCTAAATAGTTAGTTATTTAAATTATATTTTTATAAAGGATTCCGCTATTTGAAAGCTTTTTTAAATTTTATCTTTATAAATGATGTCGACATTTTCTTTTAGTGAAGTTATGTCAGCTTGTCGAGGAAGTTTTGGGAAAATACTAAAAGGAACAGTTGTGAAGAATTCTTCAAAGACATGCCAGAAAACTTTAAAAATATGAGTACTAATATGGCATCAAATGTCTTTGCAGCTAACATAGATTTCTAGATAAAAACAAGTAAAGGAGTCTAACCAGAATAGAAAGATGATAGAAAAATGATAGAAAGGAAAATGAGTTTCATCATGAGGGTTCTAATAAAATATTTGCAAAAATAATTTTTCTAGATGCCTTCCTTTTGATTTTCTGAATCAAAATATATCTCTTCTGTTAATATTCCAAATACTGCAATACGGGTATTTCGATTGTTTGTATGATGTATGAGAAATTTACAAATTACAATTGACGGTAAATTTGGAATATTCTAACAAAATTATACCCCGTCAAAATTAAAACATTCTTTGTCACCCATAAATTTACTACTAATCAACTCCTAGTATGCAGTTAATACAAAAAAAAAATTTTTAATTATTATTGTTATTTTTATTATTATTATTATTATTATTATTATTATTATTATTATTATTATTATTATTATTATTATTATTATTATTATTATTATTATTATTATTATTATTATTATTATTATTAAATATTCTCTTTTAATAATAAATATCAAACTTTTAAAAATTTTCCAATGAATTTTTACAATTAATAAATAATTAATTTATTAGACATATCATTTGAGATGTTGAATATGGGCAATAAATGAGTGTCAAATATATATTCACTCTTATTACATCTCTAAGGTTTTAATAAATAATTATTTTCATTCCTAGATTAACAAATTTAATTATTTATTGTGTGGGTGCAACAATTTTATTTTCTTTAAAAACAATAAATTGACTTATCACAAGATACCTCGTAGAGAACCAAACAATAAAGATGTGTAAAAAATATTTCAGAATGTGTACTAGAAAAGCATTTCCAAGGTAACGCGAGTTTTGTCAATGTTTTTTAGTTGCTATATTATTTGTACTTGTAATTATAAAAATTTAATAAAGTTTATATTCTATTATTTTCGGAAATTATTATAATATTTTTATTGAATTATTTAATTAAATTTTCCATAATCAAATTGAAAGATAAAATTTCTTTATAGACAGTGAAAATAATTCTCAAGAATTTTTAAATCTAATAATTTAATTATAATAATGTTTAATAATATTAATTATAATAATTATTATAATAACTATAATAATAATAAAAATAATATAATAATCATAATAGTAATCATAATAATAATCACAATAATAATAATAATAATAATAATAATAATAATAATAATAATAATAATAATAATAATAATAATAATAATAATTCAACTAAAATATACTTAAACAATACTATTTTATAGTAAATTATAGCATATGTTTCTTTATAATTTAGCATGTTTATTTATAAAATCCAGCCGCCCCTTTCCAGTAATTTTCGCCTCAAAGGAGGCTATATCGCCAACGTTTGGAAACATTATACTGTACTTCAAAAGATAATAAGGTAAGGAATTTTTCGTAAAATTGTTAACCTAAACCCAAAATATTGCGATATTAATTCACACAAGAAGAAAATTTTTTCATTGCTTAAATATTTCAATATCCCAATGCAAAATATCGTTCTTCCTTGTACCTATCAATCAGAATGCTCAACGGAAATATTACTGTGTCAAATGGTAGAAGTATTCAATGTTGATTGGTTAATTTAATAGTTAATTAATTATTTTAATCTTACTTTTCGAAATTGTCAGTCTACCAAAAATGTTAACGAATTTCAATTTAAATTGTTAATCTTGTACAATTTTATTTCCAATAAAATGTTATTTTCTTTCCAATTTTGAAGTGAAAAGTTTTTGAAAATATTTTTACATTTATTATTTTTTCCAACTACTAATGAAACAAAAAAATCAAAATCAAATCTATTATTATTAAATTATTAAAATTGTTTTAATTAGCATAAGTTGTATTTCATTTTCTTCTTTCTTAGAAATGAAAAGATTGCTTAAATATTTATCTTATTTTATTAGGTAATATATTAATTTTAATTTTCAATTAGTATTTCATTGTTTATAAAAATATGCGATATTATTTCTATACAAAATTTATTTCAATATTTATAAAATATTCATTAATATACAGTATTTAAATAATTATAAAATAATATGACATCGAGTTTTAATTTAAATTTAATTTAAATATTTTTAAATATTCAATAAATATAAAAAATATATTCAATAAAAAATAAAATAAAAACTTTTTATTCTTGACGGTTTTCATTTTTTTTGCAAATTCATTTTTATATCTATATTTGGGCTGTTTATAGAACACTACCCTAAACTTTTAAATTAATTAATTAATTAATAATAAAGTATTTAATGATAATAATTTAAATTTAAATGTTCATTTAATTATTCTAGATAAATTCTAAGTTTTTAATGGAAAAATAATCTGAAATAACTGAAAAATATAGATCAAAATTTATGAAATAAATACAGATTTTTTTTAAATATAATTACTGTTACAAGCAAATGATTTTTTTTTATTTTAACTTTAATTTTCGGTTTTATTTTACCTTGAATCTAAGATGATATTTTAGAAACTTTGTTAGTTGTACGCTTCCGGATGAAAGGATGAAGTGCAAGAGCGACTTCTTACTTTTGAATAAAAACAATTCTTATATCATGAAAATAGTTTAGTATTGCGAGTGCGAGAAAAACTTGTCATGATCAAAGTGTTGGATCGGTAAGTCCAGGCCCACTCCTACCAAATTTTAGAAAAAAGAAAAAATTAATGCCCGAGATTCAGAAACTAACGAAAATTTAATTCTAAATTTAAAATTTTGTAAGTTAAAATGTATTTTATTAATTCCTTTTTAAAAATATTTTTACTGGCATTTCTCTGGATTTTAACAATCAAAATATGAGAAAACAATAAAAATAAGAAACTAATAGTTTGTTTTAATATTAATACAATAATATCGGTATTAGGCGAGTAATCGGGAAACTAAACACAAACCAAAAAGGTTAATTGTTCAAAAAAAGTTTGTCTCCATTTTTTAAATAAATTTATATGATTTAATAAAAAATATTTTTTCATAATTTATATTTTATTCTCTAAAAACTGTAAAATCGATGTCAGCACAATTTTCTTGTCGAGTCTTTTCTGTTCATAAATTTCTTTCTAGGAACGATCGTTTATCGCTATTTTACGTCAACAATCACCTGAGTGTCTCACTACAGTCATCAAGCAGTCGCTGTTGTGGCTTTGTAATGCTATGTAAAACCGGTGCTTAGAACGCTGAAAGGAGAACTACAGAAACATACTGTTGGGTTTAATGGAAAAACCAATAATTTATGTATAACAAAGCAATGTTGTGTACTATTTTTTAGAATTTATTTTTGTTTGGAAATTTTAAAATCGAACTAAAATGAATCCGGTGTGATCAAATTCGGAGTATGAAATGCGGTCAGATGTAGCCATATGAAAAGCGGTCAAATGTAGCCATATGAAAGAAGGTCAAATGTAGCCATATGAAAAGCGGTCAAATGTAGCCATATGAAAGGAGGTCAGATGTAGTCATATAAAAGGAGGTCAGATGTAGTCATATGAAAGGAGGTCAGGTGTAGTCATATTAAAGAAGGTCAGATATAGTCATATTAAAGGAGATCAAATGTGTCAATGTCCATTCTCACAAATTCAAGAGTCGACACATGTTGATTTTCGTTTTTGAGTTTTTTTCAGTTTTGAATTGAAATTAAAATAAAATTTATTATATTTTATTATCATAATTATTTTACATATTCACAGAAAAGAAAATTATTATCTAACTAAATAAAGATTAAAAATAAAGATTATTTTTCTTTTACAGATTTTACGTAGCAATTAATTTTTATTTGGTAATTTAAAATAATTTTATATGACAATAACTAATAACTATAATTTCTTCTTAAGAAAATATTAAAAATATTATTTTCACTAAATCATAAAAAAAACAAATTTTGTTAGCTAAGGCTTAAAAGATTTAATTTTTTATTATTAACAAAATTTAATTAGTTTTTCACATTTTGTTTGAATGGATTGAAAATTCATATTTCTCGAAAAAAAGAAAATAGAAATATTTCAGTTAATCATCTATAAAATATTTAAACAAATTATATTATTTTCGCCGACATTTTGACAGAAATATTTAAAATAATTATTATTATTAAACTGGATTAAATTTTGTGGTAATTTATTACAGAAAATGGTAAAGCTTTGATGTCAAAGAGTTGAGGTTAATTAATAATTGTGTAAAGACATTTAAAAATAGAATTATTAGATTATTTCGAGATTATTAAAAAATCTTTTATATATTTTAGGTTAATATAATTTAAATTTTGTATTTTTAATTAAATTATGGAGATATTATTAAATATCAAACGCCACATGTGTAGAGACAAGAAAGTAATTAAAACGTATCTTATCATATAAAAAAACTAAATTTATTAAAATTAAATTAAACTGTGTATATACATTTAATATCTTAAAAATTAGAAGTATGAGTAGCTCATATCATCCTTGTGTCACCAAATACCTACAAATAAAGCTTAAAGAGGCATCCAATGGATGATATTTACATATATTTGATGAGCCATAGATAAACAATTATGATATTTGATACGACTTAGTAGTTAAATGGTCAGATTTTGAGTTCCAGTCAGAATCTTTTAAAGTACAATTCCGGTTGAAATTGAAAAATCAAATAAACTCAAAACTAGTTTGCCATTAAAAATCGCGATGAATATCACTTGAAAATGTTATCCTTTGTTATAATAAACTATCTAATTAATATTATTCAACATTTATGAGAATGTATCCGTTTAAAACGTATATCTATTATTTATTTGCTTTCAATAGAGAGACGGTTTTAAATTAATTTTATAGAAAAAGACAATAAATGGTTATAGCTTATATTTTAATAAATTAATAACAGGTTTCCATAGAGTTTTTTAACGTCTTTCTAAAATTAATAAAACCAATGATAATAATAATAATTAAATTAATAATAATTATTATTATATTATTAATAATAATACTATTATTATTATTATCTGTATTATTATAAATTTTTTCATTATAATTATTATTATTATGTTTGCTAATAATTTTCTCAATTTAAAAGTGAATCAAAGCATAAAATCTGGAATTTTCATAATAATAATTATTACTCATTACTTTTTTTAGTTGGAAAATTGCAAAATCTCAACACAGAGATAATTGAAAATTACCGTCCTGTCTCTCCAAGATCGGATTATCAGATTGATCAACTTGCCCACGAAACAGTGAGCATTGTTCATCTGGTTGATCATGCAGTTAATATTACTCAGATCATTTCTGCACGAGACTTAGTAGCTTAGAAATAATCTGATAGAAGCGGCAGGGAATTAATGATGGTCAGTTGCTAGATAAATTTTTGCATGCCACTAATTCTCTCTTTGCAGATTCGCACAACTCAATTTTCTTATTTTTTCTCTCAATGATCTTTTACTGACAATTCATAATTTTATCAAATAAAAAAAAATGTTGTTTTAAACGACACGAAAAAAAAATCATTTATTGGATTTTCAAAAAATTTTTAAAAATATTTAAAATAATTTTTAAAAATTTAAAACACCAATCAAAATTCATTGAAACAAAAGAAACACGATATATATATATTATACGATAACGCCAATAAAAAACCTTTCTTACGATATATTTCGATAGCACAGCTATCATCTTCAGGTACTCAAAACCAACTAAAAATATTATGAATTAACATTTAATTTAAACAAATTATTTTTTATTAATTTAATTTTTTAATAAATAAATATTTTTAAAAATATATTTTAAATTAATTTTAAATTTTAAAATTTTTTACTTATATTCTAATTTTTTAAAAATTAATGCAATTTAAAATTTTCAATTATTTTAATAATATTAAAAAAACAAACATGATTTAACATACGTAAACTATTTAAAAACATTCAAAACATTCGTAGTCACAGCACTCTGCACATTAATCTTTGGATCCAATGACCTTATCAGCAATGCTTCACATATCACTCGTTCCCAATAACTATTAAAACTTCTCAACAAAATTCTAAAATCAGACATTCCGATATCACTTTTACAGCCTCTATTGTGTTCACTAATATTGGTCAAACCCTTCAATCGACAATGCTCTAGAACTCGAGTACAGAGATGACGGGAAGTCTCTCCAATGTATGTGGCATTACACCCATTACATGTAAATTGATAAACGAGATCAGAACACAATCCAACCGGAGTTTTTGATTTATTAATAAACATATTGCGTACCTTACACGAATTAGAGACGATCTTATACTCTAAATTTCCTATCAGTTTACCCAACTTCCTCTTATAATTTGTAAAGCCTTCAGAGTACGGCAATACTAACACATATTTAGGCTCAATTTTTTTATATCCATTTTTACAATCACCCAGATCAACACTCAATTCACACCCATCCGACAAATTACATTCAGACTTTCCACAACATGGATCCTTAGGATTTTTAATCAATTTATCAACAGTTTCTTTTATCATCAACAATAAAAATGATTTAGAATATCCATTCTTTATCAACAACTCAACCAATTTATCAACACTTTTTACCGAATTAGCAAAAGTAGAAGATAAAGCCCATGAACGATAAATCAATCCTTTCACCATATTTCTCTTATACTTAAATTCACAAAAGCTTTCTGGAGAAGTATAAAGACCAGTATCAGTTGGTTTTCTATAAATCTCTGTCTCATACTGTTTATCTTTGCGTTGAATTAACAAATCCAAAAACGCAATTGATGACTTTCTCTCCGTTTCACATGTGAATACAATGTTTTTATGTAAACTGTTCATAAACTGCAAAAACGGTTCTACATGTTTCTGGTTTTCAAATATAAGAAAAATATCATCCACATACCTTTTATAAACAAAAGGTTTTTCAAATTGGAAAGAAGCAATTTTCTTTTCCAAACTAGCCAAAAATATTGATGCCATCGTTGGTGCTAAAGGGGAACCCATAGCGACTCCATCTATTTGTTGATACCATTCATCATTGAAAAGAAAATTGACATTTGAAGTAGCAAATTCAAGAAGTTTTCGAAATGCCCTTCTATCCAAAATGTGATGTTCCGAATCATTTTCATTCCACAACGCACAGCATAAGTCAATTGTCTCAACCAGTGGCACATTCGTAAACAAACTACAAACATCAAACGAAACCATAACATCATTCATACTTCGTTTTTGTAGCTTTGCAATACAAGAAACAAACTCAAAGCTATCCTTACATTCAAACTCTGATCGCATTAATGGTTTTAATAATCCATCTAAAAACTTTGCTATTTTATACTGGGCAGTACCAACCATCGACAAAACTGGTCTCATAGGTACACCATCTTTATGGATTTTTGGTAGCCCATATAGTTTAGCTGGCTGCGATCCTATTGGACGAATAGACTTACCTACCTCTTCATCAATAAGCTTCTTCTCAATAAAACCATTTAACATTTTTTGCACAAACTCTTCTTCAATTTAATATTATTAAAATAATTGAAAATTTTAAATTGCATTAATTTTTAAAAAATTAGAATATAAGTAAAAAATTTTAAAATTTAAAATTAATTTAAAATATATTTTTAAAAATATTTATTTATTAAAAAATTAAATTAATAAAAAATAATTTGTTTAAATTAAATGTTAATTCATAATATTTTTAGTTGGTTTTGAGTACCTGAAGATGATAGCTGTGCTATCGAAATATATCGTAAGAAAGGTTTTTTATTGGCGTTATCGTTTAATTAAATCGTTGCCAAATTTATTTAATTATTTATTTATAAATCATGCTGCAGCTGTTCCAATATTCAAAAGGTTTATGAAGGTTTATAACTCCCTCAAAAGAAAGGAACTAGACATTAGTTTTCTTGAGACTTGTTTAGAAGAAAAGATGATTCCTTCGTTCATTTATAAAATGAAACTAAGTGATTGTCTTTCTAGTAAAGATGTCCAATTAATACATAGAAGAACGTTAAGAAGAATGTTGGAATCAGAGAAAATAAGGAGAACTTCCATTGATAAAAAACTAACAAATATTGGATTAATGTTAAATAATGCTACGAATGAGTTTTGTTTACAGGTATGTGTAGAATGGTGTATCAAAAATTCGATTGTGCAAATAAAATCTAAAGAGAATGCTCATATTAAAAAATTGATTAATTTGAGAAAAATATTTGGGATTTCTAAATTTAGTGTGGAGAATACTGTGATAAATTTGAGTAAAATAGTGTTGAATGATGATGAAGAGCGTGTTTTAAAATTTGGTCCAAATCACTGTATTAAGAATCGCTTGGATGAAACAAAATTGTGTGCAAAAATTGAAAGTTTATATTTTCATATAGCCCGATCGATGAAAGGCATTAATGGTAATTATGTGAAGAGCTCGTTAAGTGCAAGTACGATGGAGTATATCGATAAAAACAAAAAGCAGAATATTAGGGATTTTATGACTTTAAAAAACTGAGCTAAAAAAAATATAAATATCTGTAAGTTTGACAAAGGAAATGGGATAGTCATTCTTGACCATGATGTGTATGTAAATAAGTTGAATGATTTGTTAAATTCTCCTCAGTTTGTGAAATTGCCAAAGGGTCGGAAGAATGGAAAATTACCTCCTCTTAAGGATGAAGAGTTTGTGCAAAAAATTTTAAATGGTTTTATTGAGAAGAAGCTTATTGATGAAGAGGTAGGTAAGTCTATTCGTCCAATAGGATCGCAGCCAGCTAAACTATATGGGCTACCAAAAATCCATAAATATGGTGTACCTATGAGACCAGTTTTGTCGATGGTTGGTACTGCCCAGTATAAAATAGCAAAGTTTTTAGATGGATTATTAAAACCATTAATGCGATCAGAGTTTGAATGTAAGGATAGCTTTGAGTTTGTTTCTTGTATTGCAAAGCTACAAAAACGAAGTATGAATGATGTTATGGTTTCGTTTGATGTTTGTAGTTTGTTTACGAATGTGCCACTGGTTGAGACAATTGACTTATGTTGTGCGTTGTGGAATGAAAATGATTCGGAACATCACATTTTGGATAGAAGGGCATTTCGAAAACTTCTTGAATTTGCTACTTCAAATGTCAATTTTCTTTTCAATGATGAATGGTATCAACAAATAGATGGAGTCGCTATGGGTTCCCCTTTAGCACCAACGATGGCATCAATATTTTTGGCTAGTTTGGAAAAGAAAATTGCTTCTTTCCAATTTGAAAAACCTTTTGTTTATAAAAGGTATGTGGATGATATTTTTCTTATATTTGAAAACCAGAAACATGTAGAACCGTTTTTGCAGTTTATGAACAGTTTACATAAAAACATTGTATTCACATGTGAAACGGAGAGAAAGTCATCAATTGCGTTTTTGGATTTGTTAATTCAACGCAAAGATAAACAGTATGAGACAGAGATTTATAGAAAACCAACTGATACTGGTCTTTATACTTCTCCAGAAAGCTTTTGTGAATTTAAGTATAAGAGAAATATGGTGAAAGGATTGATTTATCGTTCATGGGCTTTATCTTCTACTTTTGCTAATTCGGTAAAAAGTGTTGATAAATTGGTTGAGTTGTTGATAAAGAATGGATATTCTAAATCATTTTTATTGTTGATGATAAAAGAAACTGTTGATAAATTGATTAAAAATCCTAACGATCCATGTTGTGGAAAGTCTGAATGTAATTTGTCGGATGGGTGTGAATTGAGTGTTGATCTGGGTGATTGTAAAAATGGATATAAAAAAATTGAGCCTAAATATGTGTTAGTATTGCCGTACTCTGAAGGCTTTACAAATTATAAGAGGAAGTTGGGTAAACTGATAGGAAATTTAGAGTATAAGATCGTCTCTAATTCGTGTAAGGTACGCAATATGTTTATTAATAAATCAAAAACTCCGGTTGGATTGTGTTCTGATCTCGTTTATCAATTTACATGTAATGGGTGTAATGCCACATACATTGGAGAGACTTCCCGTCATCTCTGTACTCGAGTTCTAGAGCATTGTCGATTGAAGGGTTTGACCAATATTAGTGAACACAATAGAGGCTGTAAAAGTGATATCGGAATGTCTGATTTTAGAATTTTGTTGAGAAGTTTTAATAGTTATTGGGAACGAGTGATATGTGAAGCATTGCTGATAAGGTCATTGGATCCAAAGATTAATGTGCAGAGTGCTGTGACTACGAATGTTTTGAATGTTTTTAAATAGTTTACGTATGTTAAATCATGTTTGTTTTTTTAATATTATTAAAATAATTGAAAATTTTAAATTGCATTAATTTTTAAAAAATTAGAATATAAGTAAAAAATTTTAAAATTTAAAATTAATTTAAAATATATTTTTTAAAAATATTTATTTATTAAAAAATTAAATTAATAAAAAATAATTTGTTTAAATTAAATGTTAATTCATAATATTTTTAGTTGGTTTTGAGTACCTGAAGATGATAGCTGTGCTATCGAAATATATCGTAAGAAAGGTTTTTTATTGGCGTTATCGTTTAATTAAATCGTTGCCAAATTTATTTAATTATTTATATATATATATATATATATATTTAGTTCTATTTATTCTATGATAAACGAAAATTTCTCCACTATTCTGCCAGTTTGTAATTGTAGAAATTCCTAATAGTTATTTAAAATAAATATTTGATTAGCATAAAATCCATCATTTACAATCAATGTTTTACATTGATAAAATAAAATAGAAATTGGAAAAAAAAATTTATCGTCCAGTTAGTCAATATTTTATTTTGAGATAAATTTTGAAAATGTGAAATTGTTATCGATCAATTTCCATTTGACAGCACGCAGCACTGTTTCCTGATTCAGTAAAACAATCAAATAAGGAATTTATCGGGGATTTTTTATTTTTATTAAATTATGGCAATAATTTTTGTGGTTTTATTTATTATTATTTATGCTAAGAAATGTTATTGAATGTACATGTTGAGGATTTTCATAAAATAAAAAAGATTTTTAATATGTGTGAATTTCAATATAGTGATTAATTTGAATATTAATTGGAAAACTAAAATAATTTTAAAAACAAATGAAATGTATATAGATTTTAATATTTTTAATTTTAAGTAATTTAAGTTTTTTAAAATTGTTAATTTTTGAATCATCAAGTAACAAAAAACCAGAAAGAAGAATTCAATTAAAAAGAAAAAAAAGAGAAAAAGAGAGTGAAAATTTTTTGTAATTTTGTGCTGGAATAAATGACCTCTTTAGGTTGATGTATTTCATTTAATATAAATTTCAAAAAAAGATTACATCTATATTTATTTGAATCATATTTTTATTAATAATTCTATTATCAACAAATTATTTTTTAATAATAATATTAATAATAATAATAATAATAATAATAATAATAATAATAATAATAATAATAATAATAATAATAATAATAATAATAATAATAATAATAATAATAATAATAATAATAATAATAATAATAATAATAATAATAATAATAATAATAATAATAACAATAATAATAATGATAATAACAATAATAATAATAATAACAATAATAATAATAATAATAATAATAATAATAATAATAATAATAATAATAATAATAATAATAATAATAATAATAATAATAATAATAATAATAATAATAATAATAATAATAATAATAATAGTAAACTTATAACTAATTTAAATTTAAATATCATCATTAAGAAATTCAGAACAAGAAGCCTTAGATGTGTAAATCTACCTCTATGAACAAACATTGTGATATTGTATTATTGAGATAATAATAAGATATCGGCATAAATTATCCCTCGATCAGGCTCTTCGTGTTTTATAAGTAACAACAATCGAATCCCAACAAAATATATATCGTCCGGAATAAGTCGGTTCGTGTACAAGTTGGAACCTTAAATTTATATATCAGATGGTGACTAAAATGCAAGGTTCACTTATAGGTCGGATATGTCAAAAAAATTTTAGGTGCTTTAAATAATTATTTTAACATTGAAAAATTAATTTCTGCATTTTTAAAAAGTAAACAAATGTCTAGTTCCGGTGTTTCTGTTTTTTATCGTTAATATTCTTAATATTATAGACTACCAAGCAAATATTGAGGTGATTTAATTTATTTATTTATAACAATTTCCATAAATTCTGTTTTATTTCATACATTTTTGCACATGTCAAGCAACATAATCACGAAGATAAGAAAAGAATTTTTTACAAAATATTTGGATTTTTTATTATATCATTTAATGGTAAAATATTAAATTCCAAATAAAAATAAAAATTTATATCCAAAATTATAAATAAAAAGCAGATGTTATTTTTTTGAAGCAAATGCTTTTTATATATAAATATATTTTATTTTGTCTTTTGAGTATTGGTTTAGTATGAAATGAAAATTTTAAAGAAATAATTATGAAACGAATAAAAAAATTAAATTGAGTAAAAGTTTTTCAATTTTATATTCATTTGTGTTGAGATTTTATAATATATACTTTGTGGTTCTTATGAATTAAAGTAAAATAAATTAAGAATATACATATATATATATATATATATATATATATATGTGTGTGTGTGTGTGTGTTATTAAAACAAAGTCAACAGTTTGTTGTGAATAATTTAACAGCTAGATGACCGATATTCAATTATCTTAACAAGTGGTTACGTGATTGGTTTATTTAGCATGCCGCCGCCATGTTGATATAATTAATCTATATTTAATTAAAATTTATTAAGTATTCAACCTTTCTTCATATTCGCTGAATATTCTTATTATTCTCTCATTTTTCTTGAAATCATGATTGTATGTTAGTGGCATTTCATTGGTGTTGATTCAATGAAATTACCAGGAGAATTAAATTCATTATCCGAATCAAAGTAATCAATATTGCTCAAATTTCTATGATTTCATTTCAAAATTTTCACTACTCTGATAAATTGAAGGTGAATTGTCTTTTGAAGGTAAAATGACATAAAATTTGAATAAACATAGTATGTATGTGTGATAAAATTTTATTATTACAAAAAAATCAATCAAATCCTCAAATTTAAGCAAAGTTACTTTTTCACTGTTTTATGTTTAGATAGTTAAAATAAATTTAATTTATATATTTTTTATTTAAATAATTTTTAAAATAGTTAATTGCTAAACATATATTTCTGAAAATTTATATTTAGTAAATTAAAAAAGATTTAATATATTGGGAAAGAATAGAATAACGTGTTATTTGTGTTAGTGGTTTAGAATAATTTTTGAGGAAAATAAATATAATTTATAATTATTAAGACTGTGTTTGGGAAGTAGTGTAAAGATCAAAAATCTCCAATTACTTTGTTAGGGCAGCTGGCCTTAACAATATGTTGCGCTAGTGTATGTGAATTTATTTGAATTTGACTAACGCTGATTAGTTATTAAATAAAATTAAATAAAATTTGTAAAAAATTATTAACCTTTAACAGGTTTTATAAAATATTATAAATTAATAGTTTAAATGATAATTATTTTATTATTAAATTTATTGGAAAAACTTTTGAATTAAGAAGTTATTTGTCTTTGAAATAAAGTTTGTATGTATTTGAAAAATTCACCTTATGAATTCGAATTAATAAGTGAATTAAATAACAAAGCACAAAATAAAAATTCCAATTTATAAAGTTCCAAAGAAATAAGAATGAATCTTTCATATTTTTAAAATTTTTACAAATACTATTTTTAATCAATTTTTGTATATTTTTGAATTGTTTATTTTATGTATTAATTATATTCTTTATTACATAATTCCTAATTAATATTTCACTTTATAATAATAATAATAATAATAATACTAATAATAATAATAATAATAATAATAATAATAATAATAATTATAATAATAATCATAATAATAATAATAATAATATAAAAAAATTTATTTACTTTTTAAAAGAAAAAGGTCGCAATAAAGAATAGTAAAGAATAAATAATTTTGCGCTAGTTTATCTAAAAATTGAAGATAAACTCGCATAATAAATTTATTTCAAGAAAAAAAGTATAATTTAGTTAGGAATTTGGCTCGACATTCAGTCTGTTGATATACTTTTTGTTAAGGAAACCAAAGTACAGAATCTAATTTTGCTCTTGTAAATCGAATTGAAACTCATTAGAAATTAGATTGCTTTCCAACAGAAATTTAATTACGGAGATGTTCTGAATCTTATTTTCCCAGCATTGTCAAATGTAAGTTCAATTAAGGAATCCCTTTCTTGTTTATTTAAACAATAATTTTTTTCTGTTCTTACATTTTAAGGATCTCTAATCCATGTTTTGTTAAAAAATCCCTTATAAAATGAAAATAATATTCTCGTGTGAAAGTCACAATTGTATTGTATAGCGGAATAGATAGCGGCAAAAATTATATTTTTGAATAATAAAATCCATTGTAATATTTGTCAAACATATTACTAATATTCTAAAAATACTGAAATAATTTTTTATATTTTTATAATTTCATCTATATGAATGAATTTTATATTAAATAATTTTTTATTAAAGTTAAATTTATAAAACTTCAACTGAGAAATTAAAACAAATAATGTCGAGATTGATAATATACATTATTATTAATGATATTATATATAATATCATCACTGGAACGTTCTAATTGCCAATTATATATTTTGTATAATATCTCGATATATATTTCGACCGTTTATCAGTCTTCTTCAGGCTAGAAATCACATTTACAATAACTAAACGAAAATAACCTATTAAATAAATTATTCTCGTTTAGTTAAAGTTAATGTGATTTCTAGCCCAAAAAGACGGATAAACGGTGGAAATATATATCAAGATGTTATACAAATATATAGTTGGCAATTTTCAATTATATATATAATAACAATGACCCCAACTTTGATTTCAATTTTTTTTCACAACATTCCATCGGAACCGGAATCAGGATGACGAAAGGCATGATCCAGTCAGAAATATAAAAAAATTAATTAAAAACAAATTGAATGCGGTATTTAAAGCATAAAAATATAAAATGAACTGGAATAGTGATTACAGTCGTTCTAAGTTTGACAGTTATTTAGAAAAGTCTTGAAATTGCATTTAGCTATAATTTTTGGATCAATGATCTTATCAAAAACTCTTCACATATCACAAGTTTCAAATTATTATTAAAATTTTAAAATCAGGCATGCCTTTTTACTCATACAGCTATTATTGTGCTCGCGTTTTTAACAAAATCAATTATCTATCAAACTTCATTATTTTACAATGAATACTGAATATTGAAATAGTTACTCCGAAACATATTTTCCCCAGTTAGATTATTTATATCAAAAACTGCAAATACTTTTTGGTTGCATCCATTAAATATAACAGAGAAAAACGTTTAATAATTTTTTTGGTAAAAAATTAATCAAATGCAGTTAAAACCTTTATTGCAAAATTAATATTTCATTAATTATTATTTATTAACTGTTATAATTCGATTATTTTTTTCGGTAAAAAATCAATTAAAATATTTAATAAAATTAAATGAAAATCGATAATTTTAATTAAAATATTTTACAAAATTATTTTTCTAACAAAATAAAACGGAAGACAAATTACTTCAAAGAAAAACAATTAATTTTAATTTTTAGTTAAAACTTAGACTGATATTAAATTAATTGAGATGAAACTATATAGTTACATTGAATTAGAAATGAAATATCAGATTTTTTTATTATTCAAAAATACAGGAAAAAATTATTAACTTTATTTTAAATATTGTCCTGCATTATAAATCATATATATAATATGAGTTATTAGAAAATGGTGGTGCAGTAGTTATCGTCTATTTTCAAAATTATATAAATTAAAATTATTTAGGATTGGAACGAAAATCTTGTCCGATAGAAAATAATATTTATGTAATCAATAAAGAAAATACGTAAATTGAGAAATATAAACAAAACATCATTCGCATGTAAATCTAAAATGTTGAAAATAAATACTTTTAGTATCCATACACTTTTGCCAGCATTCTGGAAGTTGTTTTTCTGCCGTTTTCAAAGAATTCCGCAGGTTTTGAAGCGAACCACTTTTCCAAATCACCGTAAACCTCTTTAGTAGAGTGATACGTTTTCCCACAAAGTGAGTTTTTTAAAAGAGAAAACAGGTAATAGTCTGAAGGGGAAAGGTCTTGGAGTATGATGGATGAGGTATTACAGTAAAACCGATCTTATCAAGCTTATTATGATTTATACCGGCGCCTCTTTTCTCGAATCACATATACGAGTTTGTCCAACTGAGTGCAGTAAATTTCTGAGTTTATGTTTTATCCTTTAGAAAGTACATCACACAGGATAATTCCTTTCACATCCGAAAAAATTGTTGCAAGGTGCTTTTGTGCTGTCAAACATCGACGAATCAATGTTGTTGGTTGATCACCGGCACCGTACCAAGATCGGTCATGATAATATCGATTGGCATTGTTCTAATATACCAACACCTCATCCACCATTATGAGTATGGATAGAAAGTCGTTTCGTTGGTGCATGGCTAAAAATTCGGCTAACAATTGCTAACCAATATTCGCCCACTTATCTCTTCATCATCAACAACGAAACTACTAACAATGAGTTTTGAAATTTTTCACTCAAAGCCATCTGATGTTTTTTTTTTTTTTTTTTTTTTTTTTTTTTTTTTTTTTTTTTTTTTTTTTTTTTTTTTTTTTTTTTTTTTTTTTTTTTTTTTTTTTTTTTTTTTTTTTTTTTTTTTTTTTTTTTTTTTTTTTTTTTTTTTTTTTTTTTTTTTTTTTTTTTTTTTTTTTTTTTTTTTTTTTTTTTTTTTTTTTTTTTTTTTTTTTTTTTTTTTTTTTTTTTTTTTTTTTTTTTTTTTTTTTTTTTTTTTTTTTTTTTTTTTTTTTTTTTTTTTTTTTATCAATCTGATGTTTGCTTCAAAAACCTATATTCATCTCGAAATGTGCCGGATTGCGTAAATTCTGTAATAGTTGTTCAACATGCTTACTTTTTGAGACTCATCTGCTGCGCAGTTGTAATAAGATGACTCTTGATGCAAAATTTTTTAAGCATTTTCTGATGCCTCAGAGACTACTTAGGAACAACTGTCCAATAAGTTTGAATCTTTTCATAATTCCAATTCTGTTTCCCCAATCTCTTATTGAGGAATGCTTTTTCATAAAGAATTCCTGCTTTCTTTTCTTCTGTCTCTTACTTGCTCCACTTTTAAAATACACTTTAAATATTATATAAATTACTAATAAAAGTATAAGTAATACACAAAAAACTAGCAAACGCAACAAAGGATTGGAATAATAAATATCAAATTCAAAATCAGCGCGTTAGAAGTTGAACACGGGTAGCTACAAAAAAACATTAAGGAGTGGGGAAAAATTCTTCAATTTTTAAAAAAGAAATTCACTTAAGTTTGAAAATATTTTATAAATTAGTTCGGAAAATTTGATCAAATAGAAAATGAGGTTATTTATCATTTATTTATCAATTTTTTATCAACAGTTTTCATTCATTTCTTTAAGGCAATATCTTTAAATTTTTAATTGAAATGAAAACATTGCTTTTGTTTTTTACACTAATTTATAATAGAAGTCAATTAGTTAAAAATGTACAAATAATTATCTTTTAATCTTTAGTTTGGTTATAATTTGCTGATGCGTGGACAACTGTTCGTTCTATCTCCCTCTGATAGACATTTATTATTATTATTATTATTATTATTATTATTATTATTATTATTATTATTATTATTATTATTATTATTATTATTATTATTATTATTATTATTATTATTATTATTATTATTATTATTATTATTATTATTATTGTTATTATTATTATTATTATTATTATATTATTATTATTATTATTATTATTATTATTATTATTATTATTATTATTATTATTATTATTATTATTATTATTATTATTATTATTATTATTATTATTATTATTATTATTATTATTATTATTATTATCATTATTATTATTATTATTATTATTATTATCATTATTATTATTATTATTATTATTATTATTATTATTATTATTATTATTATTATTATTATTATTATTATTATTATTATTATTATTATTATTATTATTATTATTATTATTATTATTATTATTATATTAAAATTTTGAAATAAATTTAATAAAAACAAAATAGACTAGTTAAAATATAAGTTTTGTGTGCAAATATTTAGATGAATTTATTAATTATTAATTATAGAAAATGAGAGAAATTTAATTATTCTCTTACAAAACATTTTGACCGATTATCTCTAAAATCAATAACTCTATGAAAAATATTAATTCTACAATTATATTTAATAAACTTACATCCCAAAAATCGATTATATATTATTTGTTTTTTATATATTTTTCATTAATAGTTTTGTATTAATTATTAATTTTTTGAATAAATATGTTTCATTGCACATTGCTTTTATTCATTTCTCAATCTTTTGCAAATTAATTATGATTGTTATTATTATTTTTTTTTCATTCTAACAAATGAGAATAAAATGGTTTAAATTTAGTTCATGCACTTAAAATTTTAAAAATTATTTTATCAGATTTTTTTTTCTATGAAAAAGGAAGTGCTTTGAATGGTGTAAACTATCTTGATTGAAATTGAGTTATCAAAGCTCAATGGTGAAATAAATTTTATTTATTTTAATTTAGTTATAAGCCTGTATTATAAAGAAATACATTAAAATAAATAAAAACGTCTTGTTGGTCATAAAAAGAAAGACTATAATTTAGCTCTATTTTATTGAATAGAAAATATTTCCAGCTGCCATTTTCACAACATTTCCATAATATTAAGAACTAAGTATTATATATAAACTCCTTTTATCAACAATATTAAATTATAAAACTTATGGGAAAATAGTATTTTAAAAAATATAATATTAAAATGGACAGAATTTACATAATTCTATAGAAAAAGTAGATTTGCAAATAACAATGAAATTCTATACTTATTAATTTTTTATCTGTTCACCACTGATCTCTTTTCATATTCATATTCGGTTTACTTGTCATATTATTGAACAAAACTTTATTTGATATTTATGCTAATGGTACCCGACAAGGAAAATTCGAATTTCATATTGTGTAAATAAATTCAGATTTGTCAGTTATAAACTTTTAAAATAGGAAGTGTCATAAATTAGAGTTAAATATAAAACAAAATATTGATTTGAAGTCTGAAAAGAAAAGAAAATTGGAGAAAAATAATTATTTTTTCTATTGCTTATTTCGTAGGTTTTTTATGTAGCGAAAATTTGACTTGTGGCCTTGTATTTTATTAAATAAATATTATTCAATTAAATTAGCTGAAATATTAAGATTTCATTAAAAGTGTAACTTTCGCAAATAATGTGAGTTGCTCATTTGAAATTAACAAGACAAACACATAATAATATTTAAATAAGATATTATTTTTAAGACTCTAAAAACGGCTATACTATGTAACAATATTTTAATATAATTTATAATAGTTCGAATTGGTATAGTGAAATTTTCGTCTAATGTTTTTATGATTTAGTGCAGGGATGAGCAACCCGCTGCCCGCAAAATATTTTTTTGCGGCCCGCCAAGCATTTTTTTTTGTATTTTTATATTATAATGTTTATTAGTATATATAAAGCTTTGTAAATTATTAATGAGTGCGGCCCGTCACATAATTTTAAAATTTAAATTGGCCCGTGGGTTAAAAAGGTTGCTCACCCTTGATTTAGTGTATATTAATTTGATTTTAATAATTAACCCTTTATTGCATTGTGTAGCAAATTTGCTACATACCAGAATTTTACGTTTAGATCGCCTAAAATAAATAAGAACTAACCATTTCAAAATTGTTGCTTGTGAGCTACAAAGCTGTTTAACGGATTTAGTTCATAAAGTGACCGCTAGATACGCCACAATAATAATAATATATTTAGTCAAATGAACTTTACTTTATTTTATTCAAAATAAATAAAAAAAATCATGCAATTAAGGGTTAATTATTGAGATGACATTTTGCCTAAATTAAGAAATAAAGAATTTTATATAATGATTATATTAGTAAATTGATTGTGAGTCAATGTACCAATACTTTGTTTTAGTACATTCAGAAATTATTTCCTATAGCATTAAAGAATAAGTCGAAAAATATTTGAAATACAATAAAGAAAGTAATAAATGAAGAAATCAAAAAAGCGAAAATTTTCATTTTGGTAATATTGAAAAAAATAATAATCGTTTTCATTTAATAATTGCATTGCATTTTTATGAATTCAAAAAAAGATAAAAGATGGGTTTATATTGTGTATAATAATATAAATATATGTAAAAAACTTTATGGGAACTTAGAAATAAATATGAAATTAAAGTGAAACTTTTTGTTGTAAGGATATTTGTCTTTTAAGTTTTTTTTTGTTTTAACTGATTAACAGAATTTGTTTTGTTTGATTTTTTAGTGTGATTTTGGAATTTGAATAAAAAATTTAAACATGTGTTTTTGTTTAGAATTTTGTTACAAATTTAGTATTCAATATAGGATTACTAGGACGTATGAGCGCATAAAAAATATTCTGATATAAATAAAGCTATGGTGATAGGAAAGGATTTGTCGTTGCTTCATTTTAGAAGGTTTCAAAAAGATATGATAACTTCAAATAGGAAGAATAGCATAAAAATGGTTATTTGGTAAACCGAATGTTAGGAATGTCATTATTATAAGTCAAAATCTCTATTTGCTACAGGATAATGCTCTATTTCACTCAGTTTAGCAATTATAGAATGCAATAGCAGAAAATTGTTTAATGTTGTTATCTCATCCTTTCTATATCCATAATTTGCAATGTAGAGATATTGGTTGTTCATTCATCTGGTTAGAATTCAAAGAAAAAAGGAAATTCAATTAAAAGAAGAATTAAAAATATAGATCAAATTTTTTTCTATTGAGTGTGAAAATCTCTGAACTGAGGGAAATGTGCTTAGCCAATGAAAAAAAATTAACATTGGAAATTAACTAAACTAATTAATTTTTGTGTTTCTTACATTTACACAAAATTTCCATTTCTATGAATTTATTTTCTATATATCTCTTCAAAAAGAAAATAATTGGTTAATAATACATTATGCGCAAAACGCGAAAAAAAACTTAACTCACGTGATAGAAATAAACCTTTTAATAATTGTTTTTCATTATATTTTTATTAAAACTTTCGTTTGAACTAATGAAACTTTTTTTAGACTAAAATATTTTAATTTATTTTTTTTTGTTTTAATCAATATATTGATTTTTTAGTGTTTTTCTAAAAAATATCACGCTATAACTGTCTCCATTGAAAATGTTTGATGTCAAATGATAACTAGTAAGCATAGAAAACAAGATTTTTTTCTATTAAATTTATTTATTTTTTAGGTTAATAACAATAATAATTATTAAAAAAAAATTACAAATTTTTTTACAATCATTAATAATAATTAATAAAAATAATCTGTCACTGTGCATTGGTGTGTGTGTGTGTGTGCTTGTGTGTGTGTTCTGCATGCTTGACAATGCCAATAGACATGCTCTGGGAAAAAAAGAAGCAACAGTTTGTGTGTAATATTATTGTCAGTCCTGAAATATGAATGATGCAATAAGTTATGTGGCATTTATTAAATCAATTGTTGACATGGCAACTTATCGTAGAAATTTAAGAACTCAAATTCGTCTTCATTGAAAACCGTAAACAGCAAAGTTAGGTGGGAAAAAAAATAATTTCACTATTTAAAAAGAAAACAATCGGTAGAAATGGTCAGTGGTTTTTGGCCAGTATCGAAAGGAATTAATGGGAATTAATTGCTATTTTGTCTCTCTGAACAAGCACTCAAATAGAGTGTTTTTAAATTGATTTTAATTGAGTAATTGAAATTTTTTTTAGCTTTTCAAAAATGTTTTATTGATTTGCTGAAAATATTTCATTTTTGATATGTTTTCTGTGATAAAATGTCAGAGATTTGTATTTTGTTAAATAAAAATATCTTTAAATTAACACTGGTAAAATGGGTTTACGTAGTTATTTGTTTGAATTATATTTGTTTTACTAAACATTCCCGCTTTTGACAAGTTATTTTAAAGTTTATCTAAAGCAGTCTGAGAGAGAATTAATTTTGAAAACTTGCACGTGAAAAAAGAGAAACAGACAGAAAAAAAAATATTAGAAAGAAAGACAGAAAAAGATATGGTAAATTTTATATTGGAGTGGAAAGAGACCGATTTAAAATTGAAATATTTCATTTGATAAAGATTGAGCTTAGTTAAACATTGTTTTAAATTTTATCTAAATTAGTCTGAGCAGAATTAATGTTGAGAATAAATATACTTTAACACATTCAAAAAGCAAGAAATTTACAGATTTATTTGGATTTTAATAAAGAAAAATTAAATTTTTTGAGTCAAATTTTTATAAGTATTTTAAAATTCTCTTTAAATTGCTATAATTTTTAAAACATATCAAGTAAAAACAAACCGGAAATAAATATTCAATTAGAAAGGTAGAGAAAGATTTATAAATTTCTTATTGGAGTCAACAAGACAATTTTGGGTAAAAAATATTTCATTTAATAAACAGTGTAGAAATGGCTGATCTATTTATTTGTTTAAATTATATTTTTATTATTTTTATTATTATTATTAATGATTATAATAATAATAATAATAATAATAATAATAATAATAATAATAATAATAATAATAATAATAATAATAATAATAATAATAATAATAATAATAATAAAATATAATAATAATAATAATAATAATAATAATAATAATAATAATAATAATAATAATAATAATAATAATAATAATAATAATAATAATAATAATAATAATAATAATAATAATAATAACAATAATAATAAAATGAAAAAAATAACATTTAAAAATTTATAATATCAGTTACATTTTGTAATTTAATCAGTAATTCTCAAAACTTTTTTCATAGAAATATTAATTTTAATTTTTCAGAAACCGTTTTGACAATTTATTTGATATCAAATTAATTATTAAACAGTTTATTGATTTAGTTTTAAAAAATCAATAAAATGTAATGTTTTCAATTAATATATAATTAGATTGTTTATATCGGATTCTGTTTTATTTTACATTTGACGAGACATCGACCGAAAGATCTTGATGAGCTCAAATGATAGCCATTTTTCCAATTGATATTTATTTGTAGAAAAACGATGAGTTAGATTTTAAATAAATAATTTCAATTCTTATCAATTTCAATAAATTAATTTTAAATTATTTTTTAACTGTCTCTTATTGGTGGCTTTTTGTTTCCAGGGAAACCAAAATTATAAAAAAATTCCCTGAATTATATTAATAGTTTTATATTAATAACGAATATAAGAGATAAAGAAAGTAGAAGGAAAAGAATAAGAAAAAGGGATTAATAATTGAAACATTTATGTGAAATATATTATAAATGTTGTAGATTGAGTGTAAATTTACCTTTATAATAAATATAAATATTACGTCATAAAATTTACAACATAAACTATCGCAACAAAAACAATTTAATTTTAATTTTTAAGTTCCCAAATGAAATTTATTTTAATTATATTTATTTGAAATATTTTAACCCAATAGAATATGATTTATAATTTATTTACATTTGCTGTGTGAATTTTTTTTCTTTACTTATTAAATATTTTTTTTTGAAATTGTTACATTATATTTTGTATTCTCGAATTAACTCATTCTAAAATAAATATCTGTCCCCTGTTGCTTTCTCCAGAAAATTTGATTTTATTTGATATTATTAAAATATGTGATTGGAATTATGGAAATAAAATTTCGGTTTTAAATTTGGAGAAAAGTTTTTTCTTAAAATCCCCATTTTGCAGTGAATTCGAAGTGGATTTTTGTTTGTATTGACCGCTGTACAACTATTGTGACAAATTACCGAAAATTGTTTTCTTTTTCCATTTTTACCACTGTTTAAAACACATTTAGAATATAATGCAATTTAATTTGTTAAATTATCACCAAAAATAAAATTATACTTCAAAATTTTGATTCAAAATCAACAAATATCCTCCCTTTCGAGCTCGCATATTATTGTCTATTGATAGTGGCACATACTAAATGTTAAACAAGTAAATGACAAGGTAATAAATGTTTTGCTGAAAACCTTGTCTTGTCACTTACATGTTCAAAATTTTCTTCTTTTACCGATATAATTATGAATTTACTGCCTGTTCAGTAAAAGTTATCATAGATAATTTTTTAATTCATTTCATTATTTTGAAAATTAAGAAAACTAATCCGTAATCAGAGTCTTATTCATTGTGCTAACTGTGCTTCACACGGGCCCTTCAGCAGAATTGGGGCTTCCTTGAATATAATAATTAAATCATTTTTGTTTAAATTAATGTATATAAAAAATCTAAAAAATCTAAATTTGTTTAGTTATTTTTCAAATTCTATTTGTAAATACAATTTTTGTTTATTTTTTAATTCAGTATTATAATGCCCTTTGTAATGTCTTTAATAATCCTTAGCATAGAGGATCCAAATTCTACAAGACGCCACTGCTCGTTATTATCAAAAATATCATTTATATGTTTTCATTTGTTATTTCATTTATCTTTATTAAGTTTTGCAACTAAAGAAAACATTATTATTTAGTTGAAAATTAAATATAGATAAATTAATATAATTGTTTCTATAAATCATTAACATTTTGTTTAATTATTCACTAATATCTGATTCTAATCAAAGAATATACGATACATTAAGTGATATCCAGTGCAAAAATTTGTTTATACTAACCGAAATTAAATGAACCGTTTTTTCTGATGATTTTAAGACTTATTGGAAAAAATGTGAATTTTGCAAAACGGTTTATAAATTTACATTCATCAAAGAAGATTTGATAGATAACTGTTCAAAGTGTTAAATAAAAATTTATATTTCTCCCTGAAAATAATTCTAGGAGATATTACTTAAATTATTTGAAGCAAATTTATTTATTTTCTTTATGAGAGAAAAGGATGACATAGGAAAACTGATTTTCTTTTATGAATTATTTTTAATATTTATGTTTACATAAACAATTAATTTTCTTAATAAATTGAATTTGAACATATTCAATAATAATTGTTTTAATAAATTAATTTGCTTATATTTGCGCTAATAAATTTGTGTTAATGCTGCAACTGTCATTAAAAAATGAAAATATAATACATAATTATTTTCTAAGATTTCAATTTTAATACACGAAACTGATTTAAAATATTCAATTTTTTTTATACTGAATTTATTATTATTATTATTATTATTATTATTATTATTATTATTATTATTATTATTATTATTATTATTATTATTATTATTATTATTATTATTATTATTATTGTTATTATTATTATTACTTTTTTCATTTTTTTCAATTAAATAAAATTATAATGTTTATTTTAGCAAATATATAATATTTTTTAATTTACATTTACATTTTCTGAGTTGACAATATAATTTCATCCAAATACAGCAAAATTTTGAGTCAAGATTCAATAGAAAATTTTGTTGTTGTTTAGGAAAAGCACGCTTCAGTGAAATTGTGAAAATTTTCGAAACATCTGTCACAATTGAATCTTTTTATTATTATTTCATATAAACTAAATTGATCAATCGTAATACGCTTTTATGGTAGATTGCATTGAAAATAATTATTTTGTTTACTAGACATACCTCTTGATGATTAATAATAATAATAATAATAATAATAAAGTTTAAATTTAAATTATATTCTAATAGAGCTTAAAGGAAGTTTCAAACATAAAAAATTATTAAAATTTTGGTTATGATTTATTTATTTTTTTTGAAACTTCAATATAAAATGTTTTCAACTTTTACGTTTTTGTTTAATTCTAAAAATGAAAAGTGATGGATTGAAGTAATTCATTATATTTTTTGGGGAAATTTTTGTTCAAATAAGTTAATTATATACATAATTATATTCGATTTGGCATCCGCAAACGTTGATGATCTATTATGGAATTATAAGGATTAGTGTCTATTATAAATTTGGCATCGTCTTTCATTCCATCATAATTTCAATGAGATGCTTATTTTGATGAATGTGCAGATTCTTTTTGGATAACTTCGTTCAGCAGATCTGATTTTTCTATTAATTTTCAATAATTTAGAAGAATGAATATTAAAACCTCCAAAAAAATTAAATATATATTTTCTTTTTTTTAAATAAATCTAGTTGAAAATCAATTACATTTTTATTTGAATCAAACATTTCAATTAGTGTAAAAATGAAATAATAAAGTTTGTTTTAATGATTGTAAATTTTATCGATCTCTTTCCATCTAGCAATAAGAAACTTTTTTCTCTCATAAGTTGTATTCATATTATAATATTTATTCTATAATTTTCATGTATTTTTTTTAATTTTTCATTATGCAATTAAGAGATAAGCAGAAATAAATTAATAAAATTAAAATTAATTCATTGAAATTTGCAAAAATTAGAAATACTAAAAATAATTATTTAAATAAAAATATCTTCTGGAATTTTTATTTCCAAATTAATTACAGATTCAAAAAAATTAGAAATCATGAAAAAACTTTTAATTGTGATGGTTTCCCAGCTTCAAAATATCAAGAAAAATTATAAATCTACTGAAAAAAGACGGCAAATTATTACATAATGCGTATAATATAGATAAAAACAGGTTTGAGATGGAAATTATTGTCCTACAAATCCCTTAGACAGTGGTTCCCAACCTGTAGTACGCGTACCGGTACGAGATAAATAATAAGGAAAACAATATTTTGCGTAAAATAATGTGTTTTTAAACAATAATTTTCTGACCAAAGCGTATTGTCTGAATTTTTTCAATCCAAAATACTTTAATAATAACCAAGGGTGTAATGGTACAACTCGTACGCAACAAATATATCCAAAATAGCGTAAATTAAATATGCAAGTATAATTAAATACTCTCAAATAAATTTTTCATGATTTTGAACTTTATTAGGTTTTTGGTTTATCGTAAGTACCTTTTCACATTTCTGTTAGGACTACACCGCTTTTTTAGGACTCATTTTTTCAAAAATATTTATTTACAGGCACGCTATTATATTGTCTACTACGTACCGGTACAACATCTTAAAAGGGTTGGGAACCACTGTCTTAGACCAAAGTAGGAAAAAATATCTCCAAGTTTTAAAATAAATAAAGAGCAAATGACAATATGGCAACCGTTAAGGCTAAATAAAGCCATCGGTTATCTCTAACCATGATTTGAAAATTAATTATGCAATTATTATAATTTAATAAAAAGATATTAATACTCACACTGTAAAACTATTTAATATTGAATTTATTTATTTATTATTAAATTATTTCATCAGTAAAATCAATTACTGTTTTCACCTTTGATCTGTCTTCATTTACTATTTCATTTACATTCGACTCATGTTCCATCATAAATCAATGTTTTGTATTTAACACAAATTTTTGATATTGCCTTTTTAAGATGTTTGTTGACTAATTTAAATTTATTTACTCTAATAGAAATGGTGAAGTTTTGTAAAAAATTAACTTTTTTTAAGTTGAATGAAAAAGAAACACATTAAAATAGAATGTGAAGAGTTGGCATGATAAGGTATTGAAACACAAAAATTAAAGATAAAAAATCCAGGAATCCTCCAGTTTAAATTTTGAAACCGATCAAGAGTCAATTAAATTCCAAAATATGTTAAAACATAAAATCAATTAATTGATATATTAATTACTTAAAAAATTCGAGCCCGTAAACAAAGGATAAAACAAACAAACAAGAAATTCGGAAATCATTATTATGACGGTATGCTTATTGAAAAAAATGGAAAAAGGTTATCCTAAGGAAGGCTAATGTGGGGACAATTAATTATTTAATTTGAAGATAGTGAAGAGACTGCCAAACATGCGCGAGTCATTAATAAAAGTTATTACTTTACTATATAAAAGAATTCAAAATCGTAAACAGTAAAACGGATTGAAAAGAATATGTTACAAAATTTTAAAAAGGATCTAAAAGGTTAATAACTGATCTCATATCAACGACTAAGTATTCGGAAACGTTTTTAAAGGTGAATATTATTATTTCATTGTGCAAGGTTGTTGATAATCAATAGTAGTTGGAAGCAGGAAATCAGTTATTGAATGTTGTTTAAAAACATTAGTTAGTAAAATGTGATAATCAACAAACGTTTGTTGTTTTGTTTATTTGTTTATCAAAGAACCCAGGGAGTCTGAGTAACGTTAGTTTAACGAAAATAGGAAAAATTATCTTTTATTTTAAGTAATTTTATTTGTTGATAATTTATTTTTTATGTATTGAAAGAAAATGGAATGATTGAGATTTTTTATGAATAGGTTTTCAAAGGATAATCTTATAAGGAATCTTTGGTATTTTATTTCGTCAGTGGGTGGAACTGTCATATACAATTTACTTTTTGCCGATGTAAGTGTTGATTACTGGCTTGGTTTTTGATGAATTCATTGAGACGTGCATGAAAAATGAAATGTCGTAAAATTATATGAAATTAATTTAGTAAAAATAATAGAAGCACTGGAATAGTAAGGTGCAACTTTAATTGTTGATCACTTAAGATTTAATGTATTAATTTAAAATATATTTTGACTAAATTATTTATCAGTATTGTGAATTAAAACAATATATCCTTTTGTAGTTTTGGCGAGCAATATAATAAATGGCTTATTAATTATAACGAAGTATACATTTCATAATTTTAAAAGTATATTTTTGTAATTGATGAATAAATCAATTCAAATTCCATTTGTTTTATTTTTAAATGTATAATAGATTTTATTAATTTTATATTAAATAAAAAAACTTAAACCTTTAAACAGTTTTTATACTTTCATTTCTTATTTTTTAAGTCATGATATAAAATATTTTTCTTTAGATTTTAAAAGGTTAGCATAAATTTAAATCATCTGATTCTTAAAACAAAATGTAAAAACGGCTACTATAAAAATTATTGGATTATTTATACATTGAATAATAAAATTCTAGGGAACCAAAATTTTTGTTTTAACTTAAATTTATTCATTTAGATTTTTTAAACAAAGATGTGTAAAAATTCATTTAGTTTGCTAGGGGCCCACGTTTCAGCTTTGTCAAAGGCTCGAGATTTCTAGTTTCATCGCTATCTATGTAAGGGGAAAATACTGAATTAATTAGAGCTAACATTAAATATTTACAGGAAATTCTCAGTTTTGAATTATGAAATTATTTTTTTCAATTTAAAAATCTCTCTAGTCTACAAATAAATTTCTATAATAAATCAATATGAGTTTGTAACATATCTTTAAATATTTCAAGATTATTAAAAATTCATAATATTTGGACAGACGAGTGACATTAACTTACAAAAAAAATTCTAAATAAATATGCATTTTACAGATAGTAAAAACAATGATATACAATAAAAGATGTACAATGGGGATTTCATTGAGAAAAATTAATTGAAATGTATTTTTACATTTGAACTCTTAATGTGTAAAATTTTTATTTTTACCAATTTTAAGAAAATAAAAATTAATTTTTAAAAAAAATTTCAATAATTAAGTGATTTTTATAAAAACTCAAAAAAATGGCAGACTTTGAAAAAAGTGTATCGGCGTTTTCGATTAGACATAAATTTTCGGAACTACATTTTCAGGTAAATCTATAGCTGAAAGCTAAAATGAAGATAAATGAAATTCTTAAGAAAAATCAAGTAAATACTTTAAAAAGAAATTTGATTTAATGAATTTTAATATTTTTCAAAAAATAAATGAATCTAAATAACAAGTAAAATCGAAAATTTCTGGAAAATATTGTCCATAAGAATTATCATGTAAAATACTCTAATCATCTACCAGATTATAATGGCATCGAGAATTAAATCTAATGACTCACAAGTAAGCTGTTGTTTATTCGAATACAATTTATAATTTTGATACAGATTACTTAGCAACTGGTTTAGCAACTTCATGCTTGGTTTTCAAACCCGAAGATAATAATCGAAAATTGTTTATAATTGAATGTTGCATTATTTTATTTGTAATGCATTGGAAATTGAATAATTCAATTATAGATTTTGGAAACCGAAGTTTTCTAAACAAATCAAATGGATATTGAAAAGTTGTAATTAGTTATCAGTGCAGTTTCCTGATTAAATCGATTTTCTTTTTCTATCAATTCTCACATTTATTCAATTACAAATGAAATAAATAATTAAATTTTAATTGCACCAAAAATAAAAACGGATATAATGTTACCAAACAAAAATTAAAATAGCATGTTATTCAATTTAAAAACTGAGATAAGCATTTTTTAAATAATGATAAAATATTACATAATGCTAATTTGTAGTTTTTTTTGTAACTTGAAAATTAATTTTAATTTAAATATACTTCTAGCATAACTTAAATAAGATTTGTTTATTAATACAGCAATCCAGATAAAGATAATAGAAATAACTAAGTCAAGAAAACCTTACGGTGAATATTAACTAGAGAAAATTTCCCCACCACAATATTATTTGTACAGCGCTGATTTATCATCCCATTTCAAAGTGTTCACTGCCAATAGTTTCGCATAAGTAAATATTATCAGTATAAATTTAAGCGAAAAATTAAATGAGAAATTTAACAGGGTATTTGAAAACATCTAGACGATATGAGTTGAGTTCTAAGAGAAGAAACATTATTTGCTCGTAGAAGAGTCACTACTCGTTTAATAAAACTTGAAACTCATCTTGCCAATGAATTTATGTCATCCCGGTGAAAAAGAAATCGATTGGATTTCTTAGTCAAGCACATGTGCAGGATGTGTGTCAATGAAATAGCTTGCATAACAAGCAACTATTTTTTTTGTAGAATAAAACAAAATTCTCTGCTCCGCCCGAGTTCAATTACATAGACAGAAATGGAACACACATTTCAATTCATGCATACATACGCTAGAAACTATGCTCTGTGAAATCAATGCTAAAATTCTGATGATGGTTTATTTAGTCTTTGTTTTAATAGGCTGTTTAATTTTGGCTCAATGCAACTTCAAGGAAATAAACTGGAGTGATTAGATGAGATGCTTGCCCACAATACAGTAACAGTAGGAAAACATATTGAGCAATGAGTTGATTGAGATTTTTATAAGAAGACAAGGAGATTCAAGCTCGCTACACGGCAACCAATAACAAGAGCCCATTTTTAAAGGAAGGAAGAACAATGTCTGAATTATTTGAGATTACTTTAGCATACATCTTCAATTGCTGATTATATGGCTATAAAAGGATGTGAACAAGTAATTTGCATTATTTTCAATTTAAGCCGAGGTTAGTCTTGTTATTTGTTGTTAATGTTAAAAATAATTTCAAAAATGACATAATATTCAATGTAGATTGAAAACTCCCATTATATTCATGAAGCATTAACCCTGTTGTCTTAGATAGTTTATTACAAAACATTTAAGGCACGCGGTGAATGCCATGTGAAATGGAAAATCATCTTTTCATTGTTGAAGGGCTTTTGAAATTACCAGTATTTCTCAGAAATGTTAAAATTCAAAGAATTCATAATTTCTATTTCCAGAGGTATGTTAAAATTGATAATTAAAACATTTGTAAGGTCAACACTGCAATATTATAACGCGTATTTTAACATTCATTTATAAATTTATATAAATTCATATTTTTCAGATAATTATCAAATTTCAATATCAATCGATTAATAAGAAAAATGAATAATTTTATTAAAGAAAATATTCCAATAAAATGGTCCAGATTCAAAAATAGAGCAATAAAGCTAATTTTGTTAAAAGAGGTAAAACTACAAATATTGAAAAATAAACTCAGATAATTACAATTTATTTTTTATAAATATAAATACAAAATAGCAACTCAGCTGTTCTGGCATAGGACGGTATTTGAGTTACTTTTCAGTGGAGAAGAATTGACGTTTTTAAATGGTTTGTTATTGCTGTTAGAATAATTATTGTTGTGTTTTTGTTTGTGAACTGCAATCACTTGCTTCATACCGTATGAAGATTTCGGATTTTTGATTTCCATCCTGTGACGTTTATTAAATGAATTATTTCTTTGATAATGTGGAGTGTAAAACGGTTTATCTGAAAGTTTTCTTTTCAAGTTGTTCGATACTTTCATCGAAGTCTGATTTTCGTATGAAGTTTCAGGGAGATGCTTTTTCAAATTTGATTTCGAAATACCATTCCTCGAGGTTTCAGTGAATATGTAGATGTAACTTGAATTTTTAGTTGAAGTCATTGCTTGAAATTCATTTATTTTCATTACTGAACTGTCACTAATCCGAAGCCATTGACCACCAAGCTTAGTTATGCATTCATAATGACCAGAAGAAAGCGAATTTCCGCGGTGAATAACGACAGCTGCTATGTCATAAGTTGCATATTTACGACTACCTGTAGAATCCAAATAAGGAAGCTGAATGTGTTTACAGAAATCAACATCGCGGCCGTTTTTAGAGCTGCTGAAAAAGCTATGCTTGAACCTATAAATGAATATTTTTTATTAATTTATCGAATATTATTTAAAATCTATAAATAATTTTACAATTCCTTTTATTATTAAATTCTAATTACGCATTTGAATTAATCGTACGGCAAACCTAGTCCAGAAGTTTATTTTATAAATGAAGTAATTAAAAAACAAATTTTTGTAAAAAAGTTAATTAAATGACAATGGAATATAATCGTTTGCTATCGAAACTTCCATGGAAATATATATGACTTACGTTTTATTGTTTTATATAATTCCTATCTTATTCATTATTTAGAATTCTACGGAAAATGACAAAAATAAATGTCAAGCGAATCTAATAACCAAATGCTGTTTATTTAATAATTAAATAAATTGGAATACAGTTTTCTTATAATTATTTAGTATAAAATACTATATAAAAAAATTATATTTCATATATAAAAGTTAATGATAAATATTATTTTTATCAAAACGCATTTCAAAGTAGAGAACATAATATTATTTTGAACAATAACAAATAAAAACTTTCAGCAATTGTGTTTGTTAATAGTTATAGAAGTTAAAATTTATTCCAAGGAGATATTTGATACAGTGAATATGTATTGGTATATACTATAACCTTTTCTACCCAAATTGAAGTTCAGGGACAGTAAATGATACGTTTTTCTTTTTGCTGCATACTAGAAATTTAATAATCAGTTTTTAAGATTAATTCCAATTTTTAAGTATTTGGCGTTAATTATTAGTTTCTTTATAATACTCGACAACGTAAATATGTTTAAATACTTATATAATCTAACTTTAATATTTTTACTTTCCCTGAGAGCAATAAAAAACCGTTTCAGGCTCCTTATATAAAAAATTATATATACATAATATATAATAACAGGCCTTGAGAATTTCTGTTTATATGGCTTTTCTTCTAGAATCTGGACATCCAATAAACATTTTACAAAATGAAGGACTCGGATAGAATTAAATTTAAAACCTAAACATGTTTTTGGGTTTCTTAATGTCCAAATATATTTCCTATTCATAATTTACCAATGTTTATGTCCAAGTCACGATGTCTACATGAAACAGCTTTCCCATTGGGTTTCACTGATAATTTTAGAAGTGTATTGTTTTCTGTGATCTGCGTATATAATTGTGATGATACTGATTTTTTCAATTCATTTTCTTTATTCACATCAGATATTATTAAAATCACTTCGTTTCTATGAATAGCTACAACCTTCTTCATCAGAAATTTAAAATAAGCCTATATAATTTATATTATTTTATTGATTAAAATATTAATTAGCTAAATATTACTAATTCTACTTTATCAACCTAGCTATTTAGATATAATTCTAAGTGAAATGTATCGGTGGAAATAAAACAATATTAACTGGCCTTAAGATTGAATTTTAAGGCACCAAATGTGTGAGTACTTAGTCTAAAATCCGGTCTGTCACAGGTTGAAATGTTTAGGTTCTACTGGCGAGTACTTAGAGAATCCAACTAGGTACCTAAAATTACTAATACTTATTCGCTTCACTTGATCAATGGATATAAATTACGACATCAAAAGTACCAATGGATTATTTTACTATCAGTAAGGACCAATAGAACTTTCAGAGATGAGTTGCATACAATATATCATACATTCTTACGGAAACGTGAGTACAAAAATCTAGCATGGGTAACATAATTGTCCCTGTAATAATACATCTACAGGAGGGCCTCAATCCCGTAACTATGCAAGAGTGCAAAAATTCCTTAGCAACCAATAGGAAAAAGTTTCAAAATTAAATATTCTAAAAGTATATACAAACAAAAACCACAAAACTACCTAAATTCTTTAAGTATCTATGTTAAAAAGGAATTAATCAATAATTTTCAAAATTAATTATATCGGAATGGACTTTGAATCTTCGTTAGGCTAAGCACATCAGATTAAAAGTTTTTGCATTTAAAAAGTTTGAACAGCATCATACCTTTTTACGCAACAAATGAAAGATTTTGGTAGAGATGTAAAAACTGCATCCATTCTAGCGGAACCATTTGTAGTTTTACAGTTTTCACATTTGAAATTATTGTTTTGTGTTTTTAAGGCTTGATTAATCATTCCTGGTAAATCTTGAGCTAGTTCGAGAAAAAAAGTCAATTCTTCCTGAATCTGAGGAGATTTGATATTAGACTCTTTACATTTACTGCAATAATATCGACAATCGTAGAAAGGCGTGTATGTTTTTCTGATTGGATTATTTGTTGCTTTAAATTTGTCAATTTTATCAAATTCTTCTCGTAACCGATCAAGAAATCCGTTGAGAAATTCTTGAGCGTCTTCTTGAGCACCATTTCTGAAATTTTTACTGAAATCTAATGTATAAATTAATATATTTTAGATTATTTATTGCATTATTTTAAATAACAAGAATATGCAATAAATTATTTTACAATACTCTAGAATAATAATCTTACATTTTAAATCTCGAATGTTGTTTATTGGTGACCAATATTCTGATTTATTTTCTAATTTATCTATATACATGTTAAACAATTCTATTGCAGGGAATTTGTATTGTCTTGCTGACCGTAAAGAAGCTTTCAAATCACTATTAATAGTTGGCAACAAGGCTTGTATTGAGGAGTTAATATAACAGTTATTGCCATTATTATATAATCGTAAAGGGTTTTCATACAAAACTGTAGGTTCTTCGTGTTTGATTTTGTCGTTTTTAAAACTATCTTTGCAAGTTGAAAAAATCTTCAAAATATTAGATGACTGTACTTTGGCCTTGGTGAAGGAACAAGAAATCTTAATTTCATCGAATGTTTTATTCAAAAGGAGTAATGATTGACTGTTGGGATATATAAACGACGAACAGCTTATATCCTAAAATAATAATTTAATAATTTTTTTTCAATTTATATGATACTAATTTAAAGAAAAGAAAAATTTAAACCATTTAGATTTCACGCTAAAAATTATTTTATTATAATTTGTTGATGACAATGTATATTTAAACAAATATTAATTAAAGCTTTATTTAAAAAGGTTTTGAAGTTAAATGTTTTTATTTCAATACAGTTAAGTGGAATTTTTACTGTGGTAATATGTTAATTAATAAGGTTTATAAGGAAACAATTTAATTTTTTTAATTAAGTTAGTAATTGTAAAATTCCATTAAATGTTGATATAAAAACCCTAGTTGGCTAAATATACACAAATATATAAAAAAAGTATATTAACAAATTTTATAAAATATTTTTAAACAATTTCCTTTAATTATAGTTTTTAAAATTTTTATAATTTTGTATGTGAGGTTAGTGGCTTATGACCCTGGCCCTTTTACATACAACCTTTCTCGCCCGCCAATGGTTACCCGTTGCTAGGCAACATTGGAACTGCAACATTGGAGCTGCAACAACTGGTTATGAGACCACCAAAGTTGAGCTCTAACTCTAGAACTGCTAAGGTCCGTACTCATGGTGGATTCAATTTGCTACCGATAGAAGGTCTATGCGCGGTTTGCAATCTTGGTCCCTTCCGTACGAACTTAAACATTATAATAATTCTGCTTCGGGTCATTATTACATTATTTGTTACCTGAAAGTTATTAATTCGACAATGCAGTTTAATAAATTAGTAAAATAAGCCTAAGATATAATATTCAGAATAAAACACTAAATTTGTATGTTTCCCTTCAATTGATCTATCATTTCGGATTCGATTCTGTCACCTGTTGCAATCGTCGTTTTGCCCGTTCTGCCTTTCCCCGCCGTCTCTGCGGTCGTTTGAGTATCGCTGGTTTGGTCGTGTGATTCGAATCTCTGTATGCTATCTGGGCTGGAGAGAATACCAGCGATTAAGTCACTGCGTTGCCTTCCTGACAAGCTGACAGTGTTACCTCCAGGCTTCTGATTTTGGTCCGATGGTTTTGGACCATCTGTTTTTTTTCCGCCCATCCCAGTTGAGCGGTTGTCGATCGCTGGTAAGTCACTTTAGCTCGTGACGGTTCGATCCACGTTGCCCTGATTTTTTGTATTTCCCGGCTCATCTGAATTAACTGAGTATGTAGCACTGCATTTTCACGTTGGGAAATTGTCAATTCTTTACTCAATGCGCCGAGAGTATTCAAATCTATAAATAAATCTATCTATTAATGAATTTCAATAAATCCTAATAATTTAATAATAAACGGATTTTTCATATAGTTCGGTGCCGTTGACTTAAGAGAGACTTAATTGGAGTTTGTAAAAATCTGGTCTTGTTTAATTTATCGTAAGTCGTCGTTATGATTAGCTTTATCTTATGTAATTATTATATTATCTATTTACTCTATTTAACAAAAAGTCCATAAATCGAAGATTTTTAACTTTATTCATATTACATTCGTTGATCTCTTGGGAAATTCTATCACCGCTGTCCATCGTAGTATCGATAATTTGACGGGTTCATCGGCCTATGACTTGAATAGGAGTGTTCATCGTCCTGGTGTGGCACTCCGACACGATCTAGCGCAGTTGACCGAATTAAGCAACTTAGCACCACCACGTCGATGGAAGCCTCCATCTCTTCCAATGCCGGGTCATCTAATTCATTCGAAACTATGTAACCTGGCGCGTACCCATCGGTACTCGGGATCCGGCCGGCGACAATGTCCTCATTCAAACGTTGTCTGGCCATGGCTACCTGCAAAATTCGTTTGTCGTTGATGCTCCTCTAAATTGGCCAGCGTGAACTCGGCTCTCTGCCACCCCTCTAGATCAGGGTCTCGCCCAGGCTCGCGCTTAATCGCGGCATAAGGTAATTCGATTTCATCATCGCGAGAAAGGCGATGCCCGTTCGATCCTCTTACCTGGGATATCGTGTAACTGGCGTTCCACATCGCATGGTGGCATCGTGCAGCTGTCCATGCCAGAAATCGGATTGTGATTCTTGAATCGTCGTTCCATGATCCGTTTGCGAGTGGTGTGCTCCGGGCTAAATAACATAAGAGATAATATCTGTTATTAATAATGGTAAGATGATCGGGAGAGTATTTAGGTGATTCCTTCCGACTTGTTCCGTCTTGGGCATTGTAATTTACTCGTGCTTGTCTCGTCTATGAAGTTCAGGAGGTTCAATTTAAGTCACCAGAATAATACATCCGAATTCATCAGAAATATGGTTGATTGTTATAATTAAAGTATTTTTGCTTTAATTAACTTCAAGTTTCTGAGAGTATTCTGATTCTACTTTATTTATAGGTTAAATAGAATAAATCATATTTTCCATCATTTTCGTGTCTCTGTTACGTTCGGCTTAGTACCTCGATGCCTTTCGGAATTTTTAAATTCTTTGTCCCTTCAGTAATGTCGTTATGGTGCGTCAATCTAAAATTTAGCCAGAAAACTAACCAATAACCTTAGCTGACACATAATTCTTTCACTTAAATTTGTAAGCACAAATCGATACACATGCTTAAGCGTGTGCTGGCATAATACGCAATCACTTCAAAGACTGTCATGAGCAATTACCACGTGGTTATACAATTAAACGGGAGATGAAAGAATGGCTGTGACCGATGCACAAATCAATGATAGTAGTGTTGACTAACAAACGGAAAATAAATCTCGTTCCATCAATTTTATTTTTAATTTCAGATAGATAGCTTCGCACGGAATCATAAATTCAATCTATGTCCTGGTAACGTTGAATTTTCTTTTAGTGATTCATTGTCGTTTATTGGGGTTCGGTAATAGTGCATTAATACTTCAGAATGGTTGTCTTTTATGTCGACCTCTGCAGATGTCCCTCTTCAATAAAGATTAAAACCTGTCATGAATAAATTTTGGCAATTACTTGCGTGACCACACTCCTACAATATTATCTTCCGCTTGGCTTCTTGTTGCTCGTCGGAGCTGGTCCGTCCCATGTGCCCATTATTCCGTTTTTGGGTCATAAGAATCCATTCTTTCTTTGTATCTTTCATTTGCGCATTCATTACAACTAGAAAATGATCTACCTCTCATTTACTAGCTATTTATAGCAGTCTAATTCATCGACGAGTGCGGCTTGATATTTAAAAATTTCAAATCAATAAAATTTTCTCCTCGTCGATCGGTAAAATTGACATTTAGTTTTTAGAAGTTATTCACGGAACTAATTTGGTTGCCTTTGCGTGCGATTGGTGCTGTCGATTAATCATTGCGGGAGTTTCATGACTCATAATATTTTTACTAGATTCGAATTTTTGGTTCTCAATTCTATTATTGCCGGTCTATTTTCCTCGTCATACATTCAGCTGTGGACGATGGAAATATCCAAAATTATGGAGGTCTCAATGACACTACACGGTTTGATTCAGGTAAATTATTGGTTCGTTGATTGTCTTATTAAACTTTTTAAGCTCTATCTAGTTTATTTTTCGGTGACGAGTCTTCCAAATCTTCTATTTGATCTCGGTTGGCATGGTAGTAGATGACAAAGTTACTCTCTACTTCAGTCTGTCTTTCGAGACGTCCGCATCGAGTCATTGTTGAGTTTTTTATCAATCCTCATGAAATTTTATAATTTATAAAGCGAATTTTAGTTATGATTTAATAATTATTTAATGCTTTTATGTTGTGAACTGTTGGGTCATTGATGGTAGTATCTTAATACTCCTCTCGTAAAATGGATTATGTTACCAAACTCGAGTGGTGACTGAATTGAACTGACTATGACTCGGGATTATAATCAATTTACATATGCACGTTAAGAAGGTATCTTACTACTGTGTCGTAATTTACGAATTCGATTAACGGAATTCTTTATGGGTTCTAGCTGCTGGGTCATTATACTCTCCTTTTTGGTACAAATTACGAGGGTTACCCATATTTTATCATTAAATTTATAATTTCGCTTATTCGCCATGTGGTGTTGATTTTTCTCCATAAATCCTTACTTACCTTTACTGACTATTGGTTTAGAGTTTTGAATTTTATTAATATTCCTATCTTATTAATATTCCTATTACTAATTACTCGGGTAAATATCATCGATTTATTTCTATTCATCTTTACTATACAATTTAAGGTTCTCTGGGATTCTCGACTTATTCAACTCACTTTTTGCAAGTAGTATATAATGTTAATTATACAAATTTACGTGGTATCCTGCATACTATTCACTGAATGATTTTGAATACTATGATGTTCTGTTTTTATACTAGTGATTCTCTATAGTCTTGATTTAATTTTTCTGGTTTAGCATTTTATAAAATTTTACTGGTTATCAGGTGAATCTAATTTGTTTAAGGCATCAGCGACTTTTGCTTGATTTTGTCCCTACTCACCTCTTTTATTTGATCCTAAGGTTAGACATATTGATATTAAGATTTTATGAGTGTCCACTGGACTACTCAGTGTAATAGATTTTGAGCCGATGAGTAAATGATAATTTAGGTCGATTTTTCTGGAGATGGATGATTGAGGGTCAGCCAAAAGACAGCTCCTCTATCTCCCATCCACCCCTGGAGATTTTGACAATTGACGTTTAAATTCCATCGTTACGCACGGCGGAATCTTCACGGACACAAGATATTGGCGGATATACCGGCACTTACACATCTCGACTTGTATGTGGATTTTAATAGCTTGCAGTGTGTTTCGGCTGTGGGCCGGAAAAATTTCGACATATTGAAAAAATCAGTGTCTTTGAATTCGTATAATTGGAAGTTCCATTATATTGTCTCATATTCATACCAAGTTTACACACATATTATTCGTCCTCACTATTAACGTTCTGTTAATAGAAATCTGTAGTTTCGTTGACTGGGCTTTTGCTACTCAATGCTATTTTCCTGATAAAAAACGATTGAGCTTTTTATGAGAAAAAGTGATTGTTCACAAAGTGATTAAATTCTGCGAAAATTAATTGGTATATATACCTGTTTTGTGAACATAAGCTTGGTGTTCTTTTTGATGCATTTAAACAAAACTTGACCTTGATATTAATTGTAATATCTAATTCCTATTTTTTCAATTTTCTATATTAAATGAACAATTTATTTAATTTAATTTTTTAATAGGATATTTCTTATTTTATTTGTTATTTGCTGACTTTTATGAATTGTTCATTTTTCCGTCAAATCTTTATATTATCTTGTTATTTTTATGTTAATTTCGTGCTGATTTTGGGGCATATCTGTTATTATTTTGATTTACTTTTATTTTTGTATTTTATATTTAATTACATTTTTTTTCATATTTTTAAGGTGGTTTATTTGATGTTTATGGGTCTGGTTTTAAATCTGTATTGCTATGTTTGCGTGCTATTTCCAATTCATTTAAACAAAATATATTCCTGGCCCAACAATGCAAATTCAAATTGTTGGGATGACATATTATAGGTATGTGAATTGTTGCTGTTGTTTTCAAATGTATTAGATAAGGAGCTGCATAATTTTTAATTTTTACCTTAAAACTTTTAACAGATTGCTATTTATAAAAATTTAACTATAATAACATATTTTTATAAAATTAATAAAATTTGTACAATTTGATTAAAAATTTTACAATATATACAGTTTTTGCTTTATATGTATATTTCTGGGCACCTAATGGGTAAATGATATAAGATTTTAGAAGCCATTTTCAAGGGATTTTCAACAGATGCGCGGATAAGAGATATAACCACTGGATACCTGTAAAAAATGACGTTGGAAATGTATTCTAATGGGCTGTTTCTAGAAAAAGGTGAGCCATATTGACATGACTCCTAATATTCTAGAAAACCTTTTAGTTGAAGAGCTCATTTAAATTAAGGGTCCAGCTGTTTACATTTTTATTGAAACAATATCGAAACAATATCAGCAACAAACTGAACGAAATCGCTGACCAAATTGACGAAATATCAAAGAGCGAAGACCCATATACTAATTTATGTCCCAGACATCCAAAAACAAATTAAATAAAAGACAAATTCTAGCAACTTGTCTAAATAACACACAACTGGGAGACAGTAAACCATCAGATTTCCTCAGACAGCATAAACAAAAATTAGAACACCTACTACCCGACATTAGTAGTTCAAAATCAAACGTCCTAATAAAATAACTATTCATTCGTGCTATGACACAAGAAATACGTTTAATCTTAGCAACAAACAGTAGGTAGTTAGGGGCACACTGCGCCCACACACATTTTTTAAAATATATAGGGGGAGGGGGAACACATATTTAGGTGGAGCCTAAATATGTGTTAGTATTGCCGTACTCTGAAGGCTTTACAAATTATAAGAGGAAGTTGGGTAAACTGATAGGAAATTTAGAGTATAAGATCGTATCTAATTCGTGTAAGGTACGCAATATGTTTATTAATAAATCAAAAACTCCGGTTGGATTGTGTTCTGATCTCGTTTATCAATTTACATGTAATGGGTGTAATGCCACATACATTGGAGAGACTTCCCGTCATTTCTGTACTCGAGTTCTAGAGCATTGTCGATTGAAGGGTTTGACCAATATTAGTGAGCACAATAGAGGCTGTAAAAGTGAAATAGGAATGTCTGATTTTAGAATTTTGTTGAGAAGTTTTAATAGTTATTGGGAACGAGTGATATGTGAAGCATTGCTGATAAGGTCATTGGATCCAAAGATTAATGTGCAGAGTGCTGTGACTACGAATATTTTGAATGTTTTTATTTAGTTTACGTATGTTAAATCATGTTTGTTTTTTTAATATTATTAAAATAATTGAAAATTTTAAATTACATTAATTTTTAAAAATTAGAATTTAAAATTTAAAATTAATTTAAAATATATTTTGAAAAATATTTTTTTATTAAAAAATTAAATTAATAAAAAATAATTTGTTTAAATTAAATGTTAATTCATAATATTTTTAGTTGGTTTTGAGTACCTGAAGATGATAGTTATGCTATCGAAATATATCGTACAAAAAGTTTTTTATTGGCGTTATCTTTTAATAATAATAATAATAATAATAATAATAATAATAATAATAATAATAATAATAATAATAATAATAATAATAATAATAATAATTCAACCAATTAAAATCTTTATAAAAAACTTATTCTCAACACATAAAATAAACACGTAAAATGATCAAAATTTATTTAAATCATCAAAAATCTGCTTATAATAAACTCTTCTTAGCTCAGCCAACAAAATATGTACAACTTCTTTCTTCTTGTAGTCTCTGCAGCATCTGCATCTAAAAGGACAAGTCAACATTGAGGGATCTGCACAAACAATGCAGTCACCTAAACCTTTCAAACCAGATCCTTGAACTGATTCGTAGAGTATTCGTACAATTTCTTCGATGTTGATTCCTGTCATTTGATAGATCCGTGAAGCCAAATATTTAGGAGCACAAAGTGGATTATACTTGACAAGTCTTAATGCTAGAAACAGTTCCTGTTCGTAAATCAATGTTTTGGTAGACAAATCATACAAGTTTATTCGACAACCCATGTCAATATTCAAAGATAATGATTGTATTTGTAAATCTTGAATCTGATATTTGAGATCCTTTCCTGTAATGGTCTCTAGCAACCCATTATTCTGCATTTTCCGCTCCTGAAGAATAAGATTGGATATTTTCCACTTCTATCCACTACATGTTTATGTTTTCCGGTTGGGAACTTCATTCCGACTACTTGTATACATATTAGGTAACCGATAACTAGTTACTGAACAAATAAATATTTGGTTACTTACCAACAAAACTTTAAAAGTAAATCAATAACAAGAAATAGAAGTAAAAATACAAATTTATAAATAAAATTTTCTTCACTCTCTTTCACATCATTAATGCCTCTATATCTGTAAATCACTTGGTTGTTTAGCTACTGAGTAGTTAGCAAGAAAAATTATCTTTTCTGAATAAAATTTTGTATTTGATTATTGTATTGTATTTTATTGAAATTATTTTGTAAAAGTCAAACACTTTTCAAATATTTTTTTAAAAATTAATCCAATTTTGAACAATTATTCTTCTATTAAATGTTATTTTTCATCAAAATATTCATTTAGATAGTATTTACCCTTTAAATAACAATATTCAACCGACTCAACCCCTTAGAAATACCAATAAACTTGTTCCTCATCCATAATTTCCCCATAAAATACTTGGTTATTGACTATAAACCCAAAAATGTTACCAATAACTAGTTACTGAACCAATAAATATTAATGATAGGTTACTGACCAACAAATTTTGAAATAAATCACATAAAAGATTCAACAAAAGAAATACAAGTTGAAATTTTATTAACTTCTTCACTCTTTTATAGATCATTGATGTCTCCAAATTGGTAAATATTTTGGTCACTTAGTTACCTTAATGTTATCAAGAGATAACTAATCAAATTCATTGAAACCAAATCCATTGTTATATTTACTTGGTATCAACTTCTGAATACTGATACACACTTAACAATCCATTAATAACTGAACAACAATCACTAGGTACTGTATACAATTAACTGAGTACTGTACAACTCTCTATATACATACTACGCATTGAATAATTTACTTATTCATTAAAATGTCATATTTAAATAATATTTACTCTTTGAGCACCGATATTCAACCAACTTAACCAACTTAAAAATAAAATTTTCTCTCAATCATTTCCCCTTAAAATACATGGTTATTCACACACTCACAATATGTTATCAATAACTAATTACCGAACAAATCAATATCAAAAATTGTTTACTGACCAAGAAATATTTAAATAAAAGCACATAAAAATTTGAACAATCAAAAGAAATACAATTTCAATTTCAAATTTTATTAACTTCTCCACTCTTTTATCGATCATTGATGTCTCCAAATTGTTTGGTTGCTTAGTTACCTGATTGCTATCAAGAAACTATTAATCATTGAAGCCCAATCAAGTGTTGTATTTTCTCTGAATAAAATTTATTGCTTTACAAGTCTTGTATGTGATTTATTGACATTTTGTAAAACTTAGTTAAAAGACTTTGAAATTTTTCTAATATTTTTGATTGCGTCCAACAATGAACAATTACTTAAAGTTATTTTCAAAGATAAATGTCAACCTTTTCATTTAATTTTCACACGTCCCTAAATAAATTAATTGCTAACTCATCAAATAATTACTTAAATTTATTTTTATAGGTTTTCTGATCTTTTCACTCCCAACTCTTATTGTTTACTAAATGATAAATTAATTAGTAAGTACAAGTAGTGGTTAATCTAATTGCTAGTGAAAAGAAACTTGAGGTTTGAATAAAACTGATATAAAAAAAATAATATCTACCACATTACTAGAAATTAAATGATTATCGACCAACCACTAAATAAGTTGAATTTCTAACAAAGCTTAAAAAACTACACGGAACAGGTACTTATAGATACCGATAAAATCTACTAAAAATCCAAATATGTATGTTTAATTATTGTAAAATACTTGTTTTTGTAAAAATAAGACTTATACTTAAATTATGATTATCATGTGATTAGAATTTGATTAAAGTTGTGAGAAATATTTTAAGTTGTTAAATTTTAAATAAAACTGCTTAATTTGTAAATAATGTTAGTACTTTGAGGAAATTTTTAAATAAGACCTTCAGCAAATTGGTAAGAAATAGTAGTTATTGAGTAATACTTCTTAAAATTACTAAAGTTTTATAATTTCTGACAAGTCTTGATATATCTTTAATATAATTTGTTACTACTTTGAATAAAATATTTTAAAATAAGTTTCAACACAGTAGCAAATTGTAAAGAAAATAGTACTTATCAATTAATTAAATTAACTGAGTTGTAAAATAATTGAAAAAATTTGTTAGATTTTTTAAAATTTTATGATTGTTAGGTAATTGTTCTAGATACTTGCTGAATGAAAATTAATTGTACGATTTCTCTTCATTCGTAGAAATAATCATATATATTTAAATTATTCAGAAAATTGTCAAATACAACATAAGTAATGGGTATAATTAATTTTTTAAATACTAGTCATTTTTAATTAAATTACAAATAATAAAATCAAATAAGTACTTGAATACAAATAATTACATGAATCAAACATTTTCTTAGAACCGAACAAGTATAGTATATTTTATTCAGATTCCAATAATATGCTTAAAATTAACCAAAATTTTATTGATATATTTTGATAACCCTTACTCTCAACCAATCATTTTTCTTTAAATGACAATAATCCCAGCTATATTCATTATTTTTGATAAAAATCACCGACTTATTTTGTTATTGAACCGAATAAATTTCTAGAAATCCCCTTTAAATAAAATTCATCTCTCGAACAATCATTTACCTTTAAAATATAATAAAATTTTCTATAAACCAATCATTTCTCTTTAAATGACAATATTTCCTGCTATATTCATTATTTTCATAAAACACCGATTTATATCGATATTCAACCGAATAAATTTCTTGAAATTCCCTTAAAATAAATTCATATCTTAACCAATCATTTCCCTTTAAAATAACAAAATTCAACTGACACAACCTCTTAAAAATATCAACAAACCTGTTCTTATTCGATAATTTTCCCTTAAAAGATCATAAATTCTCTTCTTAACCAATCATTTCGCCCTAAAATAAAATTTACTCTCAATCAATCATTTCTCTTTAAATGACAAAATTCCCAGCTATATTCATTATTTTCATAAAAAATCACCGACATCGATATTCAACCGAATAAATTTCTTGAAATCCCCTTAAAATAAAATTCATCTCTTGACCAATCAAATTACCTTAAAATTATCATAAATTCTCTCTTAACCAATCATTTCTCTTTAAATGACAATATTTCCACTCTCTCAAAAGATTTACACACATATTGATATCTATCTGAACAAAGCCCACTAAAAATATTATAAATTCCTCCTCTATATTCTCCATTTAGAAAATATTTACCCTTTGACAAAAATGAAATATTTTTAGGCTATGTAAATCAATTAGAACTTCTAGGTAAATTTTATGATATTTAATAATATCTAATTTATTTTAGTAAATTTTAATCATCTTTGTGAATGTTATGGTTTTCTGTTGAATTTTATTATTATTATTATTATTATTATTATTATTATTATTATTATTATTATTATTATTATTATTATTATTATTATTATTATTATTATTATTATTTTACAAAATTATATTTTAAAAATCATACTAAAATTTTCATTTTAAAAAATGATATATAAAAAATTCATTGATTATACTGAAAATTTAAAAATCATGCTATTTAAAAATAATGTTAAAAATTTCATAATTAGAAAAATAAATTTCTTTGAAAAATTATAAATTTTATTATTTTACAAAATTATATATTAAAAATCATACTAAAATTTTCATTTTAAAAAATCATATATAAAAAATACATTGATAAAATCATATACAATTCAACTTAAAAAATTTAACTTAAATATAAAATATTTCAAAATTTATATAAAGAAATAAATCGTGCCAAAAATTTGAAAAAAAAATACACAAAAAAAATACATAAAAAATTTATATACACAAAAAATACATAAAAATTTAAATACATAAAAATTTTATTAAAAAAATTCACATAAGAATTTCGAAAAATACACACAGAAAAATTAGAAAAATATACACACAATAATTATCTTGATTACATCATTGCGTAATCAAGACACACCGAGATTATCAAGTGATTACATACCCCCTCCCCCTATATATTTTGAAAAATGTGTGTGGGCGCAGTGTGCTCCTAACTACCTACTACAAACTATACGCTGAAATCAACACATGTGCAGAGATAGCTGACCAAGTCAACGAAGAAATCAATCCAACAATATATAGCACACAAAACCACAAAAAAACAATTCATTTCATAACAATCAACAAAATTACAAAGGGAACAAAACTTGTGAAACCAGCAAAATCACAAATAAGCTAATGAGTTCGCTAATCAGCAAATTCTACGAAATTATCATAGAAAACAAACAAATCAAAACAGAATTAACTGAATTAAAAGAAAATTGCTACAGACAAACCAATCACCAGACGAATACAACGAAAATAGCTCAAACACAAGAAATCATTTCAACAACTATAGAAATCAAAGTCCAGAGAGACAAACAAACAACACACTTTTAGTTGAAAGCTACTGCTACTTCCATCAAAAATTTGGAAATAAAGCATATAAATGCAACAAACCCTGTTCTTTCGACAAAGAACAACAGGAAAACTTAAAAAGTCACCAATGATTCCACTGACGTTGTGTGACAACCAAACTTTTACGGTGCATATCTACAACCTTAATGTTTTTAGTTGATACTGGATCAATTATATCACTACTACCCAGTTAGAATTTCAAACATTTGAAAACTGGTAACAGTAAGCTGTGCGCCGCTAATGGCAGTAACATCCGACCTTTGAACCGATTCGTAGTGCATCCGTACAATTTCTTCAATATTGATTCCTGTCAATTGATAGGTGCTTGTTGCCAAAAATTCAGGAGCACAATACGATAGGTTGATCTTCATATTCGGAAAGAGCTCTTCAATCTTCATCAGAATTGTTTCGAATACGTATGCTTCTTGGTTGTCGATCATTTTGAATTTTTGCTTTCACCAGATAACTAACGATTTAATTAATTTTATTAATCAAAAATTTCTTCATTTTTTTATTGAAATGCAAATCTTTTATTTGATAAATTTATTATACTTGATTGTAATATTATAGCGTCTTGATCCCCAACATACACAGAGTTGATAGTATTTGACAAGTCTTACTGATGGAAATTACTCTGATTAGTACTAATCATATATTTTTATCGAAGAATCATTAAATTTGATCCAACAACACATATCAAAAGTCTCAGTAATGGACAGAGCCTGTAAATGTTGAATAGATCTCCTTCCAATAACAAGAAATACAAGTTCAAACACAAATTTATTCATAAAAATTTTCTTACCTCTCTTTCCTATCATTTATGTCTCTGAATCGGTAAGTCAATCGGTTGCTTAGTTACCTGGTTGCCAACAAGCTGTAAGTAATCAAATTAAATGAATTCCAATCCATAGTTTTATTTTCTCTGATTAAAATATAATTGCTTTTGTATACAGTTTTGTATTTGATTTATTGAAACTTTGAAATTATTTTGCAAAATCTAATAGTTTCCTTATAAAGTTCGATATTTTTTCTAAGATTTTTGTAAGATTTTTAATTATTATTTTAAATGAAAATCTTTTCAAAGACACATGTCAACTTTTCAGTATATTTATACAAGACACTAACTCTAAAATAATTGCACTAATTATTGATAAATTGAACGTATTCTATTGGTATCCCATCTTAAATTAATTAAATTTATAAATAAAGGAAATTACTCTGAAGAAATACATATTTAAATTCTTTTCACTCTAATTCTTTGATTTTAGTAGTTTATTGAATGATAAATTAATTAGTAAGTAAAAGTGGTTGTTAATCTAATTGCTTATGAAAAGAACTAGAATAGAAAAGTATTCTTAAATTAGTTTTACAAAAGTTAAAATATATTACTTTCTTAGTAATTGGAATAAATCTTATCAAGATGAAACTAAATGTAAAATAGTTTTGTTAAAAAATCTTTTAAATATTTTGTTGAAAGTTATATTTAAATGTTGTTAAAGTTTCGGTTTTGTAAAATTTTAGAAAATTAATTTTCTTCTAAAATTTTGTAGAATTTGTGATTTATAAAAACAAGATTTTTAACTTTTGATAAAATAATTTGAGAATTTATAAGCAAAAATTTGTTTAAATAAAAAACGTTTATTCTAAATAGTTTAAAGTTCAAGACTACCTGACGAGGGCAGAAATTCTGTCGAAAAATAGTGTAGCTAAATATATATTTTGATTGGTGTTTTTCTTTAATTTAAATCAGAGCAAATTTTGTGTGATTATTTTAATATTTGTTTTAATTTATTTTTAATTAATGTTTTTATTTTTTAATATCTACTTGTGTGTTTTTAACAGCCATTTTCACAATACGAAAAATTTTAACTTCATTTTTGTTTTAACCGTGGTTTATAGACAACCATATGCCTTAAATGTTAAGAATTCAATAAACTGGTGTTTGAGGATATATATGTTGAACATCCAACGAATTCCCAACTTAGTCAATCTTTTCATAATTAATTGAATAAATTTGATTTGGGTCGACCACAATGCTATCAACTAATTAATCAAGTTTTCTTTTACATAAAATTAATGTCTAATTAAATTAAATGTAAATAATACTTTCGACCAAATTACAAGTTTAAGATGCAATTAGTTAAAAATAGATTAAATTTAATCAACAAAGTTTTAAAGGGAAATTTGGAATACCTTATAAATTATTTGGTATAAGTTCACTTTTTTAATAACTTAATTAAATTCATTTGAAATAAAATGGATTTTTTTGATGATCTAAATCGTGAACCACCCAAATATCGAGGATCTAAATCAGAACGGAATGTCAACGGAGTAAGCGAAAGGATACATGAATAGAAGATCATTAAAGGAGTAGTATTGAAAACAGTGCTCAGCTTCTTTGAAAATGTTTGGCTGTTATGTACAGTACTAATATAATCTCGCTCAGTGATACATATCAGTGAGGTGTAAAGTTATAGGGTGTACGAGAATGGTGATTAGAAAACGAATATGATGTGTTCATAGTCGAATAAAGGCCACTAAATGTTTCTGTACACTAACACCATAATTTATTTCGCTCATAAAATGAAAAACGTAACAAATCCCATTAAATTAAAATCTCTAGTTCAAATAGTTGTACTCCAAAACAAGGGTCCGGAGCTGGTCTTTTTTGATAAGTCGGAACAGGAGATAACCTGATTTTATTACGGCTCCACAGCCCTGCTCTAAACTATGAAATAAATGGTCATTTGTTATCGTTTAGATTCAACACATGATTAAAAATTGGATATCGAACTTTGACCACTCAAAATATTTAATGCATTTTGTTTTACTTTTAATCATCACAAAACACAAAAAATATGCAAAAACTTAAATAAAGAATCCCAAATCCTGACTTTCCAAAAAATATTCGACTGCTATCACTAATATTGTTTTCGATACAAATAAGAAATTTCATAGGTTTAGGATATTTTTTATAGAATCACATTCGCAGCAAATTTGAATCAATTTTTCAATATGGCTCCGTAAATTATTTCGGTAGGTTAATTTAAAAATCGATCCATAAAAAATTGGCGAATCAATAAATTACATAATGGATTAACCAATAAATCAAATAATCTATACAAACTGAGCGGTATCAGATATCGATAAACTAATGTAAATCAATATTGCCATATTGATCAGAAGTATTCACCAATAACCAATAAGTATTAAGTATGAAAACAAGCTTCATAAATGCATTTAATTAAAATCACCACTACAATGATTGGATATACCCTCCTCCCGCGACCATCAATAAGAGGAAACAGTACAAAATTGACAAGGTGTAAATATATTATCTTTCATTTATATATTTGCCTATCATTGTAATCCTCAACACACACACACATACACTAGAGCGCACAAGCACACACACACACATTAATAAACCAAGTAGCACAATTCTATTCTTTATCGTCAGCTGCAGGTGATTTAAGATATGCATCGGCCCGCTGGTGCTGTTCAAGGGCATTTATTGTTGACTGATCTCGAGGCAATTCTGATTTCCTTCGCATGACTTTATCTTTTTGAGACTTCGACAATTCATTGAACTAGAAAAGTGATTAAAACGAAACAAAACACAATTAGCTAGTTAACTTTTCCAACTTCTATTGTCATATTTTTTAAAGCTTGACTAATATTTTCACCAGAATTTTCTGAGATTTCTTCAGCTGTAGCTAACGAATTCGAAGTAATATCGTTTTGAACTGAATCGCCTTGAGCATCAATTTGATCTTTCAAACTCTTTTCTTTGATTGACGTATATAATGGGTTATTTTTTGCACTCGATATTAAATTCTCCCATTCTATTTCACGTCTTCTTTTATCTTCCTTTTCTCTGTTAACAAAATCTATCAACCCTTATCATATTTCTTTTGACAATTGTTTTTCCATAAATACATTTTTTGTTATTTTATAGCAGTCTAAATTCATTTATTCTGATGACATGTCATCTCATTGAACAGAAAGAAAAAAAATCTCTATAGTAAAATACTTATTATATCGATCAGAAATCAATAGAAAATTTATGAAAAATTATAAATTTAGGAATTTGTATAGAATTGTATAAGTCTAGCAAATTTTAAATATTTTCAACGCTGCGTTAATGCCTTGGTTATTAATGCATGCTTTAATGGGCAACAAAGGATAAAAGGCACCAAACAGCTATTTTCTTTAATCTTCCTTTTATCATGTTTCTCTTAAAATTGTATCTCCATAAACACATTTTTTGTTATTTTATAACAGTCTAAATGTATTTATGTCATTTTGAACAGGAAGAAAACAAAATCTCTATAGTAAACCATTTATTATATTGATCAGAAATCAATAAAAAATTAGCAATTTTAAATATTTTCAACACTGCCTCAATGTCTCAAAGAATACAGACACCAAACAGGTATCTACTTCAATCTTCCTTTTCACTCTTAACAAAATGTATTAGCTTAATAATATTTCTCTTACATTTGTATTCCCCTGTTATAAGAAGGAAAAAACTTATTTGATTGAATTCCTATCAAATATTGTTTTTTTTTATTATTTTATAGCAGTCAAAATTAATTTTTTTTTGATGACATGTCATTCATAGCAATTCATAAAAATTCAATGTCATCGTATCCACCAATAAAGGCGCAGCAAAAAACAAAACGGCAAAAATGGCGCTATTTCATAAAAAGGAAAATAACCAGCTATTTAACATTCTTTCAAAACATTATTTACCTTTTTTTTAACCTATAAAAAATATTTAATTCACGAGTCAGTATAAATTATAATTTATCTCGTATTAATGTTTATTGAATGATGGCGTTTTGATAAATATTTTATTTATTTCATAAATTCATTTTCATATTCAACAGGAAGAAAACAAGATCTTTATTAGTAAGACATTTATTATATTAATCAGAAATCAATATAAAATTGATAAAAATATAAATTTAGGAATTTGTATAGAATTGTATAAGTTTGCAAAAATTAAATATTTTCAACACTGCTTTAATGTATATATGGACAATAAAGAGAAAATAGGCACCAACAAATTTTATAGAATAGAAAAATTACTGTAAGCAAACGTAGTAATTCTGGTAAATTTTTTATAATTTTACTTTTTATTGGGTAATAAGGATATCTGCTTAGAAGTTTCGAAGGCTTAAGAATTGTAGAAAAGCATATTTTACAAATCTAACTTGAAACTGTGATGGTAGATGTGAATGCATTGACTCACTGCCAGTTATCAAGCACCTAACCGATCCCCGAGGCGATAATATACAAAACAATTTTGTTTAAATTGCAGGGAAATTTTTTTCAAGTGTAATATTGATTTTTTAAGTGCAGTGTGCAATTTTGACTATACCCAAACAAAGTTTGATTTTTGAGTGCACAATAGAGTTTTATCATCAAGCTGAATATTTCTTCTGGTGACAACTTTTTGGTATTTTGAAGAGAATGGGGAGAAAATTATTTTACTAGAATATATATATGTGTATTTTGAAAAATTCTTCTCAATAACAACAGTTTTGATAACTGTGACATTTTGAATTTTCAGTTTAATTTGGTTTTTGGAGTGCCAAGGCCTGGGTGCCAAATGTCAAGATTTTTCTTTCACATATCGTAGATAGGTGGGATAAGAATAATTTTTCAAAATTTTTGCATGTGTTTCAAAAATTTTATTTTTCTCCAAGAATTTCTAAATGATTCAAATTATTAAAAAAAGAATTAATGATTTTGTTTGTTTTTTTAATTTATTAGACTTACTGTTTTGATTGAAGTGATAAAAATTTATTGTGAGAAAAGGTCTGAAGAATTATGAATCTAAATTTTAAATTATTGTTTGTAGGTATGAAATTCTAATTTCAATGATTTATAAATTTTCATTTAATATTGATTTTCTTATTTTTAATTGATATCCAATTTCAATTACACATCACTAAATGGAAAAAAGTTGATTTTTCAGAAATAAGTCAATCCCGTAAAATTGTTTTAATATAGATTTTTATTCGATTTCCTTAATTTTCATTTTTATAAACTAAATTATCAATCAATGTTTTGTTTAATATTTAACATGAATACAGTTTTCAATCAAATTTCAAAAACAATATTTATGTGCTATTTTCACGTATTTAATTATTATACAAATTAAATTATCAAAAATAAGCATTTAAAATAAATTTACAATCAATAATATAAAATTTGTATATATTTATTACTATACTATTGCAAAATATGTATTAATCTTTTATATTGATCCGTATTAATTTTTTTAATTTTGCATTGATTTCCAAATTATATACTGATTTTGCATTGACTTTAGCCATTTGATTAGATTTACGTATTTTGTATTTTTCCTAATTCAATATTGATTATTTTTTTATTAATTTCTAATTAAATTGTGTAAATTACAATTATATCATCAAATAGAGAAAAATCGAATTTCAGAAAACAGAAAAAATCCAATGTTTTCAATTCACTTCAAAAAAATTCATAAATTAAAATCAGTTTTTTGTATTGATTTTCTTATTTTGAATTGATTCATTAGTTGGTTTTGTTTTTTCCTAATTGAAAAAACTTTGTAATTTTTTAAACTTTAAAATAAGATAATTTATAGAAAAAACTTGAAATGTGATTTTTATTGTCGAGATTCATTATTTTCAATCAATATTGGAAAATTCTTTACTGGCTTATGATTGGATGAAAGAGTAAAACTCTTTTATCCAATCGTAAACCAGTTTATATACAAACAAAAGTTTAAGAATAAGTTTAAAATGAAAAAAGAAATTACTTTTGTCTTTCGTTTTTATAATTTTGTGTCCGCTCATCAAATAATTGCTGATTCATTTCCATGAACAATTTTAATGCGTTGAAAACCAATGTGTGAATTGTCCTGAAATTTCCGATCAATAAGAATTCGATTTCTCAACGATTTTTAATACTTATTCCAGTGTAACTTAGATTTATATAATGCAGGAAACATTATGGGAAATATTTCCTCCATGTGCTCAGTAATTAGAGCAAGTATATATTCGTTATTCCAATAATATAGTGCTCTTTCAGCTACTTGGAATTGTTGAGACGAAACACATCGAGCTAGTTGATTGAACAATGGTTTAATTACTTTTTGAAATTCTTTCGTGTCGAGAACCTCCATTATTTCTTCTAATTCATTGAGAAACATTACTTCTTTCGGGCTATGAACTTTCGGCCAATATTTTAAAAGCCCTATAATCACCTAGATCGTTTAGAAAATAAATGTATATTTTAAAGTTTTTCTAGTTTCCTAACATGCTCTGTAAGTGTTGAGTCTTTTTCCAGAAATTGCACTACACAATATGCGAGTTGGGGATGATAGACACTCAATGATTTTACTTTATGTAATGGAATTAAAACTCTTTTAAGGAATGTTTTATGTTCTTCTTTAAGTGGTAAAGCAAAACCATTTATTATGCTAAAATTAAATATTTAATACATATTACCATTGAGATCTCACCTTCCGAGAATTTCTAATAATTCAGCAATTCCGTTATGACGCTCGGTTTCATATATAAATCTATTAAAAAGATTTTAAATTATTAATTCTTATTTCATGAAATTTTTTAACTATTTTTAAAAATATTTTTCTAAAGACAACCAAAGTTTATGGGTTATTTGAACATAAACATTATTAAAATATAAATTGCTCGAATGTATAAATATCAGTAGAGTGCTTGAAAGTATGGAGGTTTTGAGGCGTTACAACCCCTAGGCATTAGTAGGTCTATTGCCAACACTGCCAATTTTGACGCTATATTTAATCATGATTCATGAACGCACTCAGTTTTGATTTTAAATTTCAATTGTTTTATAATCTTAAAAATGGTAACAGCAAATGAAAACAAGAGTTTGTACTTGAGAAAATGGGGAGAAAGAGGCCTTTAGAAAGATAAAGGGATTTGAGGCTCTAGGCACAGTACATATTGGAAGTTTGCCTTTTAGACTTAAAATATTTTTAAAATTTATTTAGGATATTGTGATTTTTAATCTCGAGTTGGTCCATGTTGTTTTCAGTATTATCCATATGCAATATTAAAAGTTTATATACTCAATAATGAACATAAAGACAGTGTCTAAAAATCACGAAATATTAAGAATTCTAAAAATACATGTAGTCGTATAGACTGGTGCTTAATGCAATTGTATGATCACCAATGCAATATAATGCGCATTTGATTGAATTTTTGAAACACCGCGTTTCAAGGTTTGTATAAAAATATTTTTGTGTTGTATTTTCACGTGATAAGATTTTGAGATAAGTAAACTAGCTGTTTGTTCATATAACATGTTTGGATATCCTTGTTTGTGATTCTTGAAAAATAGATTGACTTATTTTTTAATATTTTAATTGTATTGAAATAACAAATTGACTGGAGTATAAAGAAAACAAACGGAGTTGCAATTTCACGATATCTGAATATTGGTAGAATCGATTTAAGTAAAATTAGGTAGAAAATTGTTTATTGAGAAAATTAAAAACTAAAGACAAAATCCATTTAAAAAATTATTTTTACCTAACTTTAGTAAAACCAATTATTTCAAGTATTCCATTCAATAAAAACTAAAACTTTCATCTTTATTTTTTGATAGAACAATCTAAAAATTTGTCAGTTTTATAGCTCGAATTGCAATAAATTAGAACTGAGATCAAAAAATTAAAAAAATCTAATTTGATATTTATCGGTCAATTCTTTTTTTAGAAATTAATAAACGTTTTGCTTTTTAGATAAACCTTGTGATGAAATATAAAATCTGATATTATTAATGAAGCATCTGAATTTTTAGGAACAATTTAAATTGAAAATTCATTCATTATTTTTTTAGAATTTCATTTATCTTCATTCAAATCAATGACTTTTCCTATTTATCGTAACTTTACGGCACTGCTTTAATAAAATGTTATTTTTTAATGATTGCAATTATGACTATTTTAATGTTTTCTATTTATCAAGTTGGTGAAAACGTTTTGTCGGATTTATACCATTTAATTGAAATTGATTGTATACTTCAAATGATGTTCTTAATATTAATTTTTAATTTTAAAAATCCATTTCTTTAGAATTTTAGATAATCAATTATATAAAATGCAATCGATGAAATTGCTGAAATAGAAAAGCATATGGAAAAAATTAACTTAATATTTTACTCATAATTTGCCAGTAAAATATATAATATTAAATAAAATATATCTGTATAAAGCAGGGGTTCTTAATCATGGGTGCATGCACCACCAATGGTACGGAGTATGATTTCTAAGTTGCGGCATGAAACAACCAAATTGAAGTAGGTATTGCGACATTTAGCTGTGCCACACTATTTCGAAATCATTTATGAAAGATGTGGTAGTTGTCGACGTACTGTGCAATGCAACCAGTTCTACTTATATGCCAACAGCAGCACAAATCCCTTCATTTGACAAGTTCCATTGAATCGTGAATTTGTGTAAATTAATTGCTATTATAAAATATTATTTCAAATTGTTGTAATTTGTCATATTAAACTTATATTTGATATAAGAAAATATTCCAAATTAGAAATTCCAACTTTTAAATCGCCCCATTTGCAAAGTTCTATTTTCGACACCACATGTCGCGAATACAAACGTGTTTTTTTATGTATGTGTATGACATGAAAACCACGTGCACAATCATGCAGCCATCGTTGTATTTTATTTTCGTTTCAATTGGTTAATATTAATTTCATTGATTATAATTATTGTATTCGTACGTTTAAATTAGGTAAGTTGTTTCATATTTACAGCAACAGTTTTATTTCATTTAAATTTGCAATTTTAGTGAGGTCATTATGACACACCAAAATTCAAAGCGCAAATGGAATGAGGATTATGTTTAATATGGATTTACTTGCATAAAGGAGAGATGATATACAACGTCCGCAATGCAACAAGATTTTTTGAAATGCGAATCTAAAACCATCAAAATTTAAGGATCATTTTGACAATGTGCATTGCGGCAAGGATGCAGACAATTCGTTTGAAAGACTGACATATAAGAAGGCCCGTTTTGACACCCGCGGTTCGATACCAAATTATACTTCTGACCAGATGCGGATCTGGTGGGGGCTCGTGAGGGTACGCACCCGAGTTTTTTCCGCATAAAAATAATTACGAAATTATGAATGCATATAGGATGTGTCAGATATGTATCCAACAAATGTGTTTATATATGGCATCCCCGCATCTGTCAAAGAGCCTATAAATTGACTTTATATACTATTACTATGCTATATTATGAAATTTAATAAGTCTCCTTGCAAAAAAATTAAGCAATGCACCCTACCATTTGGACTTAAACTAATGCCCAAGTCAGAGACTTGAATATGATTAAATATTAGACAAGGCATTTTGTTTCTGCTGTCGTTTTTTTAAAATAGTGGTACGACAGAAAACGCATTCATCACTAAGGGCTACAACAACTGGCTTAAAGCACTCGACCCATCACGCTGCAGGTTCATTAAACACAATTCATGCAAACAACGCGTGACAGTTCAAGCGATATAGCAAGCATTGAAAACAATTAAACAAGCTGATATCACAGTGACCGAACAAATTAATCCATTATGTCAGCGTCTGCAAGAAGAGATCAGAAATTATATGCTTTGTTTACTTGAATTTGTCAATTTTTACGCGACAAGAGCTATGTTTCCGTGAAGAGATGAATCACAAGATTATTTTAACAAGGGGAATTTTGCAGAATTAATTGAAATGTAGTTGAGCACCAATAAGGAATTTCAGATTCAACAACAACGTATTCGAAAGAAATACAGGGGAAATGTCGACTATTCTAGCAAATCAATCAATAAAGAGCTAATGAGACTAACGCCATGGTGACGAGAGAACAAATTCTAAATGAAATCGAAAGAGCAGGAATGTTTTCTTTGTTGATCGACGAGAAAGCACAACACTCACTACTTTATTACGTAAAGAAAATACCCAATCACCATAACATTCCCAATCTGAACAAGCTAGATCAAGTGGCCAAGGCGATTCCGATTTCAACAGCTACTGTAGAGAGGACTTTTTCAACTTAAAAATATATTATGACATTTGCACTATCTAGCACGACAAGTGAACGAGCAATTTAGTATTGAATGCCTTTGAAAAAAATTTGGGTTCTTCCCACCCACGAATTTTACTTCTTTAAATAATGGTTATGGGCACCTCATGTTTGTATGCCGTTAATAGAATATTTTTGTGATTTAATAAACTTATTTCAAATTGTAAGTATCAAAAGGATGCGTTTCTTATTCCCTTCTAAACGGTATACTTCATTAGGAAATACAAAATATTGATATTCACAAAAAATTGTTTCTTTTATTAAAATAAATGTAAAACACGAAAAGGTTGTTGTGCAAGGTAAACACGTATTTTTCTCCGCAATGTTAGTCTTTTGGGACTTACATTTAGAGCATATTTCAATCTATGACTGAAAAATTACCACCACCAAAATCTTGTAGTTGGAATTCGCCTCTGCTTCTGGTGCTTTCAAAAATTGAGCCTGCTACTAAGAAATTATTAGAAAACAGCGACAAATTTCACATTAAATTTTGTGCAGCTGTGTGTGTTATTTAAATATATTTTGAATTGTAATTATTAAATGTAGAAATAAAGTATTAGAATTCATTTAAATTTTTGATATGGTATTTGATTTTAACCTGGGATCCCCAACAAATTTAGAGGTGCTAAATCACTTTATAAAATTCAAAAGGCAGCGGGCTTTGAAAAGGTTAAGAACCCCTAGCATAAAAGGTTAATCATAGGACAGTGTAATAGAACTCTATATGATTCTTTCATCATAAATAATTTATTTATTAATCAAACGTTTTTTAAATTTTTTAAATTAATAACCAATTTGTTTCGTAATTATTATAAATATTTTGATAATTTAATTGTAAGTAATTTGAAATCTATATTTTTTTTGTTTTGATCTGGTGATGACAGTAAAATGTGTAGTATAAGTTATGCTCGATTGGCGTTTTCTTATACAGTCAACATTTGATTTAAATAGTATCTACTTAAGTAACATCTATTTAAGCAACATTCGATTTAAACAACCTCGATTATAACAACAAATTTGATTTTGAAAATTCTATTTAACGTTGTCGGACAGTAAAAATTAGCTGTTGCAAAATGAATAGACACCAGTAAATTCTAGCTATATGTAATAACGACTTGTATCTCAATTGAAATCTTACTAATTGCTCATACATGAAAATAAAATGATTTTTAAAGGATCGTTTGAATTATATTTTAATATTTAATAAGGCCAACATATACCGTTGTCCCAATACCTGAAAAATGAGCGACAGAATTCCCCGTCGTGCTCCTATATTTTCTAAATTTACCGACTTGTCCACCAACGTGTTAAGCAATCATTAGAAATTTTAATTGTTTTTAATTCGTATTTTCATTTTTGGTTAAAAAATAATTCTTTATTACAAAAGGTAAAAAATAATTTACAATGATATGTTGTTATATTGATAATTAAACCAAATTGTAATACATTTTTAGATTTACATAATATCAGTCAGTAATACTTAGGTTAGGAGTATGGTTGAATACAGCAGAAGAAAAAATTAAACCCTGCAAGAAAAAATAAACTTCCTAAATGATTTAGAAAGTGGTAATCCGATCGAAGGAGTTAAACTAAAATGCGGTATTGTCGAAAATAAAAACCAATAAGGAAAACATCGATGAATAGGTAAAAAAAAATGACAAAAATCTATAATAATGTGTTAAAAATCAGTGTGAACAGTGTTGTGTTACAGTATCTATAAGTGTTATGTTACTTATTTGGTTTATTGTACCTACCTATTATACTGTTATGTAATATTAATGTTGTTATATTGAGTTACATTTTTGGGTTCTGTTCTTACAACTGATTTTAAATTAAAACTAATTTATAATTTTCTCTTAATAATTTACTCTCAGTAGAAATCTATTTATGTAGCTTGAATGCTAATATTAGAGTGTAAAAGTGTAAGACATTATTTCGTCGAGAGTGAATTTATGGCTTATGTTGTCCCCAAAGTATTTCCTTTTGTGAAATCACCATTAAATATCCTTCCGACCAATTACAATAAAGTTTTACAAAAATAACCACCTTTTCCTCAATTTAAACTATTTCGAAATAAGCAATTTTAAAAATCAAAATATTTTCACACGGTTGCTTAAATCGAATCTTGACCGTATATTAACTATTTTCTGATTATTATTATATTTTCGAAAAAACAAGTTCAAATCCTAAATTTATAATTTAACTTAATAATTTTATGAAAAAAATTTAACAAATTTCTCTAATTCAAAGAATAACAAATCAACAAACTCACATTAGTTCCATTTTTGTTTTTAATTGATATATTTGTAATCACAGAGTAAAGATAAATTGTTTATAGCATAATGAGTTTTTTGACACATTTTCTGAAACCAATTAGCGACTCAAATCGAAGTCGCGGTTTTTATGCTTTATTATTTAACATATCGTACTATTATCTTATAAAACCCGACAAAGCTTTCCACCACCGGATTTAATTTTACAATTCATCATTTATCAGTATAATAATATTAAGGGAGATTCAACGGAGTTTTATAATTTCAAAAATATTAATAGGCTTATAACATTAGTTAAAAAATTTCACAAATCATAAAACAAATTGATTTTTGTATCATTTAAAGAACACTGTAAAATGCAATTATTTTAATTCATCTATTGAAAGCACAAGTGTAAAATAAACATTATTACCAGTGAAGTATTTATTGAATCAATTATAAGGGTCAGTAAGCTTGACCTTCTAGCCATTAAGTAGATCAAGAATAAAATCAAATAATTAAAATACTAAGTAATTATGACAAATATCTAAAGCAATTAGAAATCAACGAAAATTAACCTATAGAAAATATTATTGACTTGTTTCCGAATGTAGGCACGAAGTCCTAGGAATTTTCCATAGATACGATGAAGAATAGTTTTCAATAGGTCGCGTTCGCGTGGATCCTCAGCATCGAATAACTCCAAAAGCTATTATATTTGCAATTGTAAAATATTTCTTGATTTAATTGGTTCATTTAAAAAATACTTATACAAAATTAAGTAATAGACAATCCCTTTTCTATATTTACTTATAATAGAAATTCTATAGAAGCTTCATTGTTATACTATAATTCTCATCAGAGTTTTTACATGGTTTGATCAAATTGAAACACTTTATCCAATAATACTCTATGCAATACAACAATGTGATTATACATAGGTCTATATCTTTAAAAATACAAATGAGGATTTTTCATTGTGGTATTCTTTCATTCATTTATCGGGAAAATTGAAATATAACCCTTATTTAAAATTCAATTAAATTTTAATTAGAAATCAATAAATTATTTTTCGTAATCTATAGTAAATTATAATTAGAAATCAATAAACTATTTTTTGTAATTTATCGTAAATTATAATTAAAAATCAATTAACTATTTTTCGTGATCTATCGTTAATTATATTTAACCTAATTTAATACAATAATAATAATAATCATTCTAGTATAACTCTTTCTATATAAATGTTCTATATAAATAATGATTTACAAAACTGTGCTAAAGCATGAATCTTTGCTTATCGATATAACCTACCCACTTGCTGTGATTACCAGAATGTACTTTAAGTCGCACTACTCACAACTCCTCTCATCCAAACTGTCGGTACAATTCGTCCAACCTCGTATTTCCTCCTTGTTACAAAATTTTCGTCAATCTCAACTATTTGATTAATTCCTCCAATTTTATGGTTTGTTTGAAACAAAATTATTTCTTCAATACAAATAATAATTTGTATACAATAACACTCCATTCGTAAATTAATAACACTAACGTTTTAATTCAACTTAGAAAATGCAAAATTTATTTTTATACTTTATGTTGATATATTACATTCTTTTTCTCGAACACTTCCCCTTGTAACAATTATTAGAATATTTTGTTTCTTTCAATTTGTTATTTTATTTTGATACATAATTCCAAACAACATAAAATTGATAATGATAATAAATGAATAACTATATATTAATATTTTTATAAAAATTTTTATAAATGAATAAATTCAAATATTGTAAAAATACATGTTCATACAAGCATGCATTATAGAGATTAAAGTTATTAATATTAAGGCCTAATACTTAATGAATAGCAATATGCTTAGCTTCTTCTGCTTTTTACGCACTTTAAATAACCTAACCCGAACATCAAATTGTGAGTTAAGTATTAAAAGATGAATTATTTCTTAGTTTTTTATAATTTTTTTGTATTGTTACTTTAATGGAAATTTGGTGGCCCCTAAAAAATTCAGCCGTAGGCAGCTTCATATATCGCCTATACCGTATATTCCGGTGTATAATTTGCTACTCTGTTTCTATTTAAAGACAAGTACACCTAATACATTAATCAGATATGGAAAAGTACCGAGGGACAAAATTTTGGACAGCTTCAAGCTTTTGTATGTGACATATTTTTTCGAAAAAATAGTTAACTTACGCATCTTCAACTAATCCACGATGCGACGACTTATAACCAGGAAAATATGTAGCTAACATCGATACTATATTATATTCAAATTCTAATAATAATTTAATATTGAATATGACAATTCAATGATGTTCACCAAGTGAGCATTAAAAATTTAAGATGTGATTAGAGAAACTGAAATATTAGAAACTCTTTTTTACGCCAATTTAAGATTCACTTAACAAAAATATCAGCCAATCGTTTCGAAAAATAATTTTAGTGCCAAAAATAAAGGAAGATTGCCAGTTTAGTAATAACTTTGTAATTTTAATAAAATTGAATTTCACAAATTATCTTTTCTAATTTTATAGCAATAAATTTTGACAATCACATTAATTTTAATTGAATAAAATTTACTAATACACTTAAACAAACCGATTTTATTGACAATAACGTGCAAAATCCAATCCGAATATCGCATTTCAATTTGACATATTCGATTTCTTATCAGATGGTTTCGTTTTTATTATCAATAAATTGGCACATTTAGGCAATTTAATTCATTTTTATCGAATCCGCAAAACTAATAATTGATAAAAATTTAAAAAACGCCAATTGAACATAACTTATACGAAATATTTTAGAGATTCACGGATTTTAAATTAATTATTCCACAAAAATTATCAAAATATTTCCAAAAATCACAAAACCAATTATTAATTAAATTTTATTTTTAAAATAAAAATAATTTTTTGTGATTTTTTTTTGAAATCCATAAAGTTTTACGCTTTTCTAACAGATAATGACAGTTAATCGATCGAAATATGTATATTGTATAAGTTATGTTGATTGGCATTTTCTAAATTTTGAATCGGTGTCATGGTTATGTTATAATTTATCGCAGAAAATGCATTATTTAAGAAAATTTTGATTGATCTAACAATGTATTTGAGATGATTATATCTTAATATTTTATTTAAATCTTAATAAAACCATAATCTTTGGATAGCATCTCACTTCTGACAATTTTAAAACCAATTTTTATTCAAGTCATATTTCCGATTAGTTTTGCAAAATTCTATTATTTGCATTTACAGTTGAACTTTGAATTTGTCACTAATGCAAACCGATGACGGATTTCATCATGAAAAGAAAAAAACTGAATACAAAATGGTTTTTTTTAAACTTTTATATTTTTTTCAGTCTTAAACCTAGATTTATTGTGATTAACGATTTAGTACTGTAAACATGAAATTATCAACAGAGGAATGACTTTACCCCCAATTTTCATTAGGAAGTCAGAATCTTCCAAATGACAGCAGCTTTGATGAACACTTGAAAAAAGCTGTGTCGAAAATTTGTGAATATCAATAAAACATCGATATCATTACTGATTCATAGGGAAGTAGTAATCTTTTCGTTAACATCACCAACTGAGGAATAACTTTAGAAAAATGTAACTTTTGCCAAAGCACTCTGAAGTATATTATCTCTATAATTCTACTGAAAACGGAAGAGTGTACTGAGAAGATCTACTTTATGAATATCACACTCAGACGATAGCACACTATTTCCGATTACTAACATCAAAATAAAACTTTGTGAGAAATTACCGGAAAGAAGAATCGAGAAAGATCAACAATGATTCATTGAACTTTGTCATTGGACCTCATCTTGGGATAAAATAAACTACTCTTAAAGAAAGAATTTAACTTATCATCGACGGTCACAATCGCTCTACATAACTACAGCAATGCGTGACACTTTGTGACTCTTATATTTCTTTATATGAAATAGGTTACACTCTTTTTTTAAATTGAAATATTGATTTTTAAGTGCAAAGTACAATTTTTACTATTGTCAGAGGCACCTTTAAATAGACTGCTCCAGTAATCTGACTTTTCAATTACTAGCCATTTATCGATTTTAAAAATTGTAATAATTAATTTAAATTTAAAATAATCGATTTGTAACGAAAATAATTTTTTGTTTCGAAATTTCCGTATACCAGTTTGAGAATCTATTAAGCACAGAACTTAACAGACTGAATTAATTTCTCACGTGTATTTTAAGTATTTAATAAACTTTATTAGGATTGATAAATTGTATTGAATTTCCATATATAAATATGTAATTACAAATAAAGCCATATTAGTGTTGCTGCGATAAAATAGCATAAGTTTTAATTGGCTTTCTAGTATACTTGGTAACTGTGTTTCTAATCAAATTAATAGCTGACTTTAAAATGAAAAGTTTTTGTGGACAAACCATAATTTTGACGGCTAATTGAATTATTTCTATCCAATTCGTTCTTCTGGATTTATATTTCCCGGGAATTTATGTGATCAAAATGAAATAAATTCATATATCCCTTAATGTTATCCGTTAGAATTTTTAATTTTGTTTAAAATGCGTCAGAAATATGAAAGCAAGAACGCACTGGAAATTTATTAAAAATTAAGATGCATTATTTTGTTTCAAAATCGAATTAAATTCACTTATTTTCATCATGACTATGAAACACTTTGCGGTAGCATTTTCGTTTTTTTCTCGAAGAATAATAAAATTTCAATATCCTCCGAATATATTTTCAACAGATACTCATCTTGGTGCTATACAATCACATGCGAAATAGACAATTTCACAATAATGAATGTGCTTGAAAAATCCATACTGAATGTTGTAGAAAGTGTTTTGGCCATAATAATATCCATAGCATTTTACTAACGAATTTCACTTGTAGACAGACGAGAACAATTGCGTTTAAATGTTTATTTTGAACGTAAATTTAAATTCATTTGGTTCAAATCAAAGTACAGTCGTATTTGAAAGTTTCGTATATCCATGAGAGTGTATAGGCCGGTAATATAACGGTATTAATACCGGTAAAATGACGTCCACCTACTGAAATTAGCCTGCAAACATTTTATACCGTATATTAAAAAAAAGAATTTAATTATAAAATATCGATTAACAAAATTAATAATTAATTTGATAGTATAATTAATTGACATTGAAATAAGCATCTTATCGTCATAAAATAAATCACAGGAAATTAATCGATTGATCACAATATGACAGCGAGAATTGGAGAAAAAATCAATAAGTATGTCACATGCAAATAAATGACATTGTTGAAGTTTGGAAATGTTTTAAATTAAATTATTCATTTGAAATTAATTTTTGAAAATTATTTCATTCATTAAAAAATATTCATTTAAATATAAAATACCTGCAACACAAATTTCTGATCTATGAATCTCTTGGCTAAATTCGGCTGAAAATCCAGAGATTCCAAAAATCTCAGAAAGAATTCATAAATCAACTGGATTAATTTGAATTTGAAAATGACATTTTTAAATTCAATACTTGAACATGTGGCCATGCGGCTTCTAATGACGGTTCATCTTCTTCTGGATCATATTCGAGACCTGTTGGATTACTTGGTGGAGGTAAAGTTCTAAATACATTGATCGCAAACATATTTATCGCTTCTGGGTATATTGGTTCAGAAATCACACCACGAGTAGCAGCAAGAAAATCAACTAACTCATGAAGAGCGGCACGTTTTACTTCTTTGTCTTTGACATCACTGAGTGGTTCGTTGATGAAATCAAAAACAACTGAACACTGTTTTATTTTCTGAAGTAAGAGATTTTCTCTTTCTTCAGTTGGAACATCTGAATACATAGTTTGTTAATTTAATGGAAAACTATGGATCTTTATACCTTTCAAATTCGGTAATTTAATCAACTCTCTATTTTTACTTATGTTAAAATGAGAAGAATTCTGCTTTTTTTCTTTTCTCGGTACATAAAGTTCTGCATTTTTTAATTTTAATAGATCAACTGGTGGTGGATGAGCTTCTTCAGATTTAAGATTGGATGACTTCTTGTCATCATCTTTCTTAAAAAGATTTTTTTTATCAGACTATTAAAAATATTTACACGCAAATTTCAAAATAATAAATCAAACTTTATCTTTTTTCATTATTTTACTTGGCATAATAAACACAAAAGGAATTATTAATCATTCTACAAATTTCAAATATGCAAAAAAATATTAATTCAAAAAAACAAACTATTTCATATAACTTTGATAAATAATTTTAAAGCTAATTTATACTATTTAATTCATTATATATTAATTCGGCTGGTATATAAAAATTTTAATTTGGAATTAGTTATTAATATTGACATAATAAAATCATTTTTTTCTATTAAATTGATAATTCATTTTTGATGCTTAAAAATTTTTTAAAAATGCTTAAAGACTAAGTTTTGAACCGACTTCTTTATAGCTATTTGGTCGCAGCTGTAATACGTGGCATATAATCAAAAGCAAAGATAGAACTTCAAAGTGAACATAAATATCAATTAAACACAATGTTGGGCCAGAACACATACGGCCTTGGAAAATGTTTAAATGGATCGGTAACACACATGCAAACATAACATGCAAATTTAAACTCAAACCTATTAAAACATCAATTAAACCTAACAAAATATATGAGAAAAAGATAATTACACATTGCTGGGCACTGATGGGTTCTTAAAATAGTTTTGAACTGCCTAAGGGTTATTATCCCCACCTAGCGCCTGCATAAGAATTTGAACCGCTAGTCACCGTCATAAATGACGTTGGTACTGTGAACTAGTGGGTGGAAGGTTAGCAAAAGGTGAGCTCCTTCTCAAGAACTGCTAATGCCCTAACCCCCCTCGGGTCCATGAGCTGTCATAGAAGACTTCATGCTCTTACTTAATCGTCCCCTTCTCATCTTATCTATTTACTAATTTATCTAATCATTAGATCCCTCAGTTCCCCATACTCAACAACTTCAATCACATCCACACGTCAATAACAAATTCAACATTAAGTTAACAAGTTATATTAAAATAAATAAACAATTAACATGTATAAATTACATGATTAATAAGTTATTAACATCTATTAATTAAGTCAAGTTAAGTGCATAATTACATAATCAAAACCCATTGGCATCTAAGATATGCCCCAATAGGCGAGCACGATTTAGCCTAAACTGCCGCTCCCTCTCTCTTTTGTTTGACCGGTTCTTCTTGCGATTCCTTTTCGGCAACTCTTCTGATGCATGAGAGGGGCCTGATATTATGTTTCCTACGCCAGCGTCTTTTCCGGTGGCATTCCTCAACACTATTGCTTGTTGTTCTTCAGACAGGTGGACACCACTCTGCAGGAGGCCTGTCCGAATGTTATCCCTCAACCTCCATTCTGCTACCTGTTTTTCTAGCTCCTGGGCCTTCTGTTCGGCCGACCGCAGGGTTTCGTCCTTCTGAGTCTTCAAAGTGTCAATTTCTACCCTCAACTTGGTTATCGCTTCTGGGCGAACCCATGTCTGCTCCATGTAGCGACACTTCCACACCATGGCCTCTGCCCGCTGGGTTTGTGCTATTGCGGTTTGATGGTAGCCGGCTATGTCTCTTCGGAATTGTTCTAGGGTTTTCCTATGTGTATCCACTAAACAAAATTAATTTTTAACTTTATTTTTATTATTCTCTATTTCATGCATAATAAGTATTAATGTAGTAATATATTTTAATCATTTTTAATACAACAAAAATTATGTCATCTGAATGGGGGAAGGATGGGTATGTCCTTTTCTACTTATATGTCTTAACGGAATCTACTGGTTTTTTATGATCAATTAATTATAACAGGCATTAACAACGATAACGTTGACAATACCTGTGATAACCAAGGGTAGTTATGTAATTCATTATATTAACAACATTTCAATACATTATGAAATTTATATTTTTCTATTTAATAAATTAATTTACCAAATTTAAATTTATTGGCTTCAAATTTAGAAATTTCTAATTTAAATTAGCCTAAAATGATTTACAAAAATTGTATTGTAAAATGATATTAAAAAAATTATTTCTCCAACAATTTAAATTTTATTATTTTGTTTTGTTACATTAAAGTAATTCATCTTTTGCTTTTCACTCGTTGCCATAGCAACGAGTCAACAATCGGCAAATTCCCAAGGTTGTAATTTTTTCGCCCTTCTTAATTATTACTTCAGGCATTTCTAAGTCTCCCGAAGGATTGGCTCCGGAGAGAAGGCTTCACAAGATCTGAGGACTTCCTACTAAGGTTCTTTATTGATTTGATTTAATTGTCTTTAAATCTCTCTTGTAGGATTCATAGGATCAATCCCACCAACAACATTCCGAAAAATTGGAAAATTTAATTCTTCCTTTTTGGATTTTTCGTTTTCGAAACAAATGATGGTAAAGATTTCGTTTCCTTTTCTCTTTTATTTTATTTTAAGTTTAATATTTCAACTTGTTAATAAGTATATCAATAATATCAGTAATGCTAATAATAATAATAATAGTTTAATAATAATAATAATAATAACAAGAATAGGGTACTATTAACATTAGCATCGACAATAATAATAATAATGATAATATTTTGTTAACCATAATAATAATAGTAGTATAAATGATAACAACAATAATAATAATAATAATAATAATATTTCAGTAATAATCATAACAGTAGTATAGATAATATTATTAATAATGATAATAATATTTTAATAATAATAATGATAATAGTAATATGATTCTTGACAACAAGGATAATGATGTTAATATGAAATAATAATAATAATAATAATAATAATAATAATAATAATAATAATAATAATACCATAACAGTAATATTTTAATAATAGTAATACAAGAAGTATACTGGGCAATTTATGACAATTAATAACACTATATAGTTTAAGGAATAGTATAACGTATTAATAATATTAATAATAATAATAATAATAATAATAATAATAATAATTGTTGGGCCAGCACACCAATAGCCTTGAGAATTGTTTAAATGCATCAGTAATACAGCACGAAAACCCAGCACCAAGATAACTTAAAATACAATATACAACACCAATTAAACACTTTAAAATCTGAGAGAATATAAATAAATATAAAATCAAAAACATAAAAATAAAATTAAAATAATAACAAAATGCACCAAGATTCGCACGATACCTACACAAATATAACAAGAAAACACAACAAATTCGACGAAATTGAAAAAATTAATAAAAGTTCATTAAAATGAAATTTAAATCGAAAAATTTGAATTAGTAATAATTCAATAAAAATCTTAAATAAAAAATTATAAAATAAATCAAAAAAATAATAAAATTAACGAATAGAATTTACTAGAAAATAACAAGGTCGAATTTTGTTTTACTGCATTAAATTTCACACGCGAGAAAAATAGGTATAAATACCGATGTGTTTTCACAAATTTTCAGTCTTATTTTTCGGAGAAAAAATTTCATTATAGAACTGTGTAGCTAGTTGTATGGCTGGTTGAGAGCCGTGCATTCAGGCAATTAACACGGGTAAGTGTTTTGCCTGAACACGATCACTCTCAACTGGTGCAATATTATTAGTTGATTTTTTTTTCGAAGAGAATTGATGGGTAATTTTTCAATTGAATTTATGTATGACTTTTCAGATCGAATTAATGAATGATTTTTGTTTTGCAAATTGAAGTTATGGATAATTTTGTTTTCCAATTGAATTTATGGATGATTTTTTGAATCAAATTTGTGGGTAATTTTTCAATTGAATTTATGGATGATTTTTCAGAATGATTTATCGAATTAAATTTATGGGATTTTCGAAGTAAATTTTATGGAATGGATACAATGAATTTCAAATGTATGTAGCCGATGTAATATGCTGAATAAATATTTTATATCTACAGCCTTAGTGCATCGAAACTTTTATTCCAAATGCAATGGTAAAATATTATTTGTTATTTTCCGGCCCACAGCCAACACATAACGCAAGAAAGCAAAATCTACATAGTACAGATTCGTGTAAGTGCGTGGAAGATCGCCAATGATATGTACCCGTGAAGACTTAGCGTGCGGAACGCAGGAGTTGGAACGTCAATATTATCCGTACATAGGGGAAATTGGAGGGTAAATGAGTAGTTTATTAGCTGCTCCTTCACCATCCGTTTTCTGTAAAATTGACATAAATTTTTAACAACAATCGGCTCAAAATCTCTAACACCGAGTAGTCCAGTGGGCACTCATTAACTATGAAATGAACATAAATAGATCTTAAGGACAAAAAGAGGAATGGGTAGCGGGGAAATTTGCGAAATCGTTGCAACAGTTAAAATGAATAGCCATCGGAAAAAGATTAATCCGAACGACCAAAATCATTAAAAATAATGTTTTTAAATAAGAATTAAATTAATTAATTTGAGTTGAGGCGGAAAATATGGGCGGGACGCTGCTCAGATTTTCCGAACTAATTCAAATACTTAACAAAAATAGTAACGTAAAAAATGGAACGCGTAAAATAAGGGCGGAACGCTGCTCAAATTTTCCGAGTCAATGAAAATACTTTGTCGAAAACGGTAGAATAGGGATGAACCGTAAAATAAGGGCGGAACGCTGCTAAAATTTTCGAATTTACAAAAATACTTTATCAAAAACCGGAAAATATAGGTGGACTACGGCTAATGTTGTATATCAATAAACAATTTTTAACGCTGAGGAATAAGGACGGATCCCTACAAAATCTTAATAAATATAACGATAATGATAAGGGTAATGGTAATTATAATAATAATAATAATAATAATAATAATAATAATAATAATAATGTAATAATAATAATAATCATGGTATTTGTAGTAATGATTGATAATAATTATGATAACAATAATAATAGTAGTAATAATCATAGTAGTAATAACAATAAATATAATAGTAGTTATAGAATAAAAATAATAATATAGGTAATAGTAGTAACAATTAATAAAGGTAATATATATAATAGTAACAATGATAGGGAACATTATAGTTATAATAGGGATAAGGGTGAAAGATATAATGTGGGTGTATTTAACATAACAAAGGGTGTACAGGCCAAAGAATAATCATCAGCATGGACAATGATAAGAAGGACTAAGCAAATGGACATAAAGATAGATGATATGAGAGTATAGGTTAACATTTGAAGGAGATAGGAGAATAATGGGACCTAAGAATCAAAAGCGAGCACAGGTCTTCTATCGACAGCTCGTGAACCCGAGGGTTGTCCGAGCAACTATAGTACTAGCACATGGTACTCAATTTTTGCGGACAATCCACCACTTGAACACATTACCAACGTTGCCTAGCAACGGGTGCCAAGTGGCGATCAGAATCATTTTGTATGGCATTACGAGGGCAACTAGAAGGATAAGCAAGATTTGAAACCCTGTAACCCACCATAATGATAATATATTAGGGACAACGAGCGTAATAATAATAATAAAAGGAAATTTTGTTAATGATGGGGTTGGTGGTGCCAATAAGAAAATGTTAACGATAAAATTGTTAACCTATAGTGGGAGTATTAGTGGGGTACTAGGAATAATAGTACTATATAGTTGGTTATATTATTAGTAATGATATTTAATAATTACAATAGTAATAAAAATAATAATATTAATAATAATAACATCAATCTGTATTTAATAATGATTTTATTAATAAAAATGTTAATGAAAATAATACTAATAATATTATAATTAGTTGATAACTTTACTAATAAAATGGGTGGGTTTAAATATATAACCGAAATAATAAGATCAGGTAACCGACGGTAATAACAATGATAAAATTTTTATTAAAAATAACAATAGGGTTATAAAATAATATATTCAATAGCAATAATAATTATTAAAATAAATGAAATTAATAATAAAATTTTTAATAATGATAATAATAAATATGAGAGATACGTTAATAGTTGTTTTGCAGATTATGAGACGTGGATTCGATTTTATGAAATGAACGGCGTTCAATGTCTAGGTAACGAGTAACGTACAGTCTTTGGGTAACATTCAAAATCGACTTTAACACGTAAATTTGATACGAAAATGCGATCTATGGCCGATTTAACCTTCTAATGTGATTAGTCGCGAATTTTAATGAGCTATATAATACTTTTATACTGGAATAACATTTGTTGATCACACCTAAGAAATTCTTTCTGATTCTTCTATATGCTAGTCTGTGTATTTTTCATTTGTTGTGATATAAACTTTATATTTAACCTTTCCCAGGACCTCAACACTACTCTTTCGAGGGTCGGGCGATAGGATTTAGGAAGGGGAGAATACTGGCAGGCCTGGTTACTACCGGCACCGCGGCTTCCCCCACTAACGACCGGTTCGATCCCGGGTAACGAAAATAAAACACTTTCATTTTATTAACTTGAATGCATGTAAATCTATTATGTAAGTTGTAATTTGATTATTGTCGACAAAATTTAATTGGTATACTTCAAGAACAAATCCTTTCATGATGGAGGTTCAACAATACGGAGTCGAATTTCTCGATCACGAAAGAACGTTTCTTTAAAGCTTTTCAAAAAAAATGAATAAAAAATGAATAAAAAAAAATCATTAATAACCATATCATATTAATCATAACATCAAATACAAAACAAAATAAATTACTTTCTTTCAAATAAAATGATTTCGAGAGATTTACTAAATGATAAAGATTGTCTGGTAAAAATGAAAAGAATAGCATTGAATTTTGCTTAACCAGCACCGCCTTTTATATCATGATTGTTTGTGTGTGTGTTTTGATGCAGTAAAACAAGGAATTTCTCGAATATTCCAAAATTAATAAAATTTTTATTCTTTTTGATTTAAATTAAAATTTTTACATTTTTATGACTTAAAATTTTTATTAAATTTTTATTTATTTTATTTTTCCTTAAATTTCCGTTTTTACATAATTTTAAATTTTCTGCTCAAAACCACACAGGCGTTATCGTGCTGGCTAAACAAAAGTAAAAGAAAAAAGGTTTTTTATCAGTTTTGCCCAGTAATATAAAATAAATAAACATAAATTAAAATAATAACAAAATGCAACAAGATCCGCACGATACAACCACAAACATAACATGAAAACCCAACAAATTCGACCGAAATTTGATAAATCAATAAAATTTCATGAAAATGAAATTTAAATCAAAGAATTTGAATTAGAAATAATTCAATAAAAATTTCAAATAAAAAATTATCAAAATAAATGAAAAAATAATAAAAATAAAGATTAGAATACACTAAAAAATAACAAGGTCGAATTTTGTTTTACTAAATCGTTGTCATTAATTATAAATTCATGTTATTAATTATAAATTCATGTTATTAATTATAAATTTATGTTATTAATTATAAATTCATGTTATTAATTATAAATTCATGTTATTAATTATAAATTCATGCTATTAATTATAAATCCATGTTAATAATTACAAATTGTGAGGTATTAAGATAGCCTGAGGTGACCCTAATTCAGCACGCGACAGCCACGAACTTACGGTGACCAAGTCATAATAAACCAGTTACGATAAAATTTAAATACCATAGTCGTTTGTGAATAAGTATTAATGATAAATTGAACTAGTAAATAACCGGTAATGTTCCATTGGCATCCATCGATATCCATAATGTAGGATTGAATTAAATCAGTATAATAAGAATTCAAACCAAAATGTAAGATAAAATCCAAATCATCCAGAATTTTCAAATCCCCTGTTCAGAACCCGACCTCAACATAACTTACAACCCCATCAAACATCCAGAAATTAAAAATCAAAAACTAAAACGTCAAAAAATACAGAGATCAATTCGATAGAGTATTAAAAGTTTTAAATCCAAAGCTATAAGACTTGAATTGCAGCTCCCCAACTGGATAGCATTTCACACGTCCCGAAAAGGATAAGATTCCAAACCCACCCATAATTGCTCTAAATTCCTGAACTAATTTAATTTGAATAGATTAAAATTACCCAATATTGAAATCATGATAATATTAGTAAGCAATTCACCTGAAACAAATTACATTAATGAACTAATGCCAATCTCCGAGAAAAATGACCAACCTCCCATTATTATATAACCCTCACGAACGGAGAAACCAACGAAATTGCCAATACCATTGTCTATCCAACCGATGTCCACCACCTCAACCATTCCATAGTATTTTCCCCCAAGAATTTCAGTACCAGACTTCAATTAAGCTAGATTAAATCTAAAATGAATAAATTTAATTTTGATCGAAAATAACATAAATAAGAAACTTAGTGGAGAATAAACTGTGAATTGTTAGCTTGACAAATCGATAGATAATCACGACCAAATTAAGCAAACTTGATCAATAATCACCGATCGCACCACAACCCGGATCTGGCAGTGCCAGTTAAAAATTGGACATCGACACACCGGTCAGGTTCACAAATCCGCAACCTCACTATCGATTCGTTTATTTTTCGTTTCCGGCTAGACAAATGTATAATCGAGGAATTAAAAAATCAAGCACTTACCCGCCAAAATGATATTAAAATCTCTCTCCGAATGGCGGATATCGCGCACCCTCTCAGACCAATGTGATTATACTAATGTACTAGTACAAGACATAAACACCCACAATAAATTAGATATAAACACCGCGATCAGCATTGTCGGATTAAAAATGAATCTACAACAAGTTTCTCGTAAAAGACATGCCTCGACCAGCACATCCAGTGAAAGATCGGTACCAGATTCCGACCCACAGATCATAGGTAATGATTTTTTTTAATTTTTGTAATACATAGTAGTTATGATTTTCCGTACTATATAAGAAGTTTGTAGATTTAATTTTTTTTGTTTATATTTATATATCGTAACGATATCGCGATATTTTATAAACGGTTTGGTATTAAAACTTACCGTCAATATTTTTATTCATATCTTATTTTTAAGGCACTTGAAATTTAGGATAACAATTTCCTTATATTTGGATTATCATCATTTATATTCATTTTGTAATTAGGTAACATAATTTTAGGACTTTAGCCTTTTACGATTTATGGATTTTAAGTTCCCAAATCTATGTAATACTTGTTTAGAATAAATTAAAACGACTTTAATTGTTTAAAATAATATATAGAAAAATGTTAAAAGCGAAACGTTGAATTCCATTGCAAGTTGATTTGTTTTTCTTTATTATCGATGTCGCGTGGAAATGTGGATAATTTTCTTTATTAGACATTGGTCAGCTAATATAATAAGATGGATGTAGCTCACGAATTCGGTTTGGTCATACACAGGTGTGTTTGTGTGTATTATATGTTACAAAAAGATGGAGTTTGAAGATGGGAAAATGTTATGAATGGAAGATCGGAGTTATCTGCTATTAACCTAAAACTTGTCAGCATAAATGGGATAACCATCACGAACGACGCTAAATAAAAAACATTTTTTTTTCTTTGAATTTCTCTAATAAATATCTAGAGCATTGTATAAAGTGTGCTTAATTGAACCTTATCGAACTAGGTTCATCAAATTATTACATCTTGCAATTTCAAACACTAAGTTCGAGACTCCGCATCAAATGATTATAATACTCCAACAATTAGATATGCCTAGTAAAACCAGGGAGATCCGTACGTATATCGACAACTTTTATCTTTTCTCTGTTATGAGTGCTTAATTGTTTAATTTTCAAAGGAATTTGTGCTAATTATAACCTTATTAAGGACGCTCAGATCCGGATCTTATCCCTATCCAACTCGCCGACTGATGGAGAGAAGCGTGGAGGCAGTTCCAACAAGCCAGATGTCTCGAGTTCTCCCCACTCGAACCCCGACAAAACAATGGACAACCGGAAAGTTATAACCGAAACCCCGAGACGTCGGAACCGCTCTGGGAGGAGTGGAATCCAGCTCAAGAGATCCACGAGCACGCCGGTCGCCTCCTCGATAGCCTTCTCAACCATCAAAGACAGGTGGACCTACAGGTGGTCCGAGCCCTGTCAATGTCTGGCGAACATTGAGGAGGATATCGAAACTGGCCGGATTGCTGCCGCCTATCGCCACCCACTATCGCGTAGACCAACGCACGGATGTACCAATGAGGAGATGGGTGGGAACAGGAAGGACCCTCAGGTGGCCAGGACTAGCCGGGTTCGTAATACGAAACGACCGGTAATGATCTTTTCGAACTGCTCCTAGGATGAATGGGTAGCGAGAGGATTCACTGACATCTGATGCTGGTATCTTGAATTGACCTGGTTTTATTGATATTTTCTTTGTTATTAAAATAAATAATTAGTTCGGTTAGCAATCAATTTTGTTCTGTTTGGTGTTATAATAATTTGTCAAGGAAGTTTTTGTTTAATTCCCGTTATACTTATTAATTCCGTGATAATAGTTACCCTTTTTATGTCATTAATTCCAGAAATGGATTCCCTGCAATTATTACGAACGGAACTGGCCCTTGCACAGCAAAATAACAAGACCCTGTATGATCAGATCATCCAACTGACTCGAGAAGTACACCAAACCCGAGCCACCTGGGTAGATCCAGCCAAAATAAAACCACTACACCAGAGACTCACAGCTGCTCAAAAGGGATGGGCAGAGGAAAAACAGATAAATCAAAGTCTGCGAATGCAAATACGAGGACTGGAGGTTGCCCTGTCGGCCAGTCAGGAAGGAGCGGCCGTTACTTACCCTCTCGTTTTTGCACCGGCTCAGTTAGCTTACCGGGAGTCGGTGGCCCCTCCAGCATCCGCCTCAAACCCAGTGACAACAGCAACTACTAACTATCGTCCAGGACGTAAAGAAAGAGCCATGCGCCGAGCCGCTCGGTTGTTAACTAAGCCTAAACCAAGCTCGAAGGCGGTGTAGTTTGTAATTAATACATTTCTTGTTGTATGAGTGCATTAGACTTATGTATATGGTAGTCCAAGAAGCATGATAGAATCCCTGTTATTTATTATTACACTCCAATACTAAACTCCTGACATAGAGGGACCATTCATCAAAAATCGAGCAAGTGTCTTCTAACGACGGCTCGTTGAACCAAAGGGTTGTCCGGGCAATTATAGCATTAGAAATAGCGCTCACTTTTTGCGGACAATCCGCCCGCTCGAACACATTTCAAACATTGCCTAGCAACGGCTGCCGAGTGGTAGTCAAGATAATATTTATATGGCGTTACCGGGTAACAATAAGATGATTTAAACAAATAGCGAAACCCAGTAACCCACCAACAATAAAATCAAAAGGAAGAAAAGTAACAAATAAATCAGTGTTCTCCCCAGAGAATTTTACAAGCCTGGCAGAATGAAATAGTAAGCGGGTGTATAAAAAAAGAATATGCAATATTACTACCAAAATACTCAACGCTATAAAAGAAACTAAATAAGTGATTTGATAATTAACCGGCAATATTGTTTTTGCAATAAACTTCCATAATTAGTGTACTACACATCGTTTATAATATGGGCGGATCAAAATATAAATGGTTGGTTCATAAACCCAGCCGGGCGGGCCGCCCACATAAAAGGGCTTCCGGATAACATGGTAAATTATGGCAAAAAAATAAATTACAAAAGGAACAAAAAAAGGGAAGTCGTAAAAATTAAATGTAAGCAAAATATGAGATAAAATAAAGCAAAACAGGTTTACGATTCATTGTGGCGTTAGTAAAATAGAGATGTTGGGTACTGTTGGGAAGATTTTCAAGATCATTTTCAATGGATTCCCACCAGATACGTGCACAAGAGATGTAACGATTGGATACTCTTCAAAACAACGTTGGAAATGTAATCCAATGGGCGGTTTTTAGTAAAATGTGAGCCATACTGTAATGACTGTTATTACCCTAGAAAACCTTTTGGTTCAACAGCTACCATAAAAGGTATTCGTGATCATTTAATTTTTGTCCTTCTTTCATCAATTTTAGGCTAAAACAATATTGAAGATGTTAAACGAGATCCTGTAACGATTTAATTTTATAATTGTTCGAAAAGGTTTGAACAAAATGTGTTGACTATAAGATTCCTTGTTGGTAGTGTTATGCATTTATATACGTGTTTCGGTAGTTAAATTTAATTTCAACTCTTCTATCTGAGATTTATCTTTTTCTGGTTTTTTTGTTGCACATAGTTTTCATTGGATAAATATAAGACAAAAAGTTAACCTTCGTGAAATTTTCAATCAATAAAATTTATTAATCAAACGTTAATAATGTTAAAAAACAAATAATGAGTTTCACTTGAACGATTTGTTCCAATCTACTGGTAATCCACTAATCACAGTCTTCGGAAAATTTTGGGTTCGATATATTTCCTTTAGTTTGGTGGAATTGCTGAAGTTTTGTATTTTCTAGAGTACTCTTGTTTCTTTATCTGTTTGCTGGATAATTGTCCGTTATTTAATTATAATTAATTAATCAATTTATTTCAAATTTGTAATTTTTGCTATAGTTAGTAGTTAACCTAAAACTTAAAATTTCATAAAATATAAAAAATAAAAATAAAATAAATAAGTCGCAAACATAATACACAATTACAAAAAGTAACTAATAGATTGAACCATAATATATACACATGTTGGGCCAGAACACAAATGGCCTTGAAAATTGTTTAAATGTATCAGTAATACATTTAAACAATAACCCAGCACCAAGATAACTTAAAATACAAAATACAACATCAAATAAATACTCTAAAATTTGAGAGAATATAAATAAATATAAAATCAAAAAACATAAAAGTAAAATAAAATAAATACAAAATGCATCAAGAACTACACGAAATTTACATAAAAATAACATAATAACAAGAAAATTTGACCGAAAAACGACAAGTTATATAAAAGTAAAAATTAATGGATTAAATGAGTTAAAATAAAATATTTTTGGTTGAATAAATCTAATTAAAAATTTTAAAAATAAATTACCAATTTAAATTAAGAAAATAATAAAAATTTAATTTAGATAACACAAATAATTTCAAGGTCAAATTTTGTTTGACCGCAATAAAAATAATACGCAAGGTTAAGGTCAAATTATAGGTATATATACTGATGTGTTTTGACAAATTATCAACTTAATTTTTTTTGCAAACTTAATTTGAACACTTACTTTAGTCTTATTTTTGGTTGGTGTGCGTTACAACTGTGCGCCGTGCATTTAGGCAATTACACCAAGCCCCATTGAGATAAATTCCGCTATAATTCAAGTTGATACATAAATCAACTTGGCGGAATTTATTTTTTGTAAGAAAAATAAATGCATTTCAGCCATTTTTTAAATGGCTGCTAAGTAAGTTATTTTTTATATAGTTATATAACTTAAAGTTAAATTTTAAGAGTTGAATTATGATTTCATAAGGAAATATGATCATAATTCAAGCTTTTAAATATAACTTTGATCAACTATTTCATATTTATTATTATAAATAATATTTATGAAATTAAGTAACAATAACTAATCTCCAAAAATATGTATTTTTTTCGGATATTATTCAAAAAATGTGAGGTAAATTATTTTTGAAGTTATAAAAATTATTATTTGGATTAAATAATTATATTTTTTATACATATTTTGAAAAAAATTATCGATTATGTACACAAAATAATTTGGTTTATGATTATTTTTTAAAACTTATTAATATAATTTAAAAATTTATGCTTTTTTCGGATTTCAGGTTTTGCTTTTTTTCGACAGAAATATCTGAAATATTAAATTAATTTTAGTTTTATTGGTAAATCTTATAAAGATACATCCTCATTTACTCGAAATTTCCTAGCAAAAACCTCAAAATTAATTTTTTCCGCCATTTTTCTTTCTAAAATTATCTCAAAAATGTCTATAAATTATTTATTATAGGGGTTTTTTCAACTTCGGATGGCTACACGTTAAAAGTTTGCATGCATATTTTATTATGGGTTGTGTTAATGTGCATTATTTTATTTCTATCTCACTTTTTGTCTCTATGGTTTAGGGTTTGTCTCATTGACGATTTTACAAGCAACCTCAAGGTGAGTTGGCGTGTTTATATGCTATAAATTTATTGATTTTCTTTTAATATTATAGGTGATTTATCTCTACTTCGCTTGGCGTAACACTGGTAATTGTTTTGTCTGAACACGACAACTTTCAGTTGGTGTGCATTAACGTATGTCTTAAAATGAAAATATATGAATGAATGCTATATGAATTTATTGATCAATTTGATTAAATGCCTTGTGATGAAGCGAGTGAATAATGTTTATGCTAATGAACTTCCGATTACTATGTGAGATATGACATGCTGAATAAACAAGTTTATGCATTCGAAGCTTTTACCAAACTTATGTGGTAACATTTATTTATTATTTTTCGGCCCACAGCCAAAACATATTGCAAGACAGTAAAATCAAACACCCTATCAAACTGTGTAAGTGCAGTTCATCCACCAATAGCTCGTGCCCGTGAGGGTTCTGGCGTGCGAAACGCAAGAACCCGAACGTCAAATCATAAAACTAAATAGAGAAAGAAGGTAGCTCGAGGGTGGATCTTTTGGCTTAAATTTCTTTCACTCAATTTCGATAAAATCGACATAAAATTTGAAACAACAATCGGCTCAAAATCACTAACACCGAGTAGTCCAGTGGGCACTCATTTTACTCTTATATCATTTATCTTTATGTCCATTCCCTTAGTCCTTCTTATCGTTGTTTGTATTATTGATTTTACTATGGCCTGTACACAATTTGTTATGTTAAATATCCTCACAGTATCTCTCTTACCCTTATCCATATTATAACTACTATGTTCCATATTATTGTTACTAGCATTATCATCGTTACTATTATATGTATTATTCTAATCCATTGTCACTGCTATTATTATTATTATTATTATTATTATTATTATTATTATTATTATTATTATTATTATTATTATTATTATTATTATTATTATTATTTTTATTATTATTATTATTATTATTATTATTATTATTATTATTATTATTATTATTATTATTATTATTATTATCATTATTAATATTATTATTATTATTATTATTATTATTATTATTATTATAATAACCATTATCTTTACTATTATTATTATTATTATTATAAAAACTTTAAGTAGGGATCCACCCTTATTTCTCAGTATTATCAGAATATTATACAAACAATTGAGCTGCGCTCTACTTTTATTTTACAATTTTCGATAAAGTATTTTAATTGATTCGAAAAATTTGAGTAGCGTTCCGCCCTGATTTTACAGTGTTATGATAAAGTATTTTACTTATTTCGGAAAATTTGCGCAGCGTTCTGCCCATATTTTCCATCTCAACTCAAAATAAATTGTTTAGTTCTTACATATTATTTAAATTATTCCTTTTCATGATTTTGGTTGTTCGGATTAATCTTTTCCCAATGGCTATTCATTTTAACTGTTGCGACGATTTCGCAATTTTCCCTACTACCCTTTCCATTTCTTTGTCCTTATGATCTATTTGTGTTCACATTGTATTAAATGAGTGCCCAATGGACTACTCGGTGTTAGTGATTTTGAGCCGATATGTTTAAATGAAATTTGGTAGAATTTTCGGACGAAGGAAGAAAGTGGAACAGCCAAAAGACTACCCCCCGGATCTAACTAACGACCCTATAGGAAAGTATTGACATTCAGAATCCGTCGTTTCTCATGACACTGACCTTCACGTGCACGAACTATAGGCGGGGAAACCGCACTTATACAGTTAGATAGTATGTATGATTTTATTTACTTGTAGTATGTACTGGCTGTGGGAAGGAAAGTTAATAAATAAATATTATCATCTAAGTTTTATAAAAGCTTCAGACGTCATTTAATCATTATCAATCAATAAATTCATAGTGAAGTCATTCATACAGCAGGTACACCTTCATTTTTAAATCATAAGTCAATGCACAGCAACTGAGAGTTGTCATGTTCAGACAAAATACTTACCAGTGTTAATTGCCCGAATGCATGGCTCACAGTTGTAACGCACACCAACTAAAATTCAGAAAAATAAGACTGAAAAATAAGACTGAAAATAAGACTGCAAAGTAAGACTGCAAATTAAGTCTGAAAATTTGTCAAAACACATCAGTATATATACCTATAATTTGACCTTAACCTTGCGTATTATTTTTATTGCGGTCAAACAAAATTTGACCTTGAAATTATTTGTGTTATCTAAATTAAATTTTTATTATTTTCTTAATTTAAATTGGTAATTTATTTTTAAAATTTTTAATTAGATTTATTCAACCAAAAATATTTTATTTTAACTCATTTAATCCATTAATTTTTACTTTTATATAACTTGTCGTTTTTCGGTCAAATTTTCTTGTTATTATGTTATTTTTATGTAAATTTCGTGTAGTTCTTGATGCATTTTGTATTTATTTTATTTTACTTTTATGTTTTTTGATTTTATATTTATTTATATTCTCTCAAATTTTAGAGTATTTATTTGATGTTGTATTTTGTATTTTAAGTTATCTTGGTGCTGGGTTATTGTTTAAATGTATTACTGATACATTTAAACAATTTTCAAGGCCCTAATTTGAATCTAATCAGTTCGAAATAATCACTAATAATGCGAGTTCAAATTTTAAATCTCTGCGGAGAGCTAAGGACTAGATGAGTGACGAACCTCATACTCGTATGGAGAGAAATGGGATTCTAATCGATCCACATCCAGCAGTTGAAACCTGATATGGTAATCAAATCTAAAAAGAACAAGGATATACATGTTCTCGACTTAAAAGTAACATATGATTCAGAAGAAATCTTTATAAAAGCGCGAGAACTAAACTACGTCAAATATAAGGATCTAGCATTAGAAATCGGACAAGCCTTATAGCAGAAAACAACAATATCTGCTTTGGTGATTGGATGCTTCGGAATATGGGACAAAAAGAACAACCATGTGCTTTCAAAGATTGTATTGACTAAGGCTGAAATCCAATCTCTTTCTCGGATAGCATGCCCTAATGCAGTTATTGCATGCTATCATATCTACCGTGAGCACGTCTCTTATACAAAGAGTGCCATGGCCTTGGCTTTCAGCCTGACCTGAGTATAGAAGCAGCAACTTTGATAAATACATCAAAGTTGCAGATTTGTGGCGAAAGAATAAAAAACAGTAGATGAGATGCTGAGCCTATCTCGCATAATAGGGCCGAAAGGTATTAGTAAAGTAGTTAAGAAACAATTAGGAAAAAAACAAAAACAGAAGCGACCAAAGTTGGTAAAGGAGAACGAACGCGAAAGCGTTTCCTGCGAGCAGCGAAGGATCTGGACCAGTAATTTTCTACACTAGGTTGCCTACAAAGAGCGTGTTAATTATTTTGATTGATCAAATTTTAAAAATGTTTCACCAGAAATGCATAAAATTATTGAACTTTTTTATAACGAACAATGGTGCCAATTATGTGTCCAAAGACATATTGCTGGAACAATTACCTACTCAACGATTCTCAATACCTCTTTCTTATAAAAGCTCGGAACAAACTTCTAAAACTTAACTTTAAGTCGTATCATCTTAAAAACAATCTCTCACCATTTAGTAGGCAATGCGGCTTAGAAAATGAAACTCAAATTCATATCTTTAACCACTACTATTCCAAAATGAATGCCAGACGTAACAAGAATGATAGAGTACTTTTATGTATAACTTCTTATATGACTGAATTAGGCTTTGACCTTGACATTGATCAGATCCCTAAATACATCAATACTACTCTTTAACCAGATATGATTATACGGTCTAAAAAGAACAAATGTGTACACCTCTTAGACTTAAATGTACCTTATGATTCTAGAAATAACTTTAGTTTAGCCCGTTCGAAAAATTATATCAAATACAGATAACTGTCTAAAGCAATTGGGGGTGCCTTCAAGGTTGAATGTATCATATTGGCTCTGGTGGTAGGATCCATTTGAACTTGGGACTAAGCTGAAGATCCAATACTAAAGAAAATTGGCTTAATAAAATCCGAAATTGCTAGCTTATCTAATAAAGCCTGCGATGAAGCTATCTTATCCTGCTACCGAGAACACACATTCAAATCATACTAATATCTGAAACTTGACAATCTACGAATATATTATGTGAATTTAATTGCAAAATGAATTTTTTTTCAATTTGCGTTTGGAGATTTAATACAAGAACAAAATTTAAATGCTGAGATTATTCGCATATAATAGTCATAGTCAGTGGTGTTCTGCAAATTTTTTTTACCGAAACGCATATATATAATTATGTAGACAAGTCCGATCCTGGGTAAGCAGCAGCTCTGTGCGGTCTCATGTCCCAAATCTGATGACCGGGGAATATTTCCCCCAATTTTCGCCCGTCGCCAGGAAACGAAAATCAATATGAAACCCATTTTGTGTATATGTATATATATATATGTTTAATACAATAATAGGAACGTTTAATAAAAAGTAGTTAACAAATTATAAAATACGCACATTAGATACTCACACAATATTTTGTTCCGGTTCGAGTTCGGGTTCGGTTCAAACCCTTGTTTATAATAATACATATAAAAATTCGTCAAAATTCGAAAAAAACAATCAGCAATTCTTTTTAATTTTCTTTTCAATACGTCAGCCAATACTCGTTATCAGAAATCATCTTTAGTTCCGGAACGCGTTTTTGTCTAAAAAGGAAGTACCGGAACGACGTTCCGGCTCGACAACACCACTGGTCATAGTGGACCGTTTTGTCATAAAATAAAATTTGTGTTGAGGTCTCGATTTTAGTGAGGTCTCAACTTGCACTGGTGTTCTCTTATATAAATCAAAAGACAAAGTTAAATATATATATAAATGATTTATTAATATATAAAATTTACCAAATCAATTTCTACAATCTTCAATTTTAGCTTTTCAATCACTCTTAATTCAATTATTAATATAGATGAAATTTGGGTGCGTGTTATGTAGTTGTTAATATGTATGTTGATGCGTGTTATATACGTGCGTGCAAAAATATCATGTTGAACTAAATCTGTTTGATTTTAAAATCTTCCAAAGATAACCTTTTTCAGATCACTTCTTTTGTGGTATGATTTTAGTAGGCGATTAAACTGAAAAATATCTCAGTATTTATACTAAAATATTTTGTCAATTTAATAAATTTATTTATTTTCCTAATATCCTCTAATTTATTTAACTATTTATATTTCAGGACAATTCACTTATATGAAAATCAGATATTTATTTTGTAATTTAAAATATAACTAGCGCTTATTCCTTTATTTATTAAAAATTTATTTTAAAATTTATTTTGTAATTTCTGGAAATTCATTTCTTTGTTTCCCAATTTAATTCGTGTTTTTGTTGGTATTTACATTGGATATTTTAAATATAAAATAAGCCAAAAATTTTATAAATTTAATTACTTTTATTTACATGAATATTATTATATCATAATAAAATAATAAACATACCCAATGGTGGGTTTCTGGGTTTTGATATTTTGAAACTATATGGTTGTTACCCAGACAACCCCATACAAATATTTCCTTTGCTTACCACTCGGCACCCGTTGCTGAGCAACGTTGGAACTGTGTTCGAGTGGGTAGATCGTCCGCAAAAAGTGAGCGTTATTGCTAATACTATAATTGACCGAACGATCTCTGGGTCCAACGAGCTGTCGATAGAAGACCTGTGCTCGCTTTTGATTCTTAGGTCCCATTATTCTCCTATCTCTTTCAAATGTTAACCTATACTCTCATATCATCTATCTTTATGTCCATTTGCTTAGTCCTTCTTATTATTGTCCATGCTGATGATTATTCTTTGGCCTGTACACCCTTTGTTATGTTAAATACACCCACATTATATCTTTCACCCTTATCCCTATTATAACTACAATGTTTCCCATTATTATTACCAGCATTATTATTGTTGCCATAATATGTATTACCTTTATTAATTGTTGCTACTGTTACCTTTATTATTATTTTTATTACTATAACTACCAATATATTTATTGTTATTACCACTATGATTATTACTATTATTATTATTATTATCATAATTATTATCATCATTACTACAAATACCATGATTATTATTATTATTACCATTATTATTATTATTATTATTATTATTAATATTATTATTATTATTTCTATTATTATAATTATTATCAATATTATTAACAAAATTTTGTGTAGGGATTCGTCCTTATTCCTCAGCTTTAAGAAATATTTTTCTTATATAACAATTTAGCCGTAATCCATTTGTATTTCCCTGGTTTTCGGTAAAGTATTTTTGTTGAGTCGAAAAATTTGAGCAGCGTTCCGCCCTTATTTTACACGTTCCATTTTTACGTTACTATTTTTGTTAAGTATTTTCCGCCTCAACTCAAATTAATTTATTTAATTCTTATTTAAAAACATTATTTTTCATGATTTTGGTCGTTCGGATTAATCTTTTTCCGATGGCTTTTCATTTTAAAGGTTGCAACGATTTCGCAATTTTCCCCGCTACCCATTCCCTCTTTTTGTCCTTAAGATCTATTTATGTTCATATTATAGTTAATGAGTGCCCACTGGACTACTCGGTGTTAGAGATTTTGAGCCGATTGTTGTTAAAAATTTATGTCAATTTTACAGGAAACGGATGATGAAGGAGCAACCAAAGGGCTACTCATTTACCCTCCAATTTCCCTATCTACAGATAATATTGACGTTCCAACTCCTGCGTTCCGCACGCCGGAGCCTTCACAGGCACGAATCATTGGCGATATTCCACGCACTTACATGGTTCGAATAATATGTTTGATTTTATTAACTTGTGATGTGTCTTTGGCTGTGGGCCGGAAAAGGAATAACAAATAATATTTTACCATAGCATTTGGAATAAAAGTTTCGATGCACTAAGGCTGTAGATAGAAAATATTTATTCAGCATATTACATCGGCCACATACATTTGAAATTCATTGTATCCATTCCATAAAATTTACTTCGAAAATCCCATAAATTTAATTCGATAAATCATCCATAAATTCGATTTGAAAAATCATCCATAAATTCAATTGGAAAAACAAAATTATCCATAAATTCAATTTGAAAAACAAAAATCATCCATAAATTCAATTAAGAAAAATCACCCATAAACTCGATTCGAAAAATCATCCATAAATTCAATTGGAAAAACAAAATTATCCATAAATTCAATTTGAAAAACAAAAATCATCCATAAATTCAATTGGAAAAACAAAATTATCCATAAATTCAATTTGAAAAACAAAAATCATCCATAAATTCGATCTGAAAAGTCATCCATAAATTCAATTGAAGAATTACCCATCAATTCCCTTCGAAAAAATCAATTAATAATATTCCACCAGTTGAGAGTGATCGTGTTCAGGCAAAACACTTACCCGTGTTAATTGCCTGAATGCACGGCTCTCAACCAGTTATACAACCAGTTATACAGTTCTGTAATGAAATTTTTTCTCCGAAAAATAAGACTGAAAATTTGTGAAAACACATCGGTATTTATACCAATAATTTGGCCTTAACCTTGCGTGTTAGTTTTACTGCGATTAAACAAAATTCGACTTTGAAATTATTTATGTTATCTACATTAAATTTTTATTTATTTCTTAATTTAAAATGGTAATTTATTTTTAACATTTTTAATTAAATTTATTCATCCAAAAATATTTTATTTTTATTCATTTAATTCATTTATTTTTTAATTTTATATAAATGGTCATTTAACGGTCGAATTTTCTTGTTATTATGTTATTTTTTATGTAGATTTCGTGCGGTTCTTGATGAATTTTGTATTTATTTTATTTTAATTTCATGTTTTTTGATTTTATATTTATTTATATTCTCTCAGATTTTAAAGTGTTTAGTTGATGTTGTATATTGTATTTTAAGTTATCTTGGTGCTGGGTTTTTGTGTTGTATTGCTGATGCATTTAAACAATTTTCAAGGCTATTTGTGTTCTGGCCCAACAATACGAAAGAAACTGTTGTGAAGAAGAATAGTAGTAAAAATAGCAATGAAAGACGACCACAAGTCTTCTAACGACAGGTCGCTGGACCCAGAGTGAGCCCAGGCCAAAGCACTCTATACGAAGAAGTTCACCTTTGGTGGACTAACAACTTCTTGTTACATCACCAACGTTGCTTAGTAACGGGAAACAAGCACACCGAGGGAAAAGGTATCTGTATGCTGGCGCTGGCAAGCTCAAATAACAGCAACTCACCAATATTTTCCATGTTCTAAATAACTTTCAGGATGTTTAATAATCATGGAAAAGATGTTGTAAGATGATTGGTAATTTTCAATGAAATGCAAAGGGAACTAAGCAATTATTAATATAAATTTTAGCTGATCTCGATTTAGCATGTCTCACTACAACCTTCTACAACAAATTTGTTAATCATGTAATGAATTATTGTGATTTTTTGTTTTCAATATGTAACTGAATTTTCTAGTTCTCATTTTAATTTGGTTGTAGCATTTTTTTAAAGATAGTTTCAATTTTTTTCAATTTCTTAATTAATTCTCAAGATAACTTGTCAAAATATTTGCCAACTCATTTCTGATGAATTGAATCCTCACAAAATTCATTATTCAGTTTTAAAAATAAAACACCAACAGCTCTTTAAATAGTGAAAAAATTAAAATTTAACTTATTTTATATTTAAATCTTTTTAATTTATTAATAATTGTTTTGATTTAATAAACATAATTTAAAGAAGTGTATACAGTATTTTCAGGTACTTTAATTTCTTTTTAATAAAATAATTATGTCATTGTAAAATAAAATATTTGCTTTTAAAACCCTTTCATATTTGTTTATAACAAGACTCCATTGTAACTATACCAACAAATATGTATGGCATTTTTTAAAATAAATTTAAATAATTGGTAATTGATAACATATATCTTTCATATTGTAATGATATTTAAAAATTTTATTACCTTAAGTTTTATTTAAATTTAATTTAAATTAATTCTAGACTACAATTATTCCTTTTAATGGCTGAAATTCACATTTTGGGTCAAATTATTGGAGCAAGTGGTTTTCCAGAAAATTCATTATTCTGCAAATGGGGGATAAATTATGGTTAAATGAGAAAATAAATAGTTATGTTAAAGAATGATTATTAAATTAGGTGGTGGGTGGCGTGTTTTAAGCGGACTAGAAGAAGGCCAAACCCAAGTTGATATACCTCAGATTGATGATATTGCATATTTCTGCCATCCAATTGACCTCCATTTAGCTACAATGGGCTTACAAGGTAACACCAATAACTGTGTTTTTAAATAAGCATTATAATATAGTTGTAATACAATATTCATTTATTATTTCATGTTCAATTAAATATGTCATGTCTAAATTTATTGATTTATAAATATATAATTCCTATAGTCAATATTATTAGAGTTAACATAAAAAATTTTGAAGATTTTTAAATTTTGCCTCAAGATCACAAAAATGGCGGGTAATAATTGTCATAATGATATTTTCACTTTTTACATCTTATAATAATCATATTCCGCTGTTTGCCACTAGTTTTGATTTAAATGATTCCGCATGCAAATAAGAACCTGAAACCCGACAATCCAATCCAGCGGTTCTCGACATTTTTAATGCCTTGATAAGATTTCCCATGATGTGTCGAACCCAACTATAAAATCAAGTAGTTTGCTCATGTTTCATTCTGGCTCACTAGATTGTTACTACGATTACTATTTGCACTTTTTCATTAATAATTGCCCATTTAAATCAAGTCTTGAATTATTATTTAAAAATGTGCACTTTAAAATCAATAAAAAAAATCAATAATGGGAAACCAATATTTGGTAAAATCAATAATCGAAAAAATCAATAATTTCCATTATGTGTTTTCGCATAAGGGAGTTAGTTGCTAAAGAATGCGCGATAACTAAGGGTGGTGTTGGAGGTTAACATCTACCTACAATAAATTTAGGCTTTTTCAAAAGGTAATTTGGATTTTTGCATTTTAGCTTATCTTTCTAGGAATAATGCATTCTTATTTATAAGTTAATAAGTTTCAAGTTGAAACTGTAAAAGTTGTGGATATTGAGAACGTTGGGGTCGAGACGCACAAGCTGAGAACCGTTGATCTAATCCATTATATTGTGTCAATAAAATTTTACATTTTAATAGATATTATAATTTATTTTTAATATACGTTAGGATGTTTCTTTTTTTATTAAAGAACAGATGTGTACCGACTGTTGCTCAGTTGTTGAAATAAAACCCAAAAATATTTAAATTTATATATTAGGATTATTAAGATTATTTAAGTAGTTATTTTTATTTTTAATAACTACTTGAAAAATAATAACACGATTTTCACTGTAGGAACACAACCATAATATTTAAGATATATTTGTAATAAATCCAATAAGTTGATTTGATCAGTTGAACATTGTATTCATTTCTTGACTAGTGGGTCACGGAGCATTTTATATTAAATTTTTGCGTTTCTTCAAGTCTGATAATGTTGTGAGTAGAATCGAGTTGAGAAATGACAATGTAAGGAATATTTTCTGGTTCAGTTATTAATTGATCTTGATTAGTTACAGATGACTTTTTCCTAACAATAAATCGTGATTCTACTTTTATGCTTGATCTGCAAACATAATTCTCAAGTTTTGCATTTGATGACATTCTAGTTTCCACATCGAATATCAATGATATTTCTTCTATTTCCGATGCTTTTAGGAGAATACAATAATTTGCATTCTGAATTAGTTCTAAAAGTTTCGTTATTTGAAATGAGTTGACTTTGTTTCGAGCTGGCATAAACAAAACAGCAATTTCCACGATTGAATTTTAATGTAAAAAATTATCGATGAATGGTTGATAATTGGTACATTTTTAAATTGAAAAAGGTGGGAAAAAATTTAAAATCAATGGGAAATTTTTGATCAATGCCATGGTTACGTAAAAATTACTTAGTCATTTTATCACGATGTTTCCAAGTAACAGGATCAGATATAATTTGAAAAACATGAAATTGGTTTTCTGATTGCTGTGCAATGTTATTAGAATTTGAAGTTAACTGTTGGAGAATGGAGAAAGAATAAAAAATAATTAATTTGTGAATATCTGATTCATAGTAAAACAATAAAAATTCTTTGCAAAATGAAAAGCAATCAAGGGTGAAAAATAGAAAAAGTTCTTTTAATTAATTAATAAATGAATTATTACTTTGATTATAATTATAATTTAAATTAAAAAAATATTTTTTGACATTTTTTTGACAGTTTGAATAGGAAATAACTAATTTTTCTAAAAAATATTACATAGTTTCAAATGAAATTTTATTTGCTAATTTTTCATATTCAGAAATCCAATATCTTTTTTCATATTTAATAAATTGAACGCCATATTTTGCTTAGCGCCTGAGGCGATGGCCTTTTTTGGACATATAGTGGATCCGGCTCTGAATAAATAATATTATAAATTTAATATACCTATTAAAGATTAATAAGAGAAGAAGCAAAAAGTGAAAGAGTTGTTAAATTTTGTTTATGAGTGATCAGGACTTAGTTTAGGTTGAAATATTTTATTTTATGAATAAATATTGCGGGAATTGGCTTACATGTTTATTTATCTAAATCTTATATATATATATATATATATATATATATATATATATATAATATATATATATATATATATATATATATATATATATATATATATATATATATATATATAAATGATTCCGCTATCGGAATATTAATGATAATTATTATTGTTAATTTCATCTCACAACGTAAGGAGTTTATTATGAAATATTTTATGAAATTTAATAAATTTGTTATCTATTAAAATTAAAAGTTATAGGAAAACTATAAAAATGTAATAATAAATTCTTTATGAAAAACAGAAATTTAGGGATAGCATTTGTTAAAAGCAGTACAAAAAATTGTGTTATATGGGGAAATTTGAATTATAGTCTAAAGGAAAATAAAATGGAATATTAAAATAGCTACAATTAAAAACACAGCAAAAATTAGACTGCTTCAAGATACCTATTCAAGTCATGTAAAGTATTAAATTTATCGGGGAATTTTTAAAGAATACTTATTTATTATTGTTCCGATATAATTCTATTGGGTTTTAATATAAAGGTTCCGGTAGAATCTAATTTCTTGACTACATGCGTCCCTTTGATTAAATATCACAGGAAACCATAAATAGAAATGTTTATTTTCTTTTATGTAACAAATTCACACAATAAATCACTATCACTGCGGCACCATGATTTTGTTTTTTCAATAAACGAATGGTACCTTTTTTGCAACTAAAGTTGTTAAAATATTTTACAAATTTCTATATTTTTGGATTTGAAAAATATTTTCTTTAAGAATGGTAGATATATATGCCATACTCGTGAGAGAGATTTAATAATTAATTTATCTTTTTTATAAATATTTATATTAATTTTATTATGTTACATATTAAATTGTACGTATATGACTGTAGTATGTTGAGATCGATAAGAATTTGAAAATGCATAATTCTCTGACTTTTATTGAACAATTTTGAATAATACATGGTTTGGGAAAACCCTTTAAATATTCTAAATGAATAAAAATAAGAATTTAAGCAATATTAATACTCGTTAAAATGAAGACAAAACTACTGACAAGAATAACAAGTCATATCAGTAAAATTACTCTTCAATATTGCTGGTTCCTTACCCATTGCACGCAGACTAGGAGAGATTTATTTTCAATCAAATAAACAATCATTTAATTATAATAAAAAAATCAGATCAGTCCAAAAACATCAATTCGTTTTGAGTTCAATTGACAAATTGACGCGTGAAGTTAGAAATGTCTACAACATTTACCATATTGGGATGAATGTGCATCATAGTAGTTATTTAAACGGTTCGAAGTCATACTTTTACGTAGCTATGATTTGAGGCGTATTTGATTTGAAAAGTATGTTAATTGTTTGAAATATGAAAATTCATCACAAGTTAAATTCCCAAGATTTTAAATGTTTGTTTCAAAAGAATTTGCTATCTTTGTTATCTTTGAAAAATAAAAATTGTCTTTACAGGTGATATTTAAACTTAGTATGACTGTCTCATAGTTTTCAAGCAGACTGTGTATCACTCAACTTAAATTATGCATTATCTGTTGCATTTTTGTATGCCTGAAATAATGCATTTAGTTTCGCCGATCTTTCTACACATCTTTTACAGTTTCAAGAAAACCAAAAAACAATTCTTGCACTACTAAGTCTAATGAAAGTTCAGTACAGTGTACACAGAGAGGTTCAGGGACGTCTAATAATATTTGTACAGGCAATCTAGTCAGTCTGACACTCATTTTGGTAGTTGTGCTGTATCCTTACCATCTGCGGTCACTCATATTGATGTTGAAGCGTAATAGAGCATCAATGATTAAACTGAAAAGAGTGTTTCCATTACAGAGCGTTTTCCTAGTTGTTAATAATAATTCGTAAAAACCAACAAAACTTTCAACAACTTCGAGTTTATAATCGATGTATTGCAACCAAGTAGACAATTTCTCTTGCTTTAATGCATTATTGTTGTGTCTGCCATAATTTCGAATTGTCGACCTCTGATTTCAGACAGGATTGCTGACAACACCAGAGGTTCGGAATTTCATTTTGTATATCTTTTGAAAGCTTTGCTGTCTATCCAGTCATAATTTAAATTGAGCATCTGTTTCGGCAAAGGATTCAATAGTTTCTAAAAATTTCTACGATTGTTTGATAAAATACTTTCACCATGGCCTCTCATTGGTTATTCTTCCTTTCAAAGCAGTTTGAACATTTGAATAAATTTTGACAAAGTAGTTTTGTGAACTTGCTCACATGATGAGTAATGTGTCTAACGATAAACTGACCTGGCATGACAGAGGTAGGATGAAGATTTCTTTCTTCATATATTTTACGTGGATAGCAATACACTTTACCAGTATGGGCATTCCAATGAAAAAACATCCACTCGGCGAACCATTCAATTAAACAACGATAACTTTGTTTACTTTCTCCAGTCCACGGAAGTTTATTTTGATTTGATGGGTAGTACTTTTGTTCGAATTTTAATGGCATACGGGATGAAGTAAACGATGATACGGAAGTAGCAAAATCGGAATCAGATGATGGTGACATTGTAGATGGTGATTATGTGTATGACGTTGAAGAGATTCCCAAGGATGTTGTAGTAGCAGTAAGTGCAGAGGAACCTGATGGAACCTGAACAGATAAAATAATAAATTGTTGCTTGCTTCACAGGTAGATAATTGCTCTCCATTTGTAATTTAGTTGTGAAACGTGTTATTGGTGCTGTGAAATGTTAAACAAAATTGAGACCACAACGCATAGGGGGATTATACAGATTGACAGTATACAAGTTCCGTTCGCACTCTAAAATAGCAACTTGAATTTTCCGCGTGTTGTCATTGGTTGTTCTGTCATACATTCTGACACTGGTAGGGTAACCAATGTAATGGCAAACGCCACTCACTTCGATTATTTTTTACTTGCTTTATGTCAAAGTGTAAACAAATGTGACACAGTCATTATGTCACTAGAACGGTTAATGTCTTGATTAAAACAATGACTTCTCTCTTGGGATACCATCAATCAATTTTTAATTATTATTTGTCTTTAACTTTATATTGATTTTTAATTTTAATTAATTTTAATTAAAATTTTTGTGTTTTTCCTACCTTGCATTTTTAAACTTTCAAAATAATTTCTTAATTTTTATCCAACCTCAACAATTTTCTGATAATGATCTTGATAATTATTTTATATTTTTTATTCTTTAATTATTCGAATCTCCAACTAAACAGGCGTGAATATTATTATTTCATGTTCCAGGATGGCCTAAACTATTTTTCCAAGTATGGCATCATGATTGGTGTGGAAGACAGGAATTATATGGTTACGGATTTTGTTCCGTTCCATCTTCACCTGGATTCCACAAAATTGACGTTTTGACATGGAGACCATCATCGTCGTCATTTTTTGAAGAAATGGCACATACTTTTGTCGGTGGTGGTCCTCAGTTGAAACGCCCAGATTTGGTTTACAGTGGTGAAGATAGACTCTATTTGCAAACGGCCAGCATGGGTACTGTACACCTGGCAATAAATGTTATTACAAGGAATATGGACAGATTTGGAATCGAATGTTGATTTATTTCTCTTTTCAATATAAATATATATTTTGGTATTTTTATTTTTTAATGTTTTTACTTTGAAAATTTATTGATTTTTTTAATGCATCAAAAATACAAGTTTAAATCTAAAATATAATCAATGTGTTTTAAGTAAAAAAATGAAATCACAAAAAATAAATTTATATAAATTAGAAAAAAGGAATTAAAAAATAAAATTATGAATAAAATCAATATTTTTTATATTTCATTAATTGGCATTATTTTGTTTTAATGTATCAAAAACACAAGTTTAAATCTGAAAAATAATCGATGTTTCAAGAAAAAAAATGAAATCACAAAAAATAAATTAATATCAATTAGAAAAAAAGAATAAAAAATAAAATTATGAATAAAATCAATTTTTTATATTTCATTAATTGGCATTATTTTGTTTTAATGTATCAAAAACACAAGTTTAAATTTAAAAAATAATCGATGTTTCAAGAAAAAAATGAAATCACAAAAAAAATTAATATCAATTAGAAAAAAAAATAAAATTATGAATAAAATCAATATTTAAATTTCATTATTTGTTTTAATGTATCAAAATATCAACATTTTAATTACTCGAGAGTTTAAAAGATAGAAAATAATTATTGTATTTTAAGTAAAAAAAATGAAATCACAAAAATAAATTAATAGCATTTAGAAAAAAAATGAGATTAATAAAAAATCAATTTTTGGTTTTTTTTAATTGCCAATATTTTGTTTTAATGCACCAAAAAATCAACACGGTAAAACCTCAGGAAGTAGGAAATTATAAAATATTTAATGAATTTTTGGAATAAAAAAGTGAAGGGCAAAAAAATAAATCAATATCATTTAAATATATATATAAATGGGAAAAAAGAAAATGCAAATAACAACAACAATAAAAAGACTCATAAAGTAATTACATATAAAATAATAAAATTTGCTCATAGAAATTAATTTAAATCAATTAACATTAAATTGATAAAATATGATGATTAAATAATTAATGAAACTATTGTCATTGTTTTAATCACCCACTGAAACAAAGCAAACTTCTCCGCTATTGCTAATTTTGCAGTTAATAGTGCTCTATATTAAAGCACTGCAAATATTTTCACTGTGAAGACTTAATTTCGAATAATGCTGTTGTTAAGGACCCCATCTCATGAGATGAGATCTTATTCATATCGTCTTAATTTGTTTAATTGATCATTGTTAAGCTCATGCATCTAATTGTTTAATGAATTTGATTGTATCTTATTTTATAATAAAGCCAAAACTTTTCGATAAAATTATTTTAAAATAAAAGTGTAAAATAAAATAAACTTTTACAGTAAATTTTTTTCTGTATAATATTTACTCAAACCATAGAAGGTAATTTTCGTATAACGAAATAATATAATAATTAGCTTTTTCTTTGATAGACCACATATTATTATTATTATTATTAATATTATATTTTTTTAATTTTCATTATGATACAAATCTCAAATTAATTCCTCTATGTAACAAGGGCTACTTGATTAAAGAAGTGTCGAAAATTTGAAAACAAAAACAAATTTGAAATTGACATTTAAACTTCTTTCAGAAAAGTCACGTTTTGTACTGAATGAGAAAAATAATTGCAAGTTATTTGACTAGTTGTTGGGATTGTCGGTGAAATCGGAAATTAATAATTATTGATCTCACTCCAAAGAGTGTTTCGGTTGACAACAATAACGAGTTCTGGCAACTTTTATGGATTAATTAAATTTTTCAACAGCACAACAATCACTATAGAGTGCTTAGCACAACGATCTCAGAGGAATAGCGCATCTTCAATAAACTTGGAATCTACAACCTCTTGGTTACTACTGCTTGTTTTGATATTCATTTTCCATTTGGACTTATTAATTAGTAATGTTGGGCCAGCACACAAATAGCCTTGAGAATTGTTTAAATGCATCAGTAATACAGCACGAAAACCCAGCACCAAGATAACTTAAAATACAATATACAACACCAACTAAACATTTTAAAATCTGAGCGAATATAAATAAATATAAAATTAAAAACATAAAAGTAAAATAAAATAAATACAAAATGCATCAAGAACCGCACGAAATTTACATAAAAAATAACATAATAACAAGAAAATTTTACCGTAAAATGACTATTCATATAAAATTAAAAATTAATGAATTAAATGAATAAAAATAAAATATTTTTGGATGAATAAATTTAATTAAAAATGTTAAAAAATAAATTACCAATTTAAATTAAGAAATATATAAAAATTTAATTTAGATAACACAAATAATTTAAAGGTCGAATTTTGTTTAATCGCAATAAAATTAACACGCAAGGTTAAGGCCAAATAGTAGGTATATATACTGATGTGTTTTCACAAATTTTCAGCACAAAATTGACAACAAAATTTTAACTAAATTACAGGCTGTATGCAGAGAGAAAAAATTTCATTTTACTGTTAGCTATATCTGGTCAAATTGATTTTAAATTACTGTTGTCGATTTGTGGTATTACTTTCCTGCATAATTTTTCAATTGCCTACAATTATGGAATTTTACGATATGGAATGAAGAATTTATATGGAGAATCTATAGTAATTTTTCGACTGTCTGCAGTTATGGAATTTTATGATATGAAATGAAGAATTTATATGGAGAATCTGTAAATTTATATGAAGAATATACATTTATGCCTCGAAACTTTTATCGAATTTAGATGGTAATCTTTAGATGGTAACCACAGCCAAAACAAATTCAAGTAATTAAAATCAAACATACCATCGCAAATCGTGTAAGTGCGTGTATTATCGCCAATGATTTCGCGCCCGTGAAGGCTCCGGCGTGAGGAACGCAGGAGCTGGAACGTCAATATTATCCGCACATAGGGGAAATTGGAGGGTAAATGAGTAGTCCTTTAGCTGCTCCTTCATCATCCGTTTCCTGTAAAATTGACATAAATTTTTAACAACAATCGACTCAAAATATCTAACACCGAGTAGTCCAGTGGGCACTCATTAAATATAATATGAATATAAATAGATCATAAGGACAAAGAGAGGGATAGGGTAGTGGGGAAAAATAGCGAAATCGTTGCAACAGTTAAAATGAATAGCTATCGGGAAAAGATTAATCCGAACGACCAAAATCATGAAAAAATAATGTTTTCAAATAAGAATTAAATAAATTATGTTAATTGAAACGGAAAATATGGGCAGAACGCTGCGCAAATGTTTGGAAATAGTTAAAACATTTATCATATAAACCGTAAAATAAGGGCGGAACGCTGCTCAAATTTTCCGAATCAATCAAAATACTTATAGAAAATAGTAAAGTAAAAGTGAAATGTTGTTCAATTGTTAGCATTATATTCTCTTAGAATCAAAAATAAGGGCGGATCGCTGCTCAAATTTTCCGAAGTAATTAAAATACTTATTGAAAATAGTAAAGTAAAAGTGGAACGCGTAAAATAAGGGCGGAACGCTGCTCAATTTTTCCGAAATGATTAAAATACTTATAGAAAATAGTCAAACAAAAGCGAATTGTCGTTCGATTGTTAGTGTAATATTCTTATAAATCGTAAAATAAGGGCGGAACGCTGCTCAAATTTTCCGAAGTAATTAAAATACTTATTGAAAATAGTAAAGTAAAAGTGGAACGCGTTAAATAAGGGCGGAACGCTGCTCAAATTTTCCGAATCGATGAAAATACTTTATCGAAAACTACAGAATAAGGATAAAACCGTAAAATAAGGGCGGAACGCTGCAAAATTTTTCGAATTAACATAAATACTTTATCGACAACCGGAAAAATACAGATGGATACAACTAGATTTTTATACAAGAAAAATATTTTATAAAGCGGAGGAATAATGAAGGATCCCTAGTAAGCACTTGATAATAATAATGATAATAGTAAGGATAATGGTAATTATAATAATAATAATAATAATAATAATAATAATAATAATAATAATAATAATAATAATAATAATAATAATAATAATAATAATAATAATAATAATAATAATAATAATAATAATAATAATAATAATAATAATAATAATAATAATAATAATAATAATAACAATAATAATAATGATCATAATCAGGATAATAATAATAGTAATAATGATAATAGTAGTAATATAATAAATGTAATGGTAATTATATAGTAATAAAAATAATAATAAAGGTAATAGTAGTAACAATTAATAAAGGTAATACATATGATAGTATCAATGATAAGGCAAGCAATAATACATGATAGGAAGCATAGTAGTTATAATAGGGATAAGAGTAAGAGAGATACTGTGTGAATATTTAACATAACAAAGGGTTTACAGGCCAAAGAATAATCATCAACACGGGCGACGATAAGAAGGACTATGGGAATGGACCTGACAATAAATGATATGAGAGTATAGGTTAACATTTGAAAGAAATAGGAGAATAATGGGACCTAAGAATCGAAAGCGAGCACAGGCCTTCTATCGGCAGCTTGTTGGACCCAGAGATCGTTCGGTCAATTATAGCATTAGTAATAACGCTCACTTTTTGCGGACGATCTACCCACTCGAACACAGTTCCAACGTTGCTTAGCAACGGGTGCCGAGTGGTAAGCGAAAGAATATTTGTATGGGGTTGTCTGGGTAACAACCATAGAGTTCAAAATATCAAAACCCAGAAACCCACCAATAAGGACCTTGTTTAATTTCAATTTTTTCATGTTTATTGATTTTATTGTCTCTTGCTCACTCTTTATTTCTTTTTATAACTTCTGTTTTTCAGAATTTTATTTTTATCCTTACCCAACTCCCTCATAATTTTACGCATTTTATTAGTTTTTTTAAATTTAAGTATCCTTAACATATTGAAAAAATTATAAATGACCAATAAATGATACAGAATTCAATGAATTTACATCCTCAACAATAATCAAAAAGGAAAGTAATTTAAAGTGTATTATTCGAAAAAAACAATAACTATACTGTTCAATTTTTATTAAGACAAATATGAAAAATTTTATTCATTCACAATTTGACTCAAATCCTGTTCTTAGGTATCAAAAGAACAGATTCCAGGCACTATGTATTATATAGTGTATAGTTTATAAATTTATTGACACTAAAATTTGCAATACAAAATATAACACTGAGCTCCAACATTTGTAAGTGAACTTTTAGTTACAACACAATACCGTGCAAGCCAACAAGGATACAACGGTTATTAAATTCAATGATAAGAAACGTCTGCCAATTTTTGAAGGCACCTAAATAATGAAAAGATAAATAATTTTTAAATTGAGTAAAATGAGTGAGGAAAAAGGTATAAAATAAGTAAGTTGCTTCAAAATTTTTAAAAGTAAGAGGAAAAAAATGAAAAGAAATGGAAAAGAGTTGATAAAATTCAACAATGAAATGTGACAATGTCGTTATTAATAAACAGGTATAAGGCGAAGAAGGAAAAACTAAAACAAAATCGAAATTAAATTTTAATATCTCGATAGCTTATACGAGAAAAGAAAATTAGACACCGTGGAAGTCTTTTAAAAATTATATACTGTTAAAGTTCAATAGTTTTTCATCATATTAATATACTAATGGACATAAAAATGACCATATGTAATAATAAAATGCAAACCACTAAACGTTTAAAGTTTTGTTAAAAGGAATCATTACAATATTTTCCCAAAGTTTTGGCATTAATGATTTGTTGATTTTGGTAAAAATTACAATTATATTTATTAGTTTCATATACCGGTCGTTTGAAATTAACTGTTTTTTAAAATTTGTCACATTTTTGTTAGTTGTTTAAATAGATTGGAAAAAAATAAAAGTTATGTTAAAATAATACAAAGATAATAGAAAAAGATTATATATATTCAAAGATATTGTATCGTTTCTTTTAAATGTTATGATTATCCTTATTTTGGTCATTTCCAATTTAAACGATGGTTTTATAAATTCCATTTCCTGATAATATTGGGTAAATTTCAAAAAAGCATGACATAAATACGGTGTAAACTGAAAATCATTAAGCGCATTGTTGTTGCAATTTGAATCCTTGTTGGGGAATAAATTAACTTTTACAATATGTAAGTATAGGAATTCCATCAATAATTTCTTGTAACGTTTTAGGAAATTTAAAATAAGTATCAAGAGTTTAAATTTATTTTAAAGTGTTCCTCTTCCTCTGCAATTTTTCGTTTTATGTTATTCATTTTAATAAAATGTCGATGTATTCCTTGTAGGATCATCAATCAATAGATACATTTATTAGTTTACAGAGAGCATTAAAACATCTAATATTAGTAAAAACGTATCCAAGATGAATTATATTACTAAATCGGATTACTAATTTCGTCATAAAAATCAATAGAGTAAGATGAATTGCATTTTGATTTGTCGGCATCATATGGGCTGTCAAGACTCTAGACTGCTGTGGATTTGTCAAACGTCAGATCCAGTAAGACACGTTGGTGAAGCAGATTGTTGATAGTTCTCTCTTGGTGAAATTGAACTCTGTCTCCTGTTACTACCGCTCTTCTGATTGTAATTATTGGAGCAATATTTGGATTTGAATTGTGGAAGCCTATTTTTAATCTATTTTAAATTTTAAGATGACTATAAAAATACTTATTAGAAATAAAATAATATGTATATATGATGAAGGCGTTGAATGTCAAAGGTACGATATGAGATTGTGAAATACTTACAATATAATTATTTTCCTCGTGTGAGTTAGTCAATTGGTTTTTTATATAATAAATTTTGTCTTAAATTTTATGACATCTAACACCTTTGAGACCAGAATGTTGAGTTCATCAGATTTTTCAGGATAACAAATAGGCCACAAAAGGTTCAACCCTGATAACAGTTCTCGAAATAAAGTTGATTTTCAGACAAATTATTTTGCAATATTTATTTTCATTTGGTCAAATCCCTAATTGATCGCATTGAATTTTCAGGGACTATTCAGGTTGTGAGATTGAATTTCCACTGAGTTTATGTGTACATTAACCTAGAAATGTCCATTTACCGTCACACACCCACCAACACACACATACACACACATATATATATTAAAAGATAACGCCAATGAAAATTTCTTCGTACGATATATTTCGATAGCATAACTATCATCTTCAGGTACTCAAAACCAACTAAAAATATTATGAATTAACATTTAATTTAAACAAATTATTTTTTATTAATTTAATTTTGTTATAAATAAATATTTATAAAATATATTCAAATAACTTTTAATTAATTTAAAATTTCATTTATATTATAACTTTAAAAAAAATTAAAGTAATTTAAAATTTCAATTATTTTAATAATATTAAAAAAAAGTTTTTTTTTAAAAAACAATACATAAACATGATTTAACATACGTAAACTATTTAAAAACATTCAAAACATTCTTAGTCACAGCACTTTGCACATTAATCTTTGGATCCAATGACCTTATCAGCAATGCTTCACATATCACGCGTTCCCAATAATTATTAAAACTTTTCAACAAAATTCTAAAATCAGACATTCCTATTTCACTTATACAGCCTCTATTGTGCCCACTAATATTGGTCAAACCCTTCAATGAACAATGCTCTAGAACTCGAGTACAGAGATGACGGGAAGTCTCTCCAATGTATGTGGCATTACACCCATTACATGTAAATTGATAAACGAGATCAGAACACAATCCAACCGGAGTTTTTGATTTATTAATAAACATATTGCGAACCTTACACGAATTACATGCATTGTTTTTTAAAAAAAAACTTTTTTTTAATATTATTAAAATAATTGAAATTTTAAGTTACATTAATTTTTTTAAAAGTTATAATATAAATGAAATTTTAAATTAATTAAAAGTTATTTGAATATATTTTATAAATATTTATTTATAACAAAATTAAATTAATAAAAAATAATTTGTTTAAATTAAATGTTAATTCATAATATTTTTAGTTGGTTTTGAGTACCTGAAGATGATAGTTATGCTATCGAAATATATCGTACGAAAAGTTTTTTATTGACGTTATCTTTTAGTTAAATCGTTGCCAAATTTATTTAATTATTTATATATATTGTTGAAATTCCAAAATGATTGAAATATTTTATGTATTGAAATGTGTAAGTGGGATATGATGTAAAAAGATTAAAAATTCTCAAAATAATTTTATATTTTCGAAATCCTTAGAATGATTAGAAACAAATGTTTACACAAATCAAGCACTGTGTGCTCATTGTGTTATTCAATTGTTCTATCATATTTAATTGAGGTGTTGATAAAAGTGAACATTTTATTATTTACAGTTGTTTCAAGAGCTTTCTGAAATCAATTTCAATAACTTCCCATTTCAAAATCCCAAACATTTATGAAAGACAGTTGATAATTAAATTCATTGTTGAAATGAAAACAAATTAAGCAAATGCTCCTCGCCCGAGATGCCAGTGAAACTTGACATAGGAACATTTTATATCCAACATCAGGCAGGCTGCAAATGAAATTTTATTTTCCTCAACCTAAATTAATTACGCGAATTGAAATGATTTGTTATAATCTGTCGTCATGGAAACGAATAAACAAAATGATTATTCGATATTCGATAAAAAATCGACTATTTTACTTGTTGATCGTTTTGTATTAACATTTCATAAATTTATAAACTAAATGATTATAACAAGAATTTTTTTCATTATATTTCTAAATCTCTTTTGTAAGTTTAATTTTTTATGTCCTATTAATTTGGTTAAATTACAGTTTTTCACTGTGAGGCACAAGACCTTGCAACAAATCCATCTTCTATTACAAGTTCATCATCGAATTCACCCGGTTCAACATCGAATCCATCCGGTTCAACATCGAATCCACTCACTACAATATCGAATCCACCAACTACAATATCGAATCCACCAACTACAACATCGAATCCATCCACTACAATATCGAATCCACCAACTACAGCATCGAATCCCCCCACTACAACATCGAATCCACCCACTACAACTACGAAGCAGTCACCACCTAATACTACCACAAATCCAAGTACATTATATCCCGTTTCAAGTAAGGATTGACAATATGCTCATAAGAAGTTTTAATAATTAAACTTTCAGAATCAATAGATACAGCAACTGGCTTAATGACTTCGAATACTATTTTATTTTCTTCGACCAATGCTTCTGTATTTTTCAACGTCACAACTACTAAAATAGCAAATCTAATTTATGTATGTAAATAATAGTGATAATAATAATAATAATAATAATAATAATAATAATAATAATAATAATAATAATAATAATAATAATAATAATAATAATAATAATAATAATAATAGTAATAATAATAATAATAATAATAATAATAATAATAATAATAATAATAATAATAATAATAATAATAATAATAATAATAATAATAATAATAATAATAATAATAATAATAATAATAATAATAATAATAATAATAATAATAATAATAATAATAATAATAATAATAATAATAATAATAATAATAATTAAAAAAACATCATTCAAACACTCGCTGTATGATATATTTCGACAGTTTAATTGTCATCTTCAGGTACAAAAACAAACTAAAATAGTATGGATTTATATATTTATATAAAAATCATTTTTTAATTAAATATTTTAATAAATAAATATTTTAAATATTTTTTACACTAATTTAAAAATTTTTTTATAAATTTTTTTTATAAAATTTTATTTTAAAAAAAATTTGGCTGAATCATATTTATTTCAGGTATTCACGAAATAAATCTGATTCACAGTCAAATTTTGTAGAAAATATTATGTCACTTATAAAGAAATCAGAGGTGAAAAACGTAAAAAAGTCCTTATAATATTAATCATTTTATCTCTATTATAATAAAATATTAAAATAATAATGAAATATTTTATAAATGAAATAAATTGACATAATACAAATAATATTAGAATTTAAAAAAAATTTAAACATTAATTTATCACAATTTATCACAAGCTATTTAAAAATATTCTAGACATTCGTAGTCATAGCACATTGCACAGTAATCTTTGGGACCAATGAGCTTAACAACAATGCTTCACGTATAACACGTTTAAAACAATTATTAAAATTTTATATCGTACAATGAGTGTTTGAATGGCGCTATCTTTTAATAATAATAATTAATAATAATAATAATTATAATTATAATAATAATACAATCATACCTCTGTGAACTACAAGTTCAACACAGAAACTGATAACAAGCTATAAGACTACTTGAAAAACTTAATTTCATTAATCACTACATCAGATTTTATTCAAAGAATATACGATACATTAAGTAATGTGCAGTACATTTCCAAATAGTATACTAGTTTCGAGCAAATTCATGTATTGTACTGCCGACGCATGTCCAAACAAGTGGAGTAAGTCTAGAGATTGGCTCGTCCTATTTTCCATCCACTTCTCTCAGTGATCTCTGCAGTCTAAGGTAGTCAGCTCCAATCAATACATCTACTGTCTGTTTCTCACCCATCATCGGGAAATGAATATTCCTTAGATAATTACGTTCATGTCCGCCATATCTTCTGCTTCACCATTGTGTAACCCGCGGATGAAACTCCCAAATTCTTGATCAATTTAAGGGGTTCAGCGTTCAGATATGACCAAAGATGAAACATCTTTTCATCAACATCACCGTATGCACTATCCACACACGCACCAAAACCAGCTTTCCAAGTTTCATATTCTCATAATCGTCGGGTAATCTCCAGAAGTTCATCAAACTTATAAACCGCATTCTCCATTGCATCTTGGTACATTGCTTTTGGTGCTTTCACTGCAATGACGTCATTCATCCATTTATTTCTAAGTCTAATCAGTCTATTTTTTACTAACCACTTAGTCGACAACCCCTCTTCTAAAGTCTTTTGATCTGTCACATCTTCTTCTATCAAACTCATTAATAACTGTATAGTTGACCTCATTCAAGGTCCAACCATTGAGTAATTGGTTTCCGATGAAACTTAATCGCTGCCGATCTAGTGATATTCCTTCTTTTTCTTGGATTTTTGCCCTTAAATCTTCAATATTACCACTTGATTCTACATCTAGTGCTATCGTTTTTTCAGTCAAGGTTTTTTTTAAATATTTGCCCATTTCTACCCACTCCCATCATTCTACAAGAGTGTTGGGGCGTATAGCAACACTCCTCCATTTCATATCGAGATTTAGGTGTCACATGCTCTCCTCCATTTTTTCACCTCGAGTAACGACTTTCACCCCATTGAAAGCCTTTTCACTACTGCAAAATCAATACCAACAATCCCTTCCTTTTATTAATTTATTAAAACATTTTTCTCTCATTCTATCTTTAACAATCAAAGAAGGGACGATACTCAAACCCGATCCCAGGCACCTCATAACAATAAAATTATTAAAAAACACTACATATCACAAGTTTTACACATATCATTTTCCATTATTGTGTCTCCAAACACCAGCACGGAAGATCCACCGAGTTCTGACCTCCGTCCAACCAACCTTCGGCGGCCATTGTAGGATCTCCAATTGTAGGATGGGTTTTTCCTCGAAATATTTTGATTTTAAAATCAAAATGAACTTGATAACCTTTCTCGTGGTGAGGATGGATAATCCTGAGGAGCCTCCTCACCTGGGCTATCGTCATCGTTTATGGTGCGTGGCCCTTCAAAGAGAAGCAAGTTCTGCTACCATGGTGAATTCCATCGTTTGACAAAGATATCCAATAGCATTAATTTCAAAAAATTGAAGATAAACAAATTATTTTAAAAGTTTTGATTAATAATCTTGGAGCCAAAATCTATCGATAAAGCAGTTGCTTCAATTAAAGATGAAGACGATCAGAATGCAAAAAAACAAACTGTCTTGAGAAAACTTGAGAAAACTGAAACATCAACCATCATTAGTAGATCAATATGTGAATTGTATTGAAGGGTCGACAGCGAAACCAAAACGCAAGATTTTTCAATGTTCATCCAATATTTCAGTAGGCCATGAAGAAAAAAGACATTAATAAACCTATTGTCAATGGGAAAGTAAAGGGAATTAATACTCGAATTATATATTAACGTTATGAGTAAAAGACCTTTATAGAAGATTATGGAAACTCAACCAGGATTACATTTTTAATACGGCATGTACGAATCAGCTGTTACAACGGAACTGAAATGCAAAGTCACGGTAAAATTTTGTTACAAATACAAATAGTTTTAGAAACTGTTAACCAAATCTTTGAAATAATTAATGATATCTTTCCAAATATCAACATAGGATTTCGCTATATGAAACGAGATGGTATTGTTGTTAACCTTGTTAACGATTGCGTTGAAATTAATGGTATAGAAATAAGATCTCTAAACGTCCACTAAGACTTTAAACTAGATCGTACCGCATTATTGTGGCCTGGTGTAGAAAACAATGCTGAAACTGTCCGGAAATGTAGCTTTAATGTGATAGTGTCAGAGACTGTGAGTTTTGTAGATACTAGATAGTATATAATTGTTTGTGGAATTATTGACGAGAGAGGTATTAAGAGTCCTCAGAATATACCAAATTATTTAATTATTGCAAATAGAAATTGTGAGGATATTTAAGAATAATTATCAACGGATAAATTAAGTTTTTAAAAATTAAATTAAAAATTAAGTTTTAAAGGGATTAAAATTAAGAAATAAGATTTAAATTAACTTTTGATAAATTAGATTAAAAATTTTAAATATCTGATTATAAGTTATTATATTAATTATTAAAAATTAATTATTAAAATATAACATAAATAAAATTAAAATAATATAAAATTAAAATAAATAAATAATTAAATAAAATAAAATTTAAATAATTATTAAATAAAATAAAACTTAAATGCCTTTGTTAATTTTTCGGAAATATGAAAGATATATATTTTTGATTTTAATAAATTTTTGAACTCTGAATGAATACAAATTTTGAATTAAATGAAGATTTTTCACATCATGTAACAGAAATAATATAGCGAAACAAAAATTGATTGTAGCTGATGTATTAGTCAATTGTCAGGAAGGAAAAATAAGAATTAATAGTGGTAAAACTAATAACTTATTTGCTGGAACGAAACTGGGTCATATTGAAGAAAGAAACCAATACCAAGCAGCTCAGAAATTATTAACTCGATAGAAAATACGAAATACTTTACCACTCTAGATATAATCAAGTGGATACTATCAGATACCATTAAACGACTACCTTTACTGTTTTAGATGATATTTTCTTTAAGCAGTCTATCAAATTCTGCTTTGGTTGCCCTCCTTTGTTCCCCAAAAAGCTTACGAGGTTTTTAAGATCTTAAAAAGTTATTAAAATCTTAAAAAGTTTGATCTCAAAAGTTACAGAATACCGAATTTACTGGAACCTTTTCTCGTTTCCATGTTTCTGAGTCTTTTGTTTACATGAACATGGTAGCTGACATTTCCGGGATTTTTCACCAAACGTTCTATGATAACATAAAGTAGTTTTTAATTTTAGGGCTGATTTGAGTGTCTGGCTGCATTTCAGTACTGCTATTTGGTCTTCGATGTTGTTCATTTCAGTTAGGTTGAGCATCGCTTTTTGTTTGATACATGATTTTATCTGCCATTTTTGGCAGCATTAAAATATCTTCTTCTGACTGAAGGACTAACGCATTTTGTAGTATTCTGAGAAATAAAACCTTTAGTAGGTTTAAATGTAGAGTTCCTTTGCAGTATTTGAAAAGCTTAGTGTGGACGTCCTGGAATGCTACTGAAAGAGTTGGATCTCCTAGGTAACGATCGTTTAAAAGACTTTGAAGTGAGCGGGGTTTCTTATGTTGGAATCTTCTAGCATTACAGTTTTTAAGTCTATATAAGGTGATTTGCTTTTTGTTTCAAGAAGTTAAAATAATCTTCTTGCTATTGCTATAGGGATTGTCACCACTAAGTTTTGAAATCGGCTTCTGTCTGACCAGATTTTAGAGAAGTTGAATGTAATTTCCAATTGGTTGATCCATGTGGGAAAAATCACTGTTTTATATTGGTAGGTTGATGGAGTTCGATTGAATTTCTTCCTCTATCGTGTCTTCGACTGAAGATTCTGAGACATTTCTGACATCCTTATTAGGTTTAAATGATAACGAAGACATTATTTAAATATATTTTTTAAAATAAATTTTGCTTATATAAACAAATTTAATTGTTTATATATTTTTACTAAATTTGGGGTTTAATTAACGAAATTGAATAATTTTGTAATTAAATCCAACACTGGCTATAGTGAGTTCAAACCTTTACTAAAAATGATTAATTGAATAAAATGAAATTACTCTCTGTAGCCAGTAATATATATTTAGTTATAAAATTAGTTAACTTAGCAAAGTTTTGTGCTGTGACACGCATTCAAAACGATTAAAATCTAGCATATTAATTGCTGAGTGAAATGTAAAATTATTATTTTGCTAGTAGCATTGTTGTTCCATGAGAAATTGAAAAAGTCAAAGGAATTCGAACGACGAAATTATATTAATAATACAGATTAATATTTACGATTAAAATACCGCGACGTAATATATTTCTTGTAAATTAGATGAAAATACCGCAACTTAATATTTTGTAATATTATGAAAATAATTACAAGCATACATTACCAAGTGCATTTTGTATAGCTGAAATGATATTTAATATGATTCAAAATAATAATGCCGATAAAACATCACATGACAAATTGTTGTTCATAAACCATGCAAGATCTATATTTATAATTTTACGAGTCATCTCCAACCGTCATGAACGGTATATATTTGCTAGTGATTTTATAACTGTTTACAAAATTCTTTCTTTCGCTAATTGATATGGCATCGAAAATAACAGTGGGATAGGATTAATATTTATTCTGTAATTACACCAAAATAATTTAAATATTTTCAGTTAATGTGAAATCCAGAACACATTTTTCGGTAATATCATAATGATAACCAGAATAAATGTCAATTATTCAAAAAAATTTATGACTAAAATCTTTGTATCTTTTCATAACTTCTTTTTTCCAGAAAAGTGGAAAATTTTAAGTAAATTTAAGTTAAAATACATTTTTTATTTATTTTTAAAATTTAGATTATTTAATATTATTATTTTAGATTTATTGGAAAATACTTTTGTTGTCGCCGGCTATTTTCATGATGAATTTCACATAAATTACTTTATAATAACAAATTTTCCTTTTATATGACATTTCTTTATGATTTCAATATATATATATATATATATATATCTTTCGGTTTATATATTTACAATACCATATTTATGTGATGTTTATTATTTATTTTATTAGCTAGACCACTTGATAAATTCTATTTATTATTGTAATAAAATTTAAATAAATCAGTTTTATATTTTAAAATTTTTAATAATTATGTCATTTTTTAGTAATTATGTAATTTTACATTTCTTGATAACATCATATTAGCATAAATGATTTTAGCACAATTGGAAAGCGCAAACCTGAAACGTCAAATGAATTTTACACCTTGACCAACATTTTTCTTTAGCTCACATATCACATTCTTCTTAAAAATAAGGATTAATTTATAGATTATTGTCGAAATATTCATGTCACACAAAATTTGAGCTTTTGAAGAAATTTCATCAGAATTTTCAACTGAATAACTTGAGAACCACAGTAAAACGTATACTACAGTTCAAAGTATATAGATTGTCACGTATCTATTAGAAAACTGGTGCTGAGAGAAATGAAAAACGAGGAGCAACATGAATTGGAAATGTTCGATCACATATTTTTCGAAAAATCTAAATATCAAAAATTATTTTACTTTTTACTTGGTTTGAGTGTGGCAGAAACCTACTAAAGTGGTCCATGAACCTACGATACGTCAAACCATTAGCAATATTGGTAATAAGACTGATCTCTTGCTGAAAACATCCCATTAGAATACAATGGCAACATCACTTGTAATGGGCGCCTAGTGATTATACATTCTGGTATGCGCATCTGATTAGGATTTTCTTGAATTTTTCTTTTATGTGAGCGCTGTAAATTTTTCTTTACATCCATGTTTTGATTCAACTTATGCTCTAATATTTTTATTAATATTACTATTAAATTTTATTTCTACAGTCTCACTAATATTTATTATTATTGATTTCTGATTAACAGATTTTTGGTGATCCTTGATCTGTTTTTGATATTTACCTTATTTTAATTGCCACCAAACATATAATATTAATTTTTTATGCCAAACAAATTTCTGGGACTGTATTTATTTAGTGTTTATGTTGCATAAAAATGAGTTTTTTGTAATGTTACTAGACGTCTCGGATATGAGTTTGTCCCTCACTGAAAACATGTAACGCATTTAACATTTTAGAAAATACATTTTCTTTTTCTTCGACTTCATATTAGATTGCGCTTTCCTATAAGACAGCAACAAATTTAGTATCAAATCATTTGCAGTAAAAAAATATTATGTTTAATTAATTTAGTAGACAAAAATTTTATTTTTAATTTTTACAGTAATAAATGAATTAATTTAACGGACGAATAAATAATCTGCCCGCTAATGTTTGAGGCGTTTTGAAAAATGTTGATTTGAACATGTCCTACATTTTAATAAAAACATCTGGTCACTTTAATCTTTTGTTAAAATGAAAATAAATTTACAATAATTACAAAATATTGTCAACAAAATGAGCAAATATTTTAAAACCAAATCTCTTTTTCATAACAAAAAATTATCAGAAGCCATTAATTATGTCAACAGAAATATTAGTGAGTAAAAACTGATAAAGCTAATTTTTCCTCGCGACTGTCAATATCAGGTTGAATGAGTCGTGACACTGAATCAACGTTCTCAACGAGATTTCTCTTTAAAGAAAATTGTCTATTACAGGCCAATTTGTGTTGAAAATCGTCTTGGCTATTGACTTTTGGTTGACCACGAAGTGCTGGAATACTCTCCAATTCACCGATGTTACTTCTGTCCCAAACAAATGCCCCATGTCTCTTTAATTAGTTTTAAAGTATTTTAAAAATTAATTTAAAAATCAAACCTTCCCTCTCATTGGATAGTTTGGATCTTGCCTAGAATTGTATTGATGTTCAAATGAAAGATTTTCTTTCCAAAATCTAGGAGCGTCAGATCCGTAATAATTGTGACTTACTAAAAGTAATATGTATAGAAATAATTTTAACGAGGTATGCAACCTATAATAAGTATTATAAACTTTAAAAATATTTTTTGTCGATATCAGCGTAAGACCTACAACACTTAATTTCACTAAATTTTAAATAAATTACTAATGCGTTTTTAAAAATAACATATTTAATTTTTGTTTAAATGTTGTCACTATTAACATGATCGCCACGTTTTTCAATTTAAAACTTTACACACAACTCATAAAGATCATCAACCTTCACCGAAAATTTTTTACATCAAAATTCAATCGTGGAAATAGCTGTTTTGTTATATGCTCGTTTCCACATTTTTTAAGTCAGTTTGAAACTAGATCAACTCATATATATTGTATCTGAATATATATTTTGGATTGGTGTTGTTATTCTTTAATAAAGAAATTGGTGTTTAGAAGACACATGATGTCGCAGATGAAAGAGAAGTATTAGTTATTGGTTCACTCGAAGAAAGACTCTGTTTCAGTGAAGAATAAGATGCTGACGTTGAAAGAAGTCATACTCGAAAAAAACGAATGAACAGTGAGAACTCAAGAGATGCTGGATTAAGGAGGGAATGGAAAGCGTCATGAAGGGAACACTCGACCGTCTTGATAGAGAAATGGATAACAGGTGTCGAGTTTGGGTTCCTTCTTGATGTCGACAGACTGTGCTTCGATGCCTAACGATCTACAAAAGAAGTGTAACAATTTATGCGTATTCTACAACTCTGATGCTGATAGGCAGCAACTATATGAAATCGAGACAAACTAAAAATCTGAATATCTTCTCCAACTTATTGTTCAGTGTGGAGATGAGAACGTCTTACCCAATCTTCGGGTTGCTATTCAAATAATGATGATCATCGCAGTTTCCAAGCTGTGAAAGATCTTTCAACAAATTGAAACTCATTATTTCGTGTTTCAGAGCCTTCGTGGACCAATCCAGACTGTGTGATCTTGCTCTGTTTAGTGTAGAACAAGAAGAAGCTGAAAAGAATGACTTTGAGCCCATAATCGATTAATTTCCGTCAGTGAAAGCAAGGAAGGTGCAGTTATACACACACTGTAAATAAAAGAATAAAAGATAGGTGATATTTTACTTTTCAGCTGATATCACGATATAAACAGTTCTACTCATCTTCTTTTACAGAGAGGGCTGCAGCCTAAGGGTCCTCGGTTTTCACAGAAAATTTTTGAAATAGTAAATTAAAACCCACCCGTAATTCAAAAGTATTTTTCGGTAATTTCTAGGGGAACAACTGGAAATTAAGCAAAAAAATAACGTATATTATTTTTATAAATTTCCTCTATTGGTTTCTCTGAGAGCGCAAATTAAGCGTTTTTTAAATCTATAATCTCGAGAAATGAAAAATAAAAATGGTTCAAAAATTCTTGAAAAATCGAGAAAAGGAATTATCTAGAATGAGTTCTAAGCGCAATATTACTTCTTAAGCGCTATTGGCGTCAGATACTCCAATGGTAAAATCACTTAAGGATTCGATCAGTACTGTAACTAGGCTGGTGCAATAGGTGCACCGCACAGAGCCCAGAGATCTAGGGGTCCTTAAACAAAATTGTTAATTGAATTTTCTTTACAAATTAGAGTACAAATATTCTTATAATATAAATCATGTAATATATTTTTTGTGTACAATAAATTTTTTATATGATATCAATTTGAACTATAATTACTTTTTCCCAAAAAATAAAGGGGTCCTAAAAATGTTTGCACAGGGCCCTAAAAAAGCTAGTTACGAGGCTGGATTCAATATAGATAAGCTGATATTGTGCTATTCTTTACTCCATGCATCAAAACTGTGATCAAAACTGTGATCAAAACATGCATTTAAGATGTTCTTCTGTTACATTTTTAGTAAAGTCACGGCGGCACCCAGATTATAAATATAAATCAATTAAAATACAATTAAAATTCATAAATAAATAATTAAATAAATCTGGCAACGATTTAATTAAAAGATAACTCCAATAAAAAACTCTTCACAGCACTTTGCACATTAATCTTTGGATCCAATGACCTTATCAACAATGCTTCACATATCACGCGTTCCCAATAATTATTAAAACTTTTCAACAAAATTCTAAAATCAGACATTCCTATTTCACTTATACAGCCTCTATTGTGCTCACTAATATTGGTCAAACCCTTCAATCGACAATGCTCTAGAACTCGAGTACAGAGATTACGGGAAGTCTCTCCAATGTATGTGGCATTACACCCATTACATGTAAATTGATAAACGAGATCAGAACACAATCCAACCGAATTAATGTGCAAAGTGCTGTGGCTACTAATGTTTTGAATGTTTTTAAATAGTTTAAGGATGTTAAATCATGTTTATGTATTATTTTTTTAAAAAAAACTTTTTTTAATATTATTAAAATAATTGAATTTGTAAATTACATTATTTTTAAAAAAATTATAATATAGATAAAAATTATAATATTTATATAAATAACCTTTTAAATTAGTTAAAAGTATTTGAATATTTTTTAAATGTTTATTTATTACAAAATTAAATTAATATAAAAAAATAATTTGTTTAAATTAAAAGTTAATTCATAATATTTTTAGTTGGTTTTGTGTACCTGAAGATGATAGTTATGCTATCGAAATATATCGTACGAAAAGTTTTTTATTGACGTTATCTTTTAGTTAAATCGTTGCCAAATTTATTTAATTATTTATATATATATTGTTGAAATTCCAAAATGATTGAAATATTTTAGGTATTGAAATGTGTAAGTGGGATATGATGTAAAAAGATTATAAAAATTCTCAAAATAATTTTATATTTTCGAAATCCTTAGAATGATTCCAACAAATGTTTACACAAATCAAGCACTGTGTGCTCATTGTGTTATTCAATTGTTCTATCATATCGACAGTTATGGTGTCGAAATATATCGTACGAAGAGTTTTTTATTGGTGTTATCTTTTAATTAAAATTCAATAAAATTAATTTAGATATTATAAAAATTGGATATTGTAAAATTAATGTGGCAAGAGCGCTTGGCTACATTTGTAAATTTATTTGGGATTTTATAAAATCTGGATTATAATTAAAAAATTTCGTTAAAAGTATTTTTTATACCGGAAGTTACTGTATTTCAAATCAGAAAAATACTAAGAAAATATACTAATATTATCTGATGTCTTTTTTATGCTGGCGTTGCTTGAATGTCTCGTGTTAATTGATGAATTTTTCCAATCTTTGAAATCAGATCTTTGAGTTGAGTCAAATGAAAACTTTGGAACCGTTAAGAATTTCTAAACAAAAAGAAAATATTTATGGCAACACAAATAAGTATAAAAATATTAATATAAAAAAGTCGTGATTAAATTTCAAAGGCAAAAAGTGAAGCATTATATTACCTGATAACGAATAAATCTATATTAAGACAGAATAAAAATTGTAGAAAAATTATTTTAATGACTTACGTTAATTAAATTATGATTAAACCATCCGTTTTCATGTTCATCTTTGTTCAATTTGGTTTTAACGAAGCATTGAGGAGCATTTAGTGTTCTAGCGTTGTGTAATAAAAAATGACAATGAATTGGCTGAGGATTGTGATGTCTTAAATCACGCTTAGGTTGAAAAGAATTTATAGTATCGGGAATAACCAATGGAATTGGAGTAAAATTATCTGGTACTTTTTCAGGAATAATGTTAGGCCTTGATTCCCAAGAATAGGCATCTTCAAATAATATTCGATAACTATTTGGTCTGAATTTTAAATATTTATATTTATATATTCAATTACATTAGTTACAATTTATTGGGTACTCTTTTCTTTTGTAAAATTTGTGGGGCGTAATTTTTAGTTACATTTACAGACATTAAATATCGTTCAAGTTAATTTCTATAGTGATTAATTAGTCAAACAATTTTTTAATTACATAACTCGTTCAAGTTAATTTCTATAGTGATTAATTAGTCAAACAATTTTTTAATTACATAACTTGTTAAGTGAAAATTTTAAGTTTTTAATAATAATATATATTTTCCAAATAAAGTTACATAATAAAATTAAAATACTTTTAAGATTTTTAAGAACAAATATTATTTCCTTAAATAGTAAACTTTACTAAAATATGGAAATGAAAAAATTAAGAATTTGTTATTTATTTCCATTATTTATAATACGTTTTATTTTCAATACTTTGAATATATTTTAAAAAATTCACAGGTCCTTTATTTGTTTTAGTATTGTGATTAAATGATTATAAATATTTTCTTATTTAATCTAACCATTTTATTCATTTAAAAAATTATATCATATATCATTGTTATATTTGAAATTTAATAATGAAAACTAAGTATAAAAGATGTAAAAGTAAAGACTCGGAAAATCTGTCTAATGTATCAAATGCTTTTTGTTTTGATACTCAATTTGATTTTTATTCGAATAATTATAATAACTATAAGTCCATATTTTCATACAAAACCATAGACATAGATGGTTGGTTAAAATTATATTTTAAGCTACTCATTAATTTAATAATAGAAGATGACGAAGAAATAAAAGAGACTAATTATTGTCCAATAACTATAATTTTAGGTTTTCTTATGGTTTTATTTTTCCCATTATTTGGATGGTTCTCTTTAAAGGTAATATTAATTCATTGATTTTTGGAATATTTATCTATATTTTAATGTTTTTAAAATTATATTGTTTGAATTTTTGTAAACAGTCAATTACCAACAACAAATCAGCTAGTTCAATAAAATCGATTTCTTCAAAAACGTGAAAGGAAACTTTGAATATTTTATGACATTAATCGTTATAATATAAGTATAAAACGGTGATTCCTTGGTAGCAGCATAAATCAATATATCAGAAAAGTGAATAACAATATAATTATTACCTCACAGCAAGGGCTTATTTTGTTATTCACTTATCGAATCGTTATAATAAAATTACTATATTTAATTAATAAATTTCTAACAGATGTAATTTCGCTTGACGACATAAACATCTCCCCTTTAGGCTCGTGGCGTTCTTTGTGGACGGCCTTCAAGTGAAGTTGGATATCTAAATAATAAAGAATTAAATAAAATTTAAATAAATCGGAGTGTCGTTTCATAACTCCAAAAAGAAATAATTGATGACAATAAATAAAAATTGAGAAGAGAAATAACAAATCAATATAATTAAACAACAATATACGACAAGGTCATTCTTAATTAATAAGTGGATGCGAAAAAGGGAAAACAAAATCAAGATCCAGATTTAATTTGTACATCTTGACGGTTTGTTCAAGATAAAGAGAATGGATTAACGGGGTGAAATCTATTTTGTGACTTATTTTTTTATGGTAAGGGACAGAAAGTCGTTCTCTTTACAAACTTTCCTCCAATTGGTGCCCTGATTTAGAGTGGTCATATAACACTTTGGCGTTATAATGAAATAAAATGCCCAGTATGCGTATTTTTCGAATAAAACACTTAGGCAATATTTAGGAGGGAAGACGCTAATTAATTAATATATTGCTGATTGTTTTGAAAATCAATGTTACACAGTAGAAAAATCTTAATTAACGGATAGCTGAATATTAATTGAAGAATAAATATTCCAAACGCTTGAGTAGCGTAGTGGCCTAAAAATCGCCACAACCCGCTCCATGGGAAGTAGCGTGGTTCTATTAGTTTTTTGGTAACTATTTAAGGTGGTACGTCTAACAGTATTATTAACGTATTTTTCAAATCGGTTTTAGAGTGTATGTTTAAAAAATAAAGATTATTAATTATTTAGGAATATTTAGGCTTATTTTGTTATTGATTGAAATTTTTATCTAAATCGTTCGATATATAATTAATGACATCGATTCTGAAGTATAGCAGCCAGTATAATCACCCTGAAAGTAAGAGACCCGGTTCGATTCCTAGTAGTTTTATTTAAATTTGTTGCATCTATTCTTCTCTAACTAACTGATCGATCATAGAATTGCTAGGTTCGTCAAATGTGATTTGCTGAACGCCTAACACAGAACTTTATTGAATCTGACTCTAAAAGATTCTTTCACAAAAGCGTATGTGTATAAGGTTAATTTATAAATAAGAAGATAAGACTTTTATAACTAATATTTATTTTTTCTTAAAGATTGTTTTATTGTGTATAAAAATTGCACAATTAATTGTGTCACTATATACTCAAGAAAGATATCGGTTGTATCAAACTGACCTGAACAACACTTCTAAGTAATCAAGTCTGGGCTTAAATTCGCCAAAAGGAGGATAATCTGAAATTGAGCTCGATAGTAGAGACCCAGAAATTGGCCTCTATTTTTTCCTAAAAATCCTTTTATTTAGCGGAAAAGAAAACTAGATAGTTCAGTATAAACACTGATATCTTGATCTCCCTTTAAAAAGATAAATAGCAGCTAAAATTCAAACTACTAAATAAAAAGTTGAAATCAAAACTTTACCTAAATCCCAATTGATAATAATTTTCACTTTCGATAAAATTATTTCTCTGCTCAAATCTGAATACATACTATGGTTTGCGTTGTTAGTTTTGCAGTACCGTAATATTGTCTTTAGAAAACTTAAAAAATAATAAAATTATTAATTCTGCACATGCACATTCGGTTTGAAAAAAACTGGTAAGTAAATAAGTAAGCTAATTACACTCAGCAATTTATAAATTTATAAAACAGGCCTCCTAGTAGTTAAGTAATTCGTTTAATTATAATATATTAAGAATGCTGGATTTAGTATAGTCGAAAAAATGCAGTGAGGTTTGATATAAGGTGTATTAGTTTGCTTAAAATTGCAGCTAACATTTTGTACAGGGGAATGGAAAATTAAACGTGTTTTTAACAAAAGAGCAATCACTTTGGTGGGCCACTTAAGATCATGCAGCGGGCCAGAGGTTGGATGGCACTGCTCTAATGCTTAATCGATACTTTCAATTGTTTGTCTGCTCACTTACCTTCCTCTGCAGTGAATAGTTTGTAATGTTTAAGCACAAATAAACCAATCTAATTATAGAATTATTTAATTACTAAAAATAACTATAGACCTAAAATTAGTAATATTGAATTACTATTTTTAATTAATTTATTTAACATTTTGATTGTTACCATTAATAGTAATTTATAATTACTAAAAATAAACTATGCTTAAAAATAATAATATTTAATTACTATTTTTAAATTTACTTAAAAATTATTAAAAATAATTTAATTTTCCTGAACCCTATCAAAATCAACTTTGACTAATGATGAAGAGTGGGGTACTTGATTTCAATTTGCAGTCGGTGTTCAGTTGCTGGCTTTATCAAACATTTGGCATAATTGTTAAGTTAAAAAATGTTTGATATAATTCTCGGGAAATATGTGAAAATACAGAAATTTTTTTAATGCGTCTAGTGATTACACGGATTTTTAAAGATTACAAATTATTAATTAAAAACTACTTTTATGTTTTTTGTTCAAAATACCTTTAATCTTTTAAGCGTTAATACCAATTATGTCAGTAAAATTATTTTTTTCATTGGTTTTAGCCGTTTTTGATGAGATTTTCAGACACTTCATAAACGCTTGATTTATGCTAAAATCAATTTTCACATATGATACTATCCAATTTTAGATGGAAATAATGTTTCTGCGGTTAGTTCTAACTATCCTGTTATGCGCCTGTGTTGTGATATCCTTGTTTGATAGAATTCATCATTTTTAAGAGTTCAATGAGATGGTCTCCTTCAACTAGAAAACCAGTGTGAATTTAAAAAGATTAAGGAATAATCACCTGACATTTGGTACTTCACAGCAAGCTTCGCCTAAAAGATTGAACGTTTCACATCAGTTGACTGAATTGTGTATGCGCGCAGCACTTACCTCCGTAGCGAAGTGAACTTAGGGAGTCTTCTATTTTTAGTGAGACAGACCGTTTGTTCCAGTCAAATCGTATGCTGACAACGTCGCTTGAACATCAAACAATTTATATCGAGTACAAAAGTGTATATGAGTTTTTATTTTTTATAACGGAATCTTTTTAAAAAATGAAGAAGCATCGAGAATAAATTCGACTAATTGCTAGATGTTAAATTGTAATATTGAATAATTATTCGCCGGCTTATGTTGGTCATGTCTGATCTAAACCCTTCTGGAAAATCCTCTACATACAGACATCTCAAACAATGCCAACCAATGAAGGAAAGAAAAAGTATTTCTATCAAAACCTTAGCTAGTAACAACATCCAAAAAATATCAGATTCAAAGAAGCGATTCTTATCTTAGATAAAAATCCAACAATTAACATTAAAGAAGAAATCTGTGAAATCGCCAGGCTATGTTGTTGGCTTTGATATTAAGATTAAGACAATTTTTTTTTAAATCCATAAGAACAAATTATGATATGAAATTTAAATAAGTAAAATGTAGGCCAAAGAAATCTTTAAAAATTTTAAGAATTTTTAACAATAAAAATCAGAGTACAATTATATTTATGTCTTGAGTTGTTTATTGAGGGTTATCGAAGGGTATTTTCTTCGTTAAAAGAAGAAAGCTTTTTATATTTATGAATTTTTTATTAAATTTTAGAAAAAATGTTTTAAATTTTAAATTCGATGAAAGTGTGAATTATTTTATTTAAAAAATTTTTAAATTGAAAAGGATTATTCTATAATCAAAAATTTTTTCATCGATTTAATATATACTTTGCAGCAAAGGCTTATTTTATTTAAATATTTACTTGTCTGATAGGTAAACTGTCCTCATCTGCCTATTTAAATAAAACACTAGGTAACTTAAGCGGATTTATCCAGGAATTAATCTCGAGTCTCCTATGCTTCTCAGATTTCTTAATCAATGCTTTCACGTACACTCCGAACTTTTCTGTGGATTTCAGAAAAACTTTCATAGTGAATCTGACTATTATAGTTGACAAAATATCGCCAAATATTCCAGAAGTTTCAAATATTTAAGTTAAAAATACAGATTTACCCATAATAAATATGATAAAAACTTAATCAGATTAAGTTACATCTTTATAATTAGAAGTGTCTTCATCAAGATCAAGAAGCTCTACCAAATATAACGATAATAAAATAAAGATAAAAAGTCATATCTTGGGACTTTAAGCTGTTTTCATTGCATAAACTGCGATTGACCTTAGGAAGACGATATTAAGATCATGTTCCTTTGTGTTTTACATTTTATTTTTGGCAGTGATGCCTGATAAATATGTCAACGGTCGCACCTTCTAAAAAACTAAAAATATCATACAAACACTGCTAAGTATGTAGATTCATTGTGCTGCGGTTTTTTCATTTTATCACACTCATTAGAAACACAAAAATATAATAGATACCGGATCCTGATTTTCAATATTACAACCTTATTTCGCGTCATCTTCTAATTCCACAAATAGATTGAGAGCAGTTAATGGTACTGACATTTCCACATTCATCACAATAAACCATTGACATTCTAATCAAATGGAATTTCATATTAGCTAATACATTAAAACCAGTTCTCGGAACAGATTCTTTCGAGTCATTCGGATTCTTAGTAGACTGTAGAAATAGAACTATAATCACCAGAAATATACCATTCGCCGTGAAATCTTTCCAGATTCTTCATCAAGACCTATTAATCCTCTCTGTACCACGCTATTACAATTCACAGATAAGACAAGTTACATCCTGGACAAAGAAGAAATTATCAAACTTATCTTTGAAATTTCCTAATTGTTTACATTTAAACAAAAGCACCTTTCCACAAAACAACATTTTTCATCACATCTCACAACCTCATCCTAATATTAATTCACAAATACCGAGAACCACCGTTACTCTAAAGCTAGGCAATAGAAAAAGAATTCAGTGAAATATAAACACCCGAAGTGGTAAGACGATCTTCTTCCTCATGGGTAATAATCTCATAAATATAAAAAATTGCGAATGCTTCGCATGTGTCAAATTTCTTTGACAATTTATATCATCGGGAGTTACATCCTAGCCCTGAAAACTCTTAACTGTAATGGATATAAAATTTACCAAAACCTATTAGTAATTTACGCAGCCTTTTAGGTTCTGTAAACTTTTGTCAGCTATTTCTCCAGGCGCTTCAGAACGTTTAGCACCCTTTACCGATTTTGTCAATGACCACAAAATATTGAAAGTAAAGTGGATCAAAGAAATTATTAACGCCTTTGAAAGTGTAAGGATTAGTTACTGCACATGGTTCCATTAAAATTTCTAAATCTCAAACACGAAATTCGGTTACACTACTGACGCATCTGATTACACCATAAGAAAAGTGTCCTATCAAATGTCAGACTATTAGCTAGAACCACTCAAATTCTTCTCAACAAACTTAGTTCCACACAGTCTAATTATGCAGTCTTCGAAAGAAAACCAATCGCTATTCACGAAGTCGTAAAACATTTTCGCTTTATATTAGAAGGAAGGCGTTTCAATATTTTCACCGATCACAAGCCCCTGATTTAATATTCATATAAAAAATTTTGAAAAGCTAAATTTTTCTTAAGGTTATCCGAAGAAATAATAAACTTGCAGTATTCCGCTATGGAAAGTTGCTGAAGATAGTTGATCCTGGAATCGCATTTGTTATCCCACTAATTGATTCTTGCAAATACATTGATACGACAATTAAAGAGAGTCGTGTAAAAAATGCTTCAGTATGTCTTATTGTAAATGATTGTAAAGAGCATCTAAATTTATTAATTAAGTGTCCAACTAAAGATCATGGTCTAGTGGAGATTGATTGTGTAATAAAGTATCGAATAACAGATCCGACCTTTATGATAATAAATGTCAGAAACTGGACAGAATTTATAATTACCGAAACCCGAGTTTCTCTTCTGTTTGTCATGAAAAATTTTAGATGGTATGATTTTAATGATTCCCGAATAGCTGGTGACCTAGAAAGTCAAATATTTGTAAAATAATTTTTCCAATATTTGTTTTCATGAATTTCTTTAGACTTCTTTGAACACTAAGGTAGAAGAAAAAGGTCTTGAAATACTTAAAGTCCTTGTGTAAGTTTGTATTAATTATTTCAATTAAAATTGAAAATAAATAAATAATATATATATACATATACAGTCAACCCTCATTAATCCGAAAACTTCATAGTCCGAAAAAAAATATTTATTTCTTCAATTTTCGAACATTTCCAGACAAATTTGATTCATTTATCCGAAACTTCATGATCCGCAATCGGAAAGCTCTTTTTTGAATTAATTTTTCTAATAATTTTTAAAATTTTCGGATTAATGTTTAAATATTAAGCTTGTTTAAAATTTTATTTTATTTAAATTAAATCTCCATATGGCTAGAAAAAGAACAGAAATTGCAATTCATCAAAAGGCAAAAATTTGTGCAATAAAGGAGTCGAAGAAAATGTCGCTGAGTGAATTGTCTCAAATTATCAGAAGAGAATTAAACCTGGACCTAGTAATTTCTACGTTATCAGAAATTTTGAAAAATAAAGAGAAATGGGAAAAATGGGATGACCTGCAATTCAGCAAAGGATGGCTCTGTAGTAGAGTGGCTCTTAGTATAGGGCAAAAAAATGAAATTCATAATTTGAATTCTGGCACCCATCCAATCTGTGCCAAATATTGAAATAATGAATTGTGTAAAACATCATTACAATTGAAGAATATTTAGAGGTGGCCCTCAGGCATTGAAGTTTTGTATGTACCACAATTTCAAGCTCGATAGTCGATATTGTTAAAGGTTTCTTACATTTTTAAATCACATTTATTCTACACACAACAGCCTGAACAGGTTAGTTTACTGTACAACAAATAAACAATAATGTCACTGATTCAGAAATAGCTCCAACTGAAAATATTAAGAATTATGTCTCTCTGCCAACTGTTCTCCGCTGTATTATTATTTCACAACATTCACAATTTCGCAGTGTCAGATTGTTGACCACTAGCACAAGTCGCCAGGTTTCGTTTGTTACAGTCAGGGAACTGGTGCCTATGTTCATTCACAATTTGGAGAAGGAACTGGAGTTGATCTTCATTCTTGGTCAATTTCTTATTAAAATCCTGAATGAGAGCAACTACACGCTCAGCCCTGTCATTGACGACTGCCAAGCTCTTGACAATGCCCAGCGCTCGCGTGTATGACTCATCTTGTTCCCAATCAGATGGATCCTTGTTGACCAATGTTACAGGTAAATCAAGCAACTGGAACAGTTTCTTGGAGTTTACTGTGCAGAACTGTTCCAAACCTCGTTTTCCCAGGAATGCATCGGACTTTATGCGGGGTCGCTTCGATGGATGATCTGGAGCTTCTTCGTCGATTGCAGCAATCATTAGCCTCTTGGAGTCATGTGATAGTCTGGAGTCAAACAGAGCCAGACCAATAAGCTCTTCGGACAAGTACCACATATGTAGCCCGAGCTTCTTGCTGGTAGCAGCAGAAATAGCCGCATGCGGATAGCTCCTAAGTTGTCCCATAAGCGTGAAGTCATTCAGAGGTGCTTCAACAGCCAGTGGTGCAGTCATCCAGACTTTGAGGTGGATGACAACGGAAAAAGTGGCGACATCACAAATACCACGCTCTTCTGAAGCAGTCATCTTAAACTGACTGCGAAAGAGAAACATTTTGATTGAGTAGATAACTTTCGCCATCCATCGTGCCCGATGCATTGCACCAGGCACCTGAAATCGAATTCCGCGATCAGGAACATCTCCAAGAAATATGACTGCAAGCTCCAGAAATTCTCTGTAGTCATCTCTTGGATGTTCAGCTTGCAAATATGTTCTGGGAAAACTCAGGATGTCAGAACGATATGGTGCAACTAACAACTCAACCGACGGGTCTGAAGAAGCAACCTGGAAACCATCACGATCTATGAATTGCCAGTAATCTCTGAACCTCTTGAATATCTGAATTTCCGGCCCAGATGAAGTGCCAACTGATGTTTTCTCAAATGCAGCCCCAACTATTAACTCCATAATGTGGTGACGACAGGCCAGGTATAGAAGATCTTTGCTTAGTTTGTGCTCGATCAGAGAACATGCTCCTGAACGATGACCAGTATTAGATGCTGTCGTGTCAAAACAAACTGCAGCGACCTGCTCTGCAACACCCCACTTATCCAAACATTGAACGACTGCAGATGCTTGTGCTTCACCTGTCCCAGCTGACAGCTTTGGGACGCCAAGTAACTGTTCAACTCCAACACCTACGGTCTACATGTTCATGTGTCGATAAGTCTTCCATCAGCTTGCCGTCCCAGTGAACCGTTAAAGGTACAGTTGTTGAAAACTCTGATCGCAGACAGGTCGATCTTGCAGCCCGATGACTTGCTCTAGCGCGATGTATTGAGCTTCGATTGATGTTTAAAGTGTTCACATCATGGCCAAGACTGGAAGCTACTTCACTGAGAACGAAAGTAGCATTCCGTGATGAAATCTTAGTTCTGTCCAAAGCTGAAGTTAAACCAGAAGACAACACATTGATTTTTGCTCTTTTGGGTCCAACACAGACTTCATCCGATCGACTGCAAGTTTTACTTTTATCGAAGTACTCATCATCATCATACTCATCAACTGCATCATCATCTGAAGATAAAGCAGTTTTAAGAGCAGCCTGGCTCGAATATGCTTCAATTTTCTCTTGTGATCGCTTCTTGCGCTTCAGTTCTGCCTCCTTCCGATCCTGACGACGGCGTGTCTTCAGTTCTTCCACCTTGTCAACAGCTCCAATTGAACCTGGTCGGCCTTCCTGCCTTTGAGAGAGGAGAAACGCTCTATCCTCAGGAATAGTAATCAAAGTCAGTGCATCCGAATGTGCGATGTTAAAGAGATTGTCTAGGCGTGAAGTGAATTCATCCTCCTTTATCTTGTGTCCATCGGTAATCCGATTCTTGTGCTTTTGGAGACCTTTCCATTCAGCAAAAAATGCTTCCAACTTGTCGATGCAATGTTTGGCTGCTCGAACTGGAATACCAGCCTTATGCCAAAATCCAAACACCTTTTCGATGGTTTGTCGACTAGAGTCACGAACGGTCAGATTCTCAACTTTGTGAAGATGCATGAAATAACCAAAAGTTTGGCGATGCGATGGCAACTTTGCTCCCAGAATGTCAGACTCCGCTGAACCGAGCAAGTAGACATTTGATTTTCCTCTGGTCTCCATTTTTAATCTATAAAAATAAACATATCAAAAACTGACAAGTGACAACACATAATTATGGACTAGGCGTTTACTAATCACTTCAAATAATGACAATTGAGTATTGAGTAATGAGTAACGAATGATAGAATAATGAATTAACAGAATTAATTAAACCCATTCAAATAATAGACAAATTGGATTAATAGAAAAAATTACATTTACCTTGAATGCAAGCAATCCACTTGAATCCACTACAATCCAGTGAGATCAATCTAGCACACTAGTGCTGCAATTAAAGACTTGGCAGATACAGATAAGTATTGACTAAGCAATTCAATGATAGCAGTCAAATTATTTATTATTTAAGGGTTGTAAGCTTTTTTGCAAATTTGCACACAGTGTCTACTGTACCAAAGAATATTTATTTTGTCATTGGGATGATGCAATGATGATGTAGTATGTAAGTTAATATATTGTACAGTTACAATACATCATATTTATACAAAACACGAAACAGGTTAAAAACTTAACGATTTATTTAAATTTCACGGATTTAGTCAAACTTCAAAGCTTGAGGGCCACCTCTAAATATTGCCCAATCTGCATGATTTTTTGCACATAATTTTATTTCTGTAAGTGGAACATATTAGTGGGGTGCGAGAAGATGATTTCAAACTTTTCGTTTTAAGGGCCAACCTACTCTGTAGGTTCAAAAATCGATTTAATCTTAAATTGAAAGTTCTCCACGGAGAAGAAAATTCAATAAATTATGTTGATGTTTCAGCCCATAGAAAAAAATGGTTGAAAAATTGGCAGGAGTTGACCCAGAAGTTATACTCTATATGGATGAAACTGGACTTTTTTCAAGGATTTCCTACAAGAACGATTTCATCAAGTGAAAGAAAAGGAATAAAACAATCTAAAGTTAGAATAACCATAGCTTTACGTTCAAATGCTAGTGGGTCAATTAAAATTACACCCTTTGTTATTGGACATAGCAAAAAATCAAGATGTTTTAAAGGATTTAATGTTGCAAGATACTGTAATTACCACGCAAATTCGAAAGCATGGATGACCACAGATTTGTTTAATTGTTTTATGCAGCATCCTGATGATGAATTGAAAAAATACAAAATTTTAGCTACTTCTTTATACTTCTCCAAGTCATAGCTTGAAGAAATGTTTTCAGAACATTGAAGTTATAATGCTTCCAAAGAATTCAACTGCTCATCTTCAACCCATGGAAGTAGGTATAATAAAAAATTTAAAGCATTATTACAGGAAAAAATTAGTAGTTAATTGCATTAACTCGCTTGATCAAGCAAAACCTTTTATTTTTAATCTTAAGAAAGCCATATTGATACTCCATGAAGCTTGGGAAGATGTGAAAATTGAAACCATCAAAAATTGTTTCAAAAAGGTTGCGATTATTCCATTTCTTCACGAATCTTATGCTGAAGAAAACTTGTCATCAGATCCCGTTCTTGAGACACGCAAGAATGAGCTTGACCAAATAATGGTCTAATAGGATATGATTCAAACAAAATAAGCCATTGATTATGATGAAATCATTGCACTGTATCAAGAAGGATACACTGTTGAAGAGGTTTTACTTAGTGCTGAAGATGGTCAGGTCGATGACTGTTACAACATATGTCCAAGCAATTTATTCCATGCAATTATAATTGTCATCAAAGCAAGTTCTTATTCAAACAGCTCTAATCAAAAAATAACCAATGATACAGTAATAAATTTAAAAGAATTCAAAGATGATTTACAGAAATTCATTCAAAAGAAAACTCTACAAAAAACTTTAGATGATTTTTTTAATAAATAATTGTCTTTATCTTTATAATTTCATCATTAATCTGGCGATAATATAGATTTTAAATTCCTTCATTGTCCAAATTAATTCACAGTCAGAAAGGAAATATATTTCTAATTTTTCGGATGAGGGTTGACTGAATACATATATATATATATATATATATATATATATATTCAACACAAAAACCAACTAAAATATTTTAATAAATAAATATCTGAATAAATATTTAAATATTTTTACACTGAATTTTAAGTTTTTTTATGAATAAACTTTTTATCTCTATTATAATAAAATAAAATGAAATATTTTACCTCTGATTGCTTTTCATTTTGCAATTAAATAGAGAATTTTTTTACTAATTGAATGTGAATCAGTTGATATTCTCAAATTTTCGGCACAACCTTTTTCAATTGATGTAGATCATAAATTAATTAATTAGGATAAATAGTCCCAAAAATATTATTTTTTAAAATGTTATATTGATGTTAATATATATTTAGGGTTTTTCATCTATTAGTATGACCTTTGCATTTAATAGTGTTAATTTCTCGAAAAATTTAGAAATAAAAATAATATGTATAGTATTTTTTAACATGAGATTTAGTATTCGTTTTGAAATATTTGTAAGCCTAACGTTGTATGAGTGACTTATTTAATTTTTGCAAAAAGTTTAATCCATTCCTCAAAAAGTTAAATCACTTTTTAAAATACTTGAATTAATATTTATTTAAAACTGTAATTCTAAATTCGGTACTATAAATGCAGCTAATATTTCAAATCATACACATTCAGCAACTAATATGGATTCCTCCATCAATTCCTCAAGCACAACTACCAACACCACCATTATCAATTCCACTAACATGACCATAAGCACAACTACCTTGTCGCAGCTAACAATACCACAGGTGATGATAATAGCATTCAGCGTGACCATTCTAATACCACCAATACACGAAAACGTCGTCCTAAAATTTGGAAGATTTCATGAGAAAATTGATTTGCACTGTTGGGGTATTACGAAAAAGCATGGTAAAATCAATGAAACACCAAAATGATAAAGTGGGTAACCAGACACCTCAACATCCTAGACATTTCATCATTGTAACATTTCATCATTATAACAACTCATCATTGCACATTTGAACATTATAGCAATTCATCATTATAGTATTTCATCGCCATAACATTTCATCATTGCATAAAGTGCATTTATCTACAAGAGATGTTGTCAATTCGACAGTCAACATAAAATGCGGGCACTGCTCCTGTGCATTGAGGGTATATCAAAGCATAATCTGATAAGAAATTTCTTTGCAGGCCAGTTTTTCTGTGATCTTAAGATCACAGGCATCTTAGTGATAAATGTTATGGTGATGAAATACTATAATGATGAATTGCTATAATGTTCAAATGTGCAATGATGAATTGCTATAATGATGAAATTTTGCAATGATGAAATGTCTCGTATGATGAGGTGTCAAGGAACCGATAAAGGGTAAATTGACCTAAACAATATTAAATGGGCGTTACTGATCTATGGGGAAGTGATTATTTTCTAATTTGTAATTTAGTAATGTAGCAAACGTTGTTGACAAATGTCGGCTAAGGTGGGGAAGTAATTATTTTTAATAATTTAGTATGGCAGCAAATGTTGTTGACAATTGTCTGAAAACAGTCTGAGCAGGAATATAAAATGAAAAGGGGAAAACACGAAATGGCCAGTGGTCGAAGCAAACGAGTAGTCTAGTCAGGTCAGTAAAAGAATCTAAACCCAATTAAAGTCAAAAGTTATCTATCAGAAAAGGTGATTATCCATTGGATAACCTGCCTTAAGGTAATCAAATTTATTCGGTGGTTGAAGGGTGCAAATAAATCACAAAATTGTAATTACAAAACATTGAAATAAATCGGATTGAGTTGTAACTGTGCTAAGTGCAAATAAAATTATTCTGTGTTGGGTTTACTTATTTGATTCAAAAAGGACACGAGGAATCAGATGGAACCGACTTTCAATAATAATAACCCAACAGCACTAAACATTATTAAAGTCAACCAATATCGATAATTGCGTCAAACTTAGATCTTAAAAACAAAACCGTTTGCTTCTGTGATAAGAATATTATAAACAAACAGGCAGATCCTCTACGAATATAAAAAATAGTGGCCGAAAATAGATATTCACTCCAGGGCTACGCAATTATGTTAAGAAAATAATAGAAAACGATTGTTCAAAATACTATTCTAGTTTTGGCATGAAATATTGAATCTACTGTTCAAAAAAGATATGACTACACAAGATTAATACTTGTAAAGGAACTTAGATGATTTAACATTCGTGGATTGGTTTGAAATTAATTGCTCAATGAGGCTACGATATGGTCGATCTTTATCCGGGACTTCACCGAGAGAATCGATAACTACAATACGAGATCAGAACATTCCTGTCTGTGCAGCTGTCTCAAGATCTGAATTTTTAAATTTCAAGATATCAGAGCGTGCATACAATACCTCATTATTTACAACGAAATATTAATTATGGATAATGCATCGATCCATAAAATTGAAGCCATCAAGAACTTGATTGAGACTAATGGTCATCATTTGCATTTCTTACAACCTTACAGTCCTCAGTTTAACCCGATTGAAAAACTATTTTCACTTTGTAAAGTGAAGATCAAGTAGGATAAATGTATCGATAAAAACCTACTGTTAATCTCAATTCGAAGCAAATATAGTGAAATTGCACCTGATAATTGTTTATCTTTTCACACATGCAGGAATTTCTTGGAAGAGCAATTGACCGGGAAGAATTTTAATAAAATTACTAATGTTCAGTTTATTAATAAATATAACTTATATATTTTTTTATTTTGTTTTTCACCTCTGATTTATTTTTAGTTATGTTGGCGTACAGGGTAGAATTAATTTTGTTTTAATCTAAACTCATTCATCCAAACTACTTCCTCGACTACTCTTGCACTCCCTAGGGTATTTCCTTCCTCACCCCGACGCCCCACAATTTAAATCTAACCACTGTATACCCATGGGCAAGCCCATGTTGGTACTGTATACAGCAGCCGAGAGTCCACAAGCAGGTGAGCCCCGTTTCCAAGACTACTCCTTGTGATAATCTCGCTTTCGGATTCCTGACGGCCGATAGAAGGACTTACGTCTACCTAACTCCTTTACCCTTTTCGCTATCCGCGCACACCTTTCCCATCATTCTATGACGAACCCATGCATACGCCCTACACGTTGTTTCCCCTTAGTCGCTTGAATACCTAGCAAAATCTTTAGTACAGATTGTAGTGGATCGCACCCTTATCAGACGTTTAGTCGCTTATCCATTAGTTATTAATTTAATTTAACAAAAACCAATTTTAGGTATTTAATTTATGAAACTTAAAGATGATGATTTAGAAACTTTAATAAAAATAAAATATTTACAAATAAACATTTAAAATTCAGCTTCTCGAATTTATCTAATTTTCCGACTTTAATTGCTAAACTACTGAAAATAGGTAAATTTTCTAACCTAGAAATTTGTTTTAAATCATAAAGTATTTTATTTAAATAACATGTGAAAATTTAAATTATTATGCAAATTATCGAAATTTCTATTATATCGGCCGAAATTTTGGGTTTATCACAACCTCATTAATAATTTAAGAAAAGTAAACTCCTCCGAGAATGCTTATTTCAATTTTTAACCAAAATTGCTTTTTACTCATTAGTATCTCTATAGTGAAAACTGAAATTTTAAATTTTCGTTAACTGAGATCTCTTAATTCCGACTTTACGAGTGAAATAAGAACTTCCTCACCCTTCTTCCTGCATACATAAGGTTCCATCAACATCATAATACAATTCAACCAAACTTTAAGCATCCATTCCTAATTCGATTAATTAGAGAAATCAGAAATTATTAAGAGAATAAGAATTACAAAAATATACTTTTATTAGATCTGTACAAAATTTAACAAAAGAAATCACAAAAATATAATTAGTACGTAAATATATAACTAATATCAGGATAATGGAGTCCATCCTTCTCTCCATTTGGTGGTCATTCGTCGATATCGACGGGGAACTTTCGTTTGTTCCGGAGGGATTGAAATGGTGTAGTTCCGACCTGAGGAACGGTATGACATAATTCCTCTCCAAATTCGTCCATCCAGCAGCTCGCGAGAGTCGGCGATCTCTCTTTCATTGTCGTGGTGGAATTTTCGTCGGGTGAAATGTCTAGGCATATTTGCATCTCATCAGTTTCCTTCCCATGAGTTGGTAGCACCAGTTCTGTTGATTTTTTCGGGGTTGAAGCGGTGTCATCTTCTTTCACAAATTCTGGGTGCTGCTCTGCGACGAGTGCGGCGGCTTCTTCGAGCACTTGCGCAGCATTATTTAAGATTGTGAGGCCTTCAGCTCGGCGTCGTTCACGGCAACGACGATTTTTGCTGGGATGGTGCTTCTTGCTGGTCCTAGGCGTCTGAGCTGGACCAGCTTGAGTTGTTTCCGGAAGATGGTTCGCGGGGATCAAATTCAACTTTAATGCCAGATCGCGACCCGCTAGTCGTTTTACCAGTTCGGCTTCCGTAAATGATGCTACCAAGACGGCGCTTTGGTCATTGATTATAATTCGCTGAGCCCGGTTCTCTGCAATTAAATCCTCTCGGCATCTCGACAACCGGTGGATTTTATCCTGGAGGATTTTGACCGCCTCGGGAGCGAACCACGTGCCGAGCGTGCGTTCGTGCTCCGCGAACAGTTTGTTATATCTTTGTTGGCATGCATCATGGTTCAATTGTAATGCCGTGGTATCTGATTTTCGCGATGATTTGGGGATTTTATATCCTGGGTGCATTTTTTAGAAAAGAAATTTTTATTATTGAAACGTTTGATGAGAATTTTCAGAAGGATTTTCTTGAGATTTTCCTGACTAAACGAGGGAGAGTTTCATTCCATTAATGGGTTATATTGATAAATAAATAAAATATAATAATTATAAAATTTAAAATTAATTAGTCCGAACATTCCTCAAACATTCTCTATCACATTCATTTCATGGTTTGATATTAATTGTGAAGATATCCTATTTGTCATTAGAACTAGTAAAACAAAACATTCGATGCAGAAAAGAAAAATGCTGATGCTCCAATCATTTACTGAGTTTATGATAAAAAATAATTTTTATTTAAAAGTGTTCTATAAAACCATTCCTTACAAAAGGCAAAAATAAAAAGAAACATCCAATTTTGCTAATCCGTTCATTTGTTTCTACCGACTTAACCCTAGTCGTCCCTTTTCATATAACAATTCGACAGGTTTTAAACAAAAATTGCATCCCTACCTAAACATTCATTTGAATGTTTTCCCCCTAGCTATGTCGATATTCCCGCATTTTAATCCCTACCGCTCCGACCAACATTGCAATGGCCGCCACGGTGAAGTACGACGGCGTCCTACTCTGCGATCAGTGTGACGAGACCTGACCATACCGGCAGACACCGAAGGGTGGTTGACGACAAGGCAGCACATCAACATCCCTCAAAATCAACTGAGGGAATTGAATCCTGCCAAGCCATCTTCCACAAATTACAGCATGTATGAAATAATATTAAATTAGGGGGACCTGTCGTCGATACTAAAAGTACCTCGACCATCCATGATTAAAATTTAAAAACTTAAAACTATAAACATTTCAAAAATTTATTCAATGAAATACAAGCTTACCAAAGTTCGAAATCTTAGATTCAAAATTTTAAGTTTTCAAAAATATTTTTTTAATGTTTTTAAGGTTAAATATTATGACAATGGCTATTGTATTTATACTGTTTTCATGCGTGTGTGCGACCAATCAGCTAATTTCAAATCTTTTTTGGCCATTTTTTCGGGTTTTTTGATGGCTTTTATTTAATTTTATATTTTTCTCTTTTGTTATTTATTTTTCTTAATTTTTTAGTATTAATTTTATTAAATTTGCATTTTTATTTTTTGCTGATTCTTATTCCGGTCGCCTCCTCCGCCTGTGTATTTTCTAAACCTTATTTTGCAAGGTTTTGGCGGTTTTGTATTTTTACTTTATTTTTCTATGTATTTGTCGTGCAAAATTTATTAATTATTTGTTTTAATTAATTATGTTATTTTTTATTTTGTTTTATTTAATGTTTTTATTATATTTTTAATTTCTGTTTGCGGTGCGTGCTTGTGTTCTAATAGCCATTCTCATAATTTTTCGACATGACTTTTTCCTAGTCATTTTGTTTTGTTTTAATGGTGGCTTATAGCCCAACAGTTATAAAAGGCATTGTATTTTCTACAAAATTTGACTATGAATCAGATTTATTTATGGTATTCACGAATTTTGTACAAAATACAATGTCTTTTTGAAATATATTTATAATAAAATTATGATTTCAATATTGGACCTTATTGGGCTAAATACTCTTTTGGATTTTTTGTTCAAATCCTACGATGAGTGACTTAATTATTTTCAACGTATAATTGATATATAAATCGAATATCGATCAGATTACTTAATTTGATTTAATAGAGATTGGTCAAGGATTTCTGAAAAAATTTATGACGATGTATAATCACTGCATTAAAATACAGTAATTGAAGTAATAAATGTTTCGATATTTATTTTCAGATCCGTTGGATGTTATTTTATTCTATTGTATCTTTGTTTTGGTATTTCATGTGCTATAATTCAATTTCCAATTGAACAATTGCATTTATTTTTAATTTTAAATAAATGTCACCCAAGTAATATGAATCATAAGAATTGGATAAACTCTTTTATTTATAAGACTTAAAAACTATGTTATTAGTAGTAGTGGTCGTGCGAGTGATAGTGGGTATGGAAGTTTTTGACATTATGGCCATTTTGTAATTCCTTAGAGGCATCTAATGGCATATGAGAAAGGTCGTGGTCAAATATTAATTATTGCATACTTTTTATCATATATAATTTTCTATCAAAATAATAATCTTTTATTTAATTTATTTTTTATCTATATACGTTCAAAAATTTTATCATTTTTTATTTCTAATATTATTTGATTTAGAGATAATATAACTCAGAAAAAAGAACCTGAATCATCATTAGATGTTTTGAAGAAAATTAATTTTAAAGATTTGGGTCGGCAATTGACGTCCATGACGCCGTTATTTATGGGTTCAAGTTCAAGCAATTCTGAAAATCCTTCGGAAAATGAAACTGGTTCGTCTAAAGAAAAAGCTTTAAAAGATTTTTTTGAAAAACTCGAAATTATCAAAAATATTGCCATTAATAATATATCACAACAGAAAGAGTCCGAAAAGTCTGTTTCATTTAGTCAGCCTCCTAATGCTGAAGCACAATTGATATTGGGAAAATTAATTAAGGACTTTGTTCTGCAAAACGTATCAATTATGGAAATTGGCAAAATTGTGTCTGAAAAATCATTGTCACCTCTTTTTGAAAACACCGAAAAGGTTTTGGAACTCTCTACGTGCATTAAAGAGATTACACGAGTGTATAATGTCCAAGGAAACATATTATTTGATGTAACAAATTACTTCAAAATTCCCTCATATTTCCATTACAATTATGAGCAAGGTTTGTTTAAATTTATTATTTGTTTAAATATAACAATAAATAAAACTAAAAAGTAGTATTCATATAATATACCCAGTTTGCAATAACTTATCAATACAGTTTTGTTTGTTTCTCATAATCTATATTTTTCGACTGTTATCGTTTATGACTTCTTTTCCCAATTTCATCGTGGATAACTCTCCAATGACATGTTTTTATAATTGTTAGCAACGTTATTTATCACCGAACCTTTCTTGGTTTGTCTAAATTTGGGTGTAAATTTTAACCGAATTTTAATCCCATCCTTGTTGCCTTTACGCTTGATTTTAGGGGCCAGTTAACAATAAGCTAGCGTTTTTAAATGTTCGAACAATTAATTTCAGAATCTACAGTCGACTGGATGTGACAAGTCTGAACGCCAACTTTCTAGAAATAAACTTCATATGAAATTTTATTTTTATTCATAATAATAAATAACAAAATAATCAAACAATTTTCACAACAATTATTATTAAAACGAAACTGGCAATAAAACTTCAATAATCTATTTCTGTATTCTAAGCGATGTGTTGGCGTACTGGGTAGAATTAATTTTGTTTTAATCTGCGCTCACTTATTCTAATTCAATTACTCTACTAACTCTTGACTTTTCTAGGGTAGCTTCTATCTCACCCAGACGCCCCACAATCGTGACCTTACCACTGTATACCCATGAGCAAGCTCATGTTGGTACTGTATACAGCAGCCGATAGTCCACAATCAGGAGAGCCTCATTTCTAAAACTACTTCTTGTGATAATCTCGCTTTCGGGTTCCTGACTGCCGATAGAAGGACTTACGTCTACTTAACTCATCTGACTCTTTCGTCATTCACACTCGCATTCCCCATTCTTAAATCTCGATCTTGTATGTACGTCCGGATAAAAATTTTCCATGGTCTATTTAGGTCATAGCTAAATATTAATGCAAATTGGAGTTCGAAACGTGATTAATTATAACTTAGCTATCTAGTTGCCATTCATCAATTTAATTTAGACAACATTAATTTTTGGTATTTAATCAATAAAAGTTAAATATTATAATTTAGAGATTTTCCACAAGAAAAACTTTTGCTAATGAGCTTTAAAATCTAATTTCCTTTAATTATCTAAATTAACTGATTAAATTCCCCGAATAGGTTACAATACCGTAAAATAATATTACCGACCTAGAGTTTTTGTTTTAAATTTGTACAATTTTGCCTTAAGTAAATTGTGGTAATTTGAAATTCTATTTAAATTATTAAATACACTGTTAAATCAGCTGTTTTTAAGTTTAATCAACTTTTCTTTTTAATTTAAGGAAAAATAAAGTCATCCTAAGATCCATATTACATCTTCTATTTACTATTATCCTTTTATTGTTAACAATATTCATTACAATAGGTTAAAATCGATTTTTACAACAATTATAATTATTCTATCCTGGCTTTCTAGTCTAAATAAAACTTTCTCATCATACTTCAGGCATGTATAAGGCTTTATCAATGTCCTACCATATTCATACAAAACTCCAAACGTTGATCCGGGATTTATTTAAATAGAAAAATCAAAAATTACTGAAATCAATAAGAATTACAAAAATCTACTTTTATTAATATGTACCAAATTTACAAAAGAGAAATTAAACAAAATATAATTAGCACATAAATTTACAGACAGATTTATACAGAAGAGGTCGGTTTTATTATAATCTACGTTTCACTCGTCGATATCGACGGGGAATTCCCGTTTATTCTGGAGAGGTTTGAATTGTGTGGTTCCGACCTGGGTGACGGAATAACACAATTCCTCTCCGAAATCATCTATCCAATAACTTGCGAGCGTCGGCGATTTTTCCTCAATTATAGTTGTGGGATTTGCAGCTGGCAAAATATCCATGCGAATTTGCATATCGTCGAATATGTCGGTACGGATTTGCGGGGTGGATTCTGCCGATTTTTTTGGGCGTTGTCGATTTTCGTCCGTTTTTAAGAACTCGGGATGTTGTTCGGCGACTAGTGCGGCGGCTTCTTCGAGCACCTGCGCTGCGTTATTTATCAGCGCGATTCCCTCGGCTCGGCGTCGTTCTCGGCGACATCGATTCTTACTCGGGTGGTGCTTCTTACTGGTTTTGGGGGTTTGAGTTGGGCCAACTTGGTTTTTCTCAGGGAGATGATTCGCGGGAATCAAATTTAATTTCACCGCCAGGTCACAACCAGCTAACCGCTTAGTCAGTTCGGCTTCTGTAAACGACGCGATGAGAACGGCACTCTGATCGTTAATGACGATCCGTTGAGCCCGATTTTCTGCTATCAAATCTTCTCGGCGTCTAGACAGCCGATGTATTTTATCTCGTAGGACCTTTACCGCCTCGGGAGCGAACCAAGTGCCGAGCGTGCGTTCGTGCTCCGCGAACAGCTTGTTATATTTTTGTTTGCATAGGATGTGATCATCGTTCTGGGGGTTAGGACGAGTGGCTGCATCTAACTTGGATTGCTGTAATTTTGGGATACGGTAGTTGGAATTCATTTGCAGATTTTCGTAGTGGTGAGTGAAGAAGAGATTTTCAAAGTTTCAGAAGAAAACCTAAACGGGGAAAGATTTCTTATCATGCATTTATATAATCATAAAAATAAATATAATAAAAATAATAATTGGTAAAAATTTTCACATAATTTCATTCTCCATCACTCTCTCATTAGCGTTTCGTTATCGAGATATTAGGAAATGTCAAGATTTATAACAAATCTAACGATGGTCAAAATTTATGGACAAAAATGAAAAATACCGATGCTCCGGTCATTATTCGACTTGCAAGTGATTTTCAACTCATACTGTTATTTAATTCCTTATGGAGTATAATTTATTCGATTTAATAAAAATTAAAAAGTTGAATTTCTATAATTAACTCTAGTCGATCCCCTCAATGTAATTAGTTTCGACAGGGTTTAAAAAATATATAACGTTCCTACTTAAACATTTGAATCAATGTCATTCCCCTTAACTAAGACGACCTTCCCATAAATTAATTTTCTTACCGCTCCGACCAACATCGCAATGGCCGCCACGGTGAATTACGACGGAGTGTAACAAGACCTGACCGGACTAGGCAGACACCGAAGGGTGGTTAGCGACAAGGCAACACATCAACATTCCACAAAATTAACTGTGGAAATTGAATACTGTCAAGCCACCTTCCACGAAATTAATGCATACATAAGTAAATTAAATTAGGGGGACCTGTCGCAGATACTAAAAAGTATCGCGGCCATCCATGATGAAAAATTAAAAATTTAAAAAGTCATTACGAAAACATATATTGAAAAATCAATAAAACTACAATTCACGAAATTTTCAAAGTTCAAAATAAAATTATCAAATTTTTAGATTTGTAAAGGTTAACAATTATGAAAATGGCTGTTATGTTTATATTGTTTTCGTGCCTGTGTGCGACCAATCAGCGGATTTTGAATCTTTTTTGGCCATTTTTCGGGTTTTTTAATGGCTTTTATTTATTTTTATATTTTCTCTTTTTCTATTTATTTTTCCTAATTTTTTAATATTACTTTTATTAAATTTACAATTTTTTATTTTTACTGATTTTTATTTTTTTTGGTCGCCTCTTCCGCCTGTGTATTTTCTAAACCTTCTTTTGCAAGATTATAGGCGGTTTTGTGTTTTACTTTATTTTTTCATATGCAAATGTATGCGAAGTTTATTAATTATTTGTTTTAATTAATTATGTTTATTTTTTATTTTTGTTTTATTTAATGTTTTATTTTATTTTTGATTTCTGTTTGCGGTGCGCGCTTGTGTTATAACAGCCATCTTTATAATTTCTCCACATGACTTTACATAGTCATTTTATTTTGTTTAAAAGATGGCTTGTAGCCCAACAGATGTCAACATATTGCAATCATACAAATACTATTCGTGTGGTTTTCAAGTTTTATTAAATTAATTTGGTCAAAATGTTTAACAAAAAGATTATACGTAATAAAAATACGAGTTCAATAACAAAATATAAATAATTTTTAATTAGTTTTGGAGTTAAAATAGGAAGGCACAAAATAAAATTGAAGCAAGGTTAAAATCAATAAAAACACCAAAAATAATAAAAGTACAAAATTTAATTAAAATTCATGAAAATTAATATTACCCGATGATACAAGTATGGTGTAACGCCGAATAATGAGACAAACCCAAAAATGGATTATAAAAATTTAGTAAAGGGTCTCTAGAAAAATTTACAGTAAAATAACAACGTAAATACTCAAAGAATAATCCTATCAGATACGCGCATGAGAAAAAAGATAAGCAATGTGCATCCGTCACAAATAAATAAGTAGTTAGTATCCCTCTGAAGAAACCTCCTCACTCGCTGATAAAAATTTTACTCCAGAGGGCCACAGGATTTTCGTAGGATATATGGCTTAAGTTTTCCCTGATCCTAATGAACTGTCTCTCGAGAGCTATACTGCATTTTGATCAAACAATAGTGAGGTATTTTTGGCTCTGGAAAAAATACAATAAATCGTCTTTCATTAAAAAAGGCCATATGCTTCAGTGGTCACTGGTTTTTTTTGGTCAGTCTCACACTATAGTCAGAGGGTATTTTGACTGTCATTAAAAAGACGTAAATAAAAATGCATTGAATCGCCTACTGTATAAAAAGCCATGAATTAAAACAGATTTCGCTTTCGATTTGTGTTTACAAAGGATTGGTTGTCATCTTGCATCACAGTGGGTACAAACTCAAGTCAAGACTGCTGGTGAAGAAAAACCTGTTCAACTAGCTTTTCTATGGAAAAAAAACTGCACAGACATGACAAATCAATCGCACATAATAAATCGGTTGAAACTTTGAAAACAGCAGAAGCCCACAGAATTGAGACTATTACTGACAAACGTAATTCAAACCAAATAGACGCAACTGCTCGTGTGTTTAATTGTGTATACAGTTTAGCTAAACGTAATCGTTCCATGTTTGATATAGTTGATGAAATTGATCTGCAAGTGATAAATGGTGTTAACTGTGGAATTTGTCTCCATTCTCAATACAGTGCTCGAAAAATAGTCCATCATATTTCTGAACAAATGCGTAAAACTATTTTTAGTAAAATTGTCGCAAATCATTCAAAAATTTGCATCATATTGAATGAGGCTACAAAAGTTTCAAAACTATCAACTTTAATCATATATTTGTGGTGTCAAATATTGATGGTAAAGAAACCAGTGAATGTATTTGTTGATTTAGTTGAATTAGAATCCACAAAGGCTGAAAGCATTGTCAATGCGTTGCTTGTATGTTAAAAAAAATGGAATTTTGATGAAAAATATCTTAACGAACATTTGATGGGCTATTGTTGTGATGGGGTCAGCACTATGTTGGGACGTAAAGCTGGAGTTGCTGCTCTGCTTTTAGATATATATATCCAAACATCACCATTTGCACTGTTTATGCCACAAAGTGCAGTTAGCATTGGATGATGCAATAAAAAACATTTCACAACTTAATCATTTTAAAATTTTTCTTGAAAAACTGTATTGCCTATATGACTACATCATTACAAGAATACGATTTCGAAATTAAATGTTAAACAGGAAAAGCTAACGCGAATGTCACGGATTATATTTGATGAAGAAACAAGTTGGATTATACAATATTTTCTGTGATCAGAGTGGCATATAGTATAAAAGAATTGCAATCTAATCAAGAAAATGATAAGGAAGTGAATCAATTACGGAAACACGTGGTCACAATCAAAAGGCAAAGTGATTGGAAATATGTAATGGAAGAGAATTGTGCCGGATTAAGCATGTTTCAATTAAAACGGGTTTACCAATTTAAGGGGCCTACTTTGAAGTTTACCAATTGACAAAATAAAATACAAATACTGTTACTTATTAACATTTCTATAAGCTCGATCATTATGATTTGTTTATGAGCATTAAAATATTCATTGGAGACTGGCCTGACCATGTAGAGTCATTTACATTGTCACATTCTTACTGTTTCCAATTATACTGGCAGAGTTTTATACTGCTGAGTTATGGTCCTGTATCCTGTACAGCTCTAATAGAAGAATGGGCATCCATAGTCACATCCATAGTTTTATTAATAAATCTGAGCCATGCAGTGAATCTTTAAGAGCAAAATTCGCAGCTAGCTTATCTCCAGATCCTCTAGTAGCCGTAAACTTATCACCACAACAAAATGTTGTAAATGAAGATTATAGTCCTTTGGAGGAACTACTTGTGTAGCCTGAATCAAACTCAATCGAAGATAACATTCTGCCATTTTTAGACACTGCTAGACAAAGGGACACAATGCCAGAAGCCGATCCAGGTTTATGGGATGTAAATAGCGAGATGGTGAATTATTAGCTGCACATTTGGGCCTAAAACTTTTGCAAATCGAGATGGCATATATGCTAATTCGTTAAGGAAATATTTCAATTGTAACAGAAAACTTAATGAATCAGCATTTTACTCAAAATCTCACAATGGAGAAGAAATCGAAAGCCATTGGCTTTTGTATTCGCCATCATCTTGGTGTGTTTTTTGCTTTGTGTGTAAGCTTTTTTCGATAAACAGTATCTTCTCTTGCGACTACATGATTTGACAGCTGGAGCACCATAAATAGACTTGAACAGCATGAACAATCAGCTGATAACAGATACGCACCTACCGTTTATACCATTCGTTTATCCAAAGTTCAAACTTTGGACAAAACAATTTGCGAGCAAGCTGATAAGCAGAAGGACTATTGCAGAGACGTTTTAAGGATAGTTGTTTCAACAATAAAGTTTCTTACATCACGTGGATTATTACTTAGAGGATCATCAGAAACCTTTGGCAGGTAAGATAATGGAAACTTTTTAGGTTGCTTGGAATATTTAGTGGAATACAATTCATTTATTGCTGGGCATACTTACAAATATAGTAATGCAGGACGTGGCACTACATCATACCTATTATCAGCCATTTATGAAGAATTTGTGGGTCTTATGGTCAAGTAAGTCATCAAAATTGTAGTGGATGAAGTAAAACTGAAGTAAAAATATTTTTTTATCAGTGTTGATTCTACACCTGATATATCTCACGCTGATCAATTGACTTTCACTATTCGTTACAAAAAAATTGAAACGTTTTTCGCCCTGGAGATCTACATAAATGACTGCAGAGGACAGACATATGACATTGTTAGCAATATGTCTAGACAATATTCAGGTGTACAAGCGCTTATAATTGAAATCAACAGAACAGTTTCCTACATTCCTTGTATGGCACATTCACTGAACCTGTCTGGAGTTGTTGCAGTTATGTTTTTTGGAGTTGTTCAGAAAATTTATGTTTTTTGTCTGATTCAACATATGTATGAACTCTTGTTAAAAATACTGTCAGCAAAAACATAATTGGAACAGAAAAGTCAGCACTTCTTCCAAAACATTTAAGTGACATTCGGTGGTCAGCTCATACTGTTGCACTTCTAAGTATGTCGTAACATTATAAAAAGTAACAATCTGTTTTGAAAGAAAGTGGCAACAACAATCTGCAAAAGAAAGAGTCGATAAGAGAAGCAATAAATTTAGCTAAAACAATGGATAAGATGAAAACGGTGATCTTAGTGTGCGTCTGGAATAACATTCTGGAGCGCATAAATGATGTTAGCCTACTGCTGAAGTCAGAAAAAACCGATCTTTGCACTGCAGTAGGACTCCTTAAGTCGCTGTTGCAATTTCTAGCATCTCATAGAAACATGTTTGATTTTTATCGAGATAGCGCTTCAGAATTGTTCTCTTAAAAGTATATAAATTCAAAACGTAAACGTAAAGCAAAACTCAAAACGGATGATAGGAATGAACCACCTGTTGTTTTAACCGGCAAGGAAAAGTTTAAAGTCGATACCTATTATGTTATAATTTATTTCCTTGTTACCAATCTTAGCCATAGAATTGCAACATATAAAGCAATTGACGAGCGTTGTTATTTCTTGTAAGCCGATGATGAACGCAGCAGTGTAGCAGCGAAATACTTAAAATTGTTTGTGGAATTCTACTCTGATGATATCACTGGTAGCCTCGTGATGAGTGGATTCAATGGCAATCATTGCTGACAAAGAAAACACCAATGCAAATGTTGAAATTGATGTTGAAATTGAAAAAGATTTACTAAGAAGATGAAATGAAATATTCGTTGAAATCGAAGCAAAATAAAATAAATTATGTACTAAATATTAAACAAAAATTTACTAAATACAACACCCCGTTGAATTTAATGAATAAAATATTGTTTGTGACATTAGTAATAACGAATTTATTCTGTATAAGGAAGCAAAAGTAATGCAAAAACGGAGATTGAGGTGGTTGAAGAAATTCATACATATTCAGCTTTTACTTAAATTTTTTTATTATATATCTTTGAAGAGTTTGAAGAAATCGAAATTGATAATCTGTTGAGTTATTTTCAACCCCCGAGAAAATTGAATTATAATCAAAACACTTTTATTGCATGAGATTTAACAATGAATGTCAAACAAACATTGTGATCTTTTCGAGATTCCGAGACATTCTTAGATTAGATACGAACAAACATTGTAAAGTAAGATACATTTGATTATTTCATGCGTTTTATATATTGACAATATATCTTTCTTACATAATTTATATCATGGGATGAAAGTATATCTGTATAGTAAATAATCTTTTTATATGTATAAAATCAAACACAATCTGATTGGATAATGATCTAAAAATGGGTAGGAAAAAATATTCTGTTTCAATTAGCTTACGTTATAAAGTTTCAAATAAAAATAAAATTATTAAACAGTATGAATTATTATTATTTAAAGTTGTATAAAAATTATTTGTCAGGGAAATGTGCAATTAACAGTTATTGATCTGACTTCAAGGCAAGGACGGATCCAAAATTTTTGGTGGGGTCAGAGATTGGGGTAACCACTTGAATATATATATATATATATATATATATTGCATGTTAACCACTTAACGTACACGTCCGTGTCTGACACGAGCGCTCCGTACTGGCAGATATCTGCATACTCGACTCTGAAACGGCCAGTCTTAATATTTACCGCAATAAATTTTAATTATGGGTTCTGAACACGGTAAAATTATAATGTTTCTCATATTTTATTTATTATAAAATAGATGTCGCAGATAGTATCAAATTAGTTAGTTCGTCCTAAACTTTTATTACTTATTTTTACACAATTTATGGATTTTTTATCGTTCATACTTTCAAGTGGATTTTGTGTCTGTTTCCATTTATTTTTATATTGTAGCGTGTGTTTTAGAGTGAACGTGAATATTTTACAATGTTTTTCAATTTGTCTTATATTGTCATCATCATTATTTTGTAAGGAGATATTCAATTTATGAGTCAATAATTTTGCAATAAATTTTTAAAAACTTGGGGTCGGTTAAAATTGATAAATAATAATTAATCATAGTTAAAAATAGGATTAAAATGGACAAATATTATCAATTACTACTAATAAAAAATTATAGAAAAATAATTATTAAAAATAAAATAAAATACTAAATAGGAAAGAGTTAAAAATAGTAATTTAAAATTACTATTAATATAAATATAGCTAAAATTAGTAATTATTTAATTACTATAAATAATTATAAATAAATAATAATTAATATAAATGGTGAAGCATTCTTATAATTTGTGATGACAATTAACTTAAAGCAATTTTGAGTTGATAAGTTTATCGATTTCTCTAAAACTTGTGTGGTAATTTTCAGTGAGCAAAAAAAAAACACCTGCATATCTTAGTTCTAAAAACGAGTAGGCCAGATTGATATAAAAGTAGACAGAAAAATGAGAAAAATCTAAAAGTTGAAATCAGAATTATCTGAACGAAAACATTAGTTAATTAGTATTAACTGCTTTAGTTATTTTACCTAAGTTATCATTTATATCACATTAATCTTAGATATTTTGATTTACAACCACCCGCAAGTATCGATCAATTCGTGGCGATCTACTTGATTCGGAGATAAATTACTAGAGTGAAATTGATTAGGAAACATTAAAGCGACTGTTGGATGATGATGGCAAACCCATCATCACATTTATCTTAAATAAATACTTTAAAACAGGGCCTGGGAAATATAGGGTTAATGTATGCGCTGAAGAGCGAATTTAAGCAAACAATCTAAGCCAAATCCTCAAAATGTATAACGATGCTATGTATATGATACTATGATGCCCATTTATGAACTTCCAACAATTATTTGAATAAACGGTCTTATGCATTCGAGACTTTTACCCGATTGGTACGGTAACATTTATTTATTTCTTTTTAGACCCACAGCCAAAACATAAAGCAAGGAAGTAAAATTACACATAACTATCGAACTGTGTAAGTCCGCCAATAGTTCGTGCCCGTGAAGGTTCCGGCGTGAGCAACGCAGGAACCCGAACGTCAAATCATTGAACTAAATAGCGAAATGGGGTAGCTCGAGGGTGGGTCTTTTGCCTCAACTTTCTTGCACTCAATTTCGATAAAATCGACATAAACGTTTTAACCACAATCGGCTAAAAATCACTAACACTGAGTAGTCCAGTTGGCACTTATTAAATATAATATGAACATAAATAGATCATAAGTACAAAGAGAGGGAACGGGTAGCGGGGAAAATTGCGAAATCGTTGCAACAGTTAGAATGAATAACCATCGGAAAAAAATTAAACCGAACGACCAAAATCATGAAAAATAATGTTTTAAATAATATATAAGAATTAAATAAATTATGTTGAATTGAGACGGAAAATATGGACAGAACGCTGCGCAAATTTTCGGAGATAATTAAAACATTTATCATAAAACTGAAAAATAAGGGCGGAACGCTGCTCAAATTTTCCGAATCAATTAAAATACTTATCGAAAACTGAAAAATAATGATGGATGACGGCTAAATTTTTAGAAGTAAAATATTTTTTTTTAAAGCTGAGAAATAAGAACGAATCTCTACACAAAAATTTGATAATAATACTGATAATAGTAAGGATAATGGTAATTATAATAATGGTAATAATCGTATTAATAATAATTATAATAATAATAATAATAGTGGTAACGAATTAGAAAGATACATGTAATAGAAACAATGATAATGCTAGTAACAATAATAGGGATAAGGGTAAGAAAGATATTGTGTGGATATTTAACATAATGAAGGGTTTACAGGCAATAGAAAAATCATCAACACGGACGACGATAAGAAGGACTAAGCGAATGGACATAAAGATAAATGATAGGAGAATATAGGTTAACATTTGAAGGAGATAGGAGAATAATGGGACCTAAAATCGAAATCGAGCACAGGCCTTCTATCGGCAGCTTGTTGGACCCATGGATCGTTCGGTCAATTGTAGCATTATTAATAGCGCTCACTTTTTGCGGACGATCCACCCACTCTAACACAGTTTCAACGTTGCTTAGCAATGGGTGCCGAGTGGTTAGCGAAAAATATTTGTATGGGGTTGTCTGGATAACAACCATATAGTTTCAAAATATCAACACCCAGAAACCCACCAAAAAGAACCAAATTAAAATCACTAAAATTCCGAACAATCAGAGGAAAACAATTTAACGATGCAGAATCAAAACGAATAAAAGATGAAAAAAGGAAAACAGTAATAGTACAAGAAAAGGATACCCCAACAACATATATGGAAGACTCAGAAGCAGAGGCCATGAGATTTGCAGAAAAAGGAAACTATCAAATGTGGAAAAGCAGTTGTAAAGACTAATTACGAAGGCATCTATATTAGTAGCAATGAAATTAAAGATGCAAAATTGAAGGTCGATCAATTTGATGTCAACTATCTTCATATTTCAATTAGACAAAGTGCATCAAGCAACAATTTCTAGCGACTGCAAACTCAATAGAGAGATATTGAGGACAAAGATGGATGTAGCGGTTACAAACCCAGATTTAATGGCACCAATATTGTTTGCGGGAAAAGGAGCAAATTTCATGAGTGAAACAATCAAAAGGGTAGCTAATATGTTCAACATGCACAAAATTAACACAACAGCTTATCATCCTCAAACTGATGGGTTAGTAGAAAGATTTAATGGCACACTTCTCAGTAGATTAGCGGTTTTTGTGGGAAAAAATCAAAATGATTGGGACGAATACGTAAGTCAATGCACATACATCCATAATATCACACCCAACGAAACAACAGGATATTCACCATATTTTTTAATGTTTTTAAGAGAACCTGCAACGCCCATTGATACAGTTTTTGAACCACGAGTGTCACAATATTTAGACGCATCAGATTATGTAACATTAATGCAAGAACGAATGCAAGAGGTATATAAGGTAGCTAATTTAAAAGTCAAATTTAGACAAGAGCAATATAAAGACGACTACGATAAAACAAGTAAACCCCATACTTTTAATGTGGGAGATAAGGTTAGACTTATGTCTTCACAAGTAGGCAAAGGTAAAACAACAAAACTAGCAAGACCATTTAAAGGCTCATATGAAGTAGTTTAAGTAATCAACGAAAACTTACATATGCAAAAACATAAAAATGAGGATCCCATAGTAGTGCATGTAAATAGATGCAAACTAGCAGAATCAGAAATATAAGAGGGACCATCACATAGATATAATTTACGATCCCAGAAAGGATTAATGATGTCAGCAGTCTTCTTAACAATCATAGAATTAATTAATACGACTAATATTGAAGAAAAGTACAAAACAGAATTTATGGGAGATAGAGATATTTTGATAAACATTTCACCTCATGAAATTAAAGTATTTAATTTAAATAAAAAGCCAATAAGAGACTTATACTTAGAATCAATAGAAACAGAGCCAAAACTTATGGAAAAAGAGAGGAAAAAACCACTAATGAGTTCGAAAGGGGAGATAACGCTAAATTTGTCAATTTGAAACCCAATACCGAATACGTTATATGTGCCCAATGGAATACAGACAATGATACGTCACAAGTACAATGTAAAAAGACAAAGAACATGCAGATTAATTAATTCAACTCCAAACATAAACACAACAACCCCGAAAGCAATAACTCAAACCATAATAGATGAAGCACTAACAAAAACCTATATAATACCAATCCAAGTTAAACAAAAGCTAAAATTATTATCTACGGGAAAACCAATTTTTATAAAAAGTTGGAACGAACTACAGGCATTTCAAAAAGAAATAATAAAACAATGATGGTCTTTCTATGTAATATCAGCCAGTATTTTAGCAATAACAATATTAGCGATAGTCAGTAGTGTACAAATCTACAAAAAATACAAGTGGAAAAGGCAGTGGTATCGGCACCGACTGGTCAGAAATGTACCAGGGCATTTTCACTTGGATAAATACATACCAGGTCAATATACAAAGTCTACTCTCGTTTAATAAAATCAATAATCGTCAATGTAAAATAATATGGTCAATAATATTAATAAAATTCATATATTTATATAAAAAAGCGTATAAGGAAAAACCTCAAATGCGCACCAAATATATATATATTTTATTTTTAGAAAAAGAATCGATCCAAATACACAATACAAATCCAACCAGTACCACCAATCAAATCAATTCAGACAATACAACCAATCCAATCAATCCCAACAAAATCAATCAATAATGCAATCCAAATCCCAAAGAATTCAGTACTATTGTATGCTACACAAGCATTATAGCAGCTTCTATAAAAACTTGCAAAACAAAATATGCACAGGTGGAACCCCTATCACAGTCCGCACCTTCCCAAATCAAGTATGCATCCCTAATGAAATGAAGGTGGAATTAGAAGAAAAAGAATTACACCTAATAAAGTTTAATGAGGCTCAAAGAGTAAAACTACACGAGCTCATTGGGGCCTATGACAGATTCTCGAATGCAGACGAAGCAGCAAAAAGAGGAAAAGTCCCACATCGGATATTGTTTCACATAACAAAAACGGAAGTGTCAATATGCCAACAAAAGATACCCATCATTACGACAAGCATGTGCACAGTAGTTATCAAAACAATAAAAACCGATAGAAGTGTCCCAAACTATTTCAATGAGATAACTGTACAGATGAATAATCTACCTTGTGTTATCGCAATAGAAATTCTGTACGTGCAAACAATCCCAAATCCATTCCAATCACTACCAACAATACCATCAGAATTACAAATGCACGGGGATTTCATCAGAAAGATGTCGTTCACCCACAAAGAACTATCAACAACCGAAAAACAAGAACTAATTATGTTTGTAGACGTAAAATTTGTGTGCGACTCAAACTATAACATGAGGCCAGTGGATGTGCATGTTAGAAACTCTAAAGGAATAACTATATACGTCAAAAAAATCACACCCAGAACGAAAATCACACACTATTATCTGGAAAAGACAATGGCCAACAGAGAAAATATCGTTGGGAATGAAGATGAATATCAGGCCCTAATCGATATTCAAAAAATATTATGTGGAAAAATAATAATTGGTTTCGATATTATTAGTAAATTGAAGGCACTTACCCTAGATTTATACATTGTAATGGGAGTGCGAGAAATGTCAGAAGACAACTTTATGTGCTCGTTTGTAAAGAATATCGCCCCGCATAAAATTAAACTGTCAAACTTGGCATACCAGATAAGTCATCATAAGTCATCACAAAAAGTGATACAAGGATAAAATGATCAACGATCTACTTAAAAAACCCGAACCTTTCTCCACAGCATCGACAACGATAATAATAAAAGCCATATACTGGATTGTAGGAAAACAGTGGGAAGAAGTCATTAAATGGGACTCAGATGAATTTAGCGGTAACAAGGAGCAATTATTAGCACAAGTCCAAGATGACAGCGAAGATATATATATCGAACCCTCCCAAATTGAGTTAAAATTCAATAAAAATGGCACTCGGAGAACGTTCGAAGACAAACTATGGGACAGCGATGATGATGTCATTTTTATAAAGCATGAGAGGAGTCAAAATATCACGGAAACAGTCAAACTGGAACCGCAAGAACCAACAACTTCTTAACAAATGAAGTGTGATTTAGACTCAGATGATGAGTATTTATCATGTGACGAGGAAGAAACAAACTAGACAGATGCCATGGATACAGAAGAATCAGAAAGAGAATTAGGCTCAGAACCAGATATCGAGATAGAGGTGCCGTACTTCATAATAGACAAAGAAAAGGAGAAAGTAACAGAAAGAGATCTATGCCACCATTTCGGCAGGAGAATCAATGAAGGAGACGTCCTGAACCTGGCATTGGGAAAAGGGTTCAAGAGAACGAATATGATGATACAAGATGTGGAAGTGGAGCTGGTACGTACAGAGAAAGATAATGCGGACATTATCCTAACGGCCCAGGGAGGAATGTTGGATGATGAGGGTAGACCCATCACCACATTTATTTTGAATAAGTATTTCAAAGCAGGGCCTGGGAAGTATAGGGTCAACGTGTACGCCGAGGAGCGGATATAAAAAATAAAATAAATCAACCCCAAAATGCAGAAAATCAACAAATCAATGTTATTATTCAGACAATCAATCCCCAATATGCAGAATCCCAACAAAGCATTAATTGAACAATTCATATGACAACAATTATTGTGTGATTAAACTAAACATTTTTAATTCTTTCTGAACAATTATTATTTGGTGATTTAACAATTATTAATTTATGTAGTAATGTACACATTATTTTTATGTATGATAATAACTTATTTAATTTTTATGATTTCTATTTCTATCTAGAGTTATGTGGTAATTTACATACTTTATTTTTATGTATGGGAATAACTTATTTAATGTGATTATAAATAGATTCTTTATATACAGCATTATAATTGTTTAATTTATATAATTTGTTTTATTACGACATTGTCTAGAAATACTTTAATAGAAAAAAAACTACTAAATAAATAAATCCCTAAATAAATAAATCTGAGAAATTGTCAAGAAATAAATTATTAAAAAACAGAAATTTTTCTGGAAATTTAAAATTCCAAAATAAATAAAACGAGAAATTGTCAAGAAATAAATAAACGCTTTAATTATTAAATAAATAAAAAACAGAATTTTTTTAGAAACTTAAATAAGCGCATATCAAAAATAAAATGAAATTATTAAGTAAATAAAAATCCTTTTTACAGGCAAAATATTTTAGTATAAATACTGAGATATTTTTCAGTCTAAGCGCTCACTAAAATCTTACCTCAAAAAGAAGCGATCTGAAGGTAATCTCTGAAAGATCTTAAAATAGAACAGATATAGTTCATCACGATTTTTTGCATTCACTTATATAACACGCACCTACACACATTTCAACACTTACATAACAAGCACCCAATTTTTATTTGTATTGATAATCTTGAATTGAATAAAGTGTGATCGAAAAGTTTAAATTTGAAAGAAAATTGTCATAATTGATTTGGTAAATTTTATTGATTAATAAATTATTTATATATCGACTTTGTCTTTTGATTTATATAAGAAACACTAGTACAAGTTGAGACCTCGCCAAAATCGAGACCTCAACACAATAATGGCTTCTGTTGTTCATCAGACCAACCATCACTTACAATAGTACCCATCTTGGGATTTAAATCAGTAAAGATAGACGTTTGTACTGATTTTGTACTTTAGCATATTCTTTGCCAAGCAATGTCGTTCATATAGAATGATCAGATGGTGGCTTGTATGCTGGTCCAAATTTTCCGATTTGTGAGCATATCTCTAAAATTTTTGTTGTTAACAACATTGAAACTGATGCTTGTTCTATACATCATTCTTGCAATAGATTCATCCACTTCAGCTTTCTTAATATTTTTAAACATATTGGTTAGTTTCGGTTGCTTTTCGGACGATGAGGACAACGATATGGATGTAACCGCTTTATCTAGCTTTCGTCTTCTTGTTTTTCAGATTGTTAAACAGCATCTGCTGCTTTGAAGCATTCCAGAATTTCAACTGGCACCTTGACACATTTGGCTACGCCTGTTCCAGTTTCAATACCCATGTGTGCTCGGATACGATTACCACTACCCCAAAATACTTTCGAACAGTATATGCATTTCACTTGAAAGTTATTGGCGGTCTCTGAAAGAACAATGACGTAATCCCACTCTTTCCCTTTCATGTGGGGCATTTTTTATTTTCTGTAATGCAAAATTGTAAACAATAGTAAATATGTAGATAATAAATAGAAAATGATTTTCTGTAAATCCATAGAATAATATTCTTTTAAATGCTTATTAAGTTATTAGTTATAACACAAATCAAATAAAAAATATTTATAAATTACAAAAATTTACATTAAATTATGATTACCCCTTAAAATGATATACTATTATTATACATGATAAGATAGCATGATGCATCCGCGGAAGTTAGAACAACGACACCAAACTTCATCACTGCAGACACGAAACCTAAATTGCCGCAACTCCGCTAATTTTCAAATGCCTTAACACATTGACTGCGGCCAACATCGTGTATTATTCCTTTACAAGGCACTCGCCATATTCGTAATTGCCACGCGGCCGTACTAACCCATGCAAAAAAACTATGAATCCGTCAGCCTGTTTTACTTCTGTAGATAAAATAATCAAATTATACAAAATAAAACCAAAATAATAATTTACCTCTTCGCTGAAACGAAACTACAAATAAAAACTCTAAAGTGACGTAATAAAGACGAGAAAATGAAGAGGAAAAAATGTGACGTCACAAGAAGACACTAATATTAAAGGCTGCTCATACGTACGCGTACGCTATTATTTTTAGTAAATTACATACCGTACGCGTATGCTATCTTCTGCTCTAACGTACGGTCGAACTTTGGCTTCAATTGACATTGACGTTAAAATGTGAACCACCGAAATATAACGCCGCGTTTACATTATTAGTTTGACAAACCAATTACTTATGAGAAACGTGATTGTGTCGGACATGTAACTCCTCTTCACCATTTCATTCATGCGTTATCCAAGTAAATAAAGCAACTGCTTTTATGTACTTAACTTTAATTTTGTACAAGTGACAAACAGATAATGGTGAAAATAACGATCTCGGTCTGTAATATGATATCATTCACACATGCACTAAACTTTGAACAAAGTGCGGGACTCCTAAACATCAATTTTTTTATAACGACTATGTCAAATGATTTACGAGCCTTTAATGCAAAGATTAGTCCCTGAAATGATATAGGTTCGGATTTTCGCCCCACCCTAATTCTCACCTTGTCTAATTATATAATCATGTACAATGGAGAACCCTGGGAAAAATTGAAATATATATCGTATTACATAACTTTAAAAGCGCACTAAAAGATTTTTGATTGTATAAAGAGAAAAAAGTGATCATTTATGTAATAAAAAATAACTTTTTGTAATTTTTTCATTTAAAATTTAGTTTATTTTCAAAATTTTAAACTTAAATGATTGAAGCCGGACTATTGATGTAGCACAAATTTTTTAAAGGCTTTAGCGAAAATTTTATTCTAATCTAAAATTTAACCATGGATCTAAGTTGAATAAAAACATAATTGGTCAACACAAATTGGGATAGAATATATATATATATAATTCTTTATGTCACTGTAAAATGAAAAGCAATCAGAGGTGAATACTAGAAAAAGTTCTTTTAATAAATATATATAAAGCTAGCTGCTTGGTTTATTAAGTTTAATAGAAAACCAAATTTCATTTTATGACTTTTTTTTTCACCTCTGATATCTTTATAAGTAAAATCACTTGAAAAAGGCTGTGCCAAAAATTAGTGAATACCTTAAATAAATCTCATTCGTAGTCAAATTTTGAAGAAAATATTATGCCAAATTTCATTTATCGTCAGGTTTTATTTAACTATTTTAATATTCAATTAACATTTTTTTGCGAATTGAAACTTAAAAGTATGAGCAGTTCGAGACGATATTCTTGGAGTCATAAAGCTCTTTGCGTATTGAGCGAAGTTCCGAACAATTCTAAATCAATAGCACAAACCAGAAATAGATTCAATAAATTACCAGCCATAAACTAGCTAAAAATACTCGGCTTATTCAGTCTTTTCGATACTTTAAATCATTCACCGTGTTTCCCGATGAACTAAAAATCTTCATCATCCCTCACTATATCAATTAGCTGTTACAGAAGCAGAGTTTAATGACCTAATCTAAACGATAGTTTTGATACTGGGAAAACTAAGTTCCAGAAAGAAAATGACACAATAAAGCATTGATGTCTATTATAATTTCAAGACGTGCATAAAAATTAATAAAAACCAAAATTATTCAATTAGATAAATTTTTTGATTGTTATCTATAAATCTTAAAGCACCCAATTCGCTTGGTAAAATATTATAAGCTACACTATTCACTAAAACTATCGAAATTTTTACATGGTTAAATGCATTTATTAATTGATGATTAAACAATGATTATTTTGTATTTGTTCTTAATATAATTATAATTTCAGGATTACTGGCAGATGGGAAAATAGATGACATTATAATTATGATATCATTATGATCTCTAAATATTAAATGCGACCTTTGTCGATTTATTCATGTGATAAAAATAAGATTTCGAATAATTATTTATTTATTTAAAACTAATTTGGATTTAAAATAGCTATTATAATTTTGCCTCTTGATTTAATTCAAAGAATCTCATAGTCAATCGCTGATTCATTTTAGCAAACTTTTCTGTACACATATTAATACAGGAAATCTAAATTATATTTTTACAAAATAAGCAAAATTATAATCTAACTTCTGTTTCCTTCATTTTTCTATTTGTAAAATCTGTAATGCATCTGTTAAAGCATAAAGAAGAAGCGTTAACGTAAAGTTGAGCCGCCTCTTTAATTTGTAGCTAAATTTAATTATTTAATTATTTATTGAATAGATTATATACCTTTGATAGCGTAGCTTCAAAATCACTTTCAGAACTCATTTCATATAACAAATTTTAATATTAAAACAAAACCTTTTATTTTTATTAAGTTTTAAGTTTTTTATGAATAATAAACAAAATATTTATTTTTGAAGTTTTTAATTAATGAATTTTTATATCTGACTTAATATATACTAAAACTTAAGAGATATAATATTTATTGATTACTTAATAATATAACTTACATTAACTGATTTTTATAATGTGCAAATTTTAGGAAAATTGTGGGGTTCGTGGTGGTTGGCCTTAACCCCTAGCATACAGTGCTTTACTGACTGCCACTGTTTACCCGTTGCTAGGCAACAATAATGCTGTAACCAATGGTTCTGTGACCGTCAAAGGTGAGATTTATTTCTAAAACTGCTAAGACCCGGTCAACTGATGGTTCAGCGAGCTACCGTTTGAAGGCGTGAGCTCGTCTTGCTTTTAGGTCCCTCACTTTCTTTACTTCCTTAGTCTTTCAGCTTATGACTCACTTCCCAAATGAAAAATGTACTGTCAATACTACGATGCCAGGATCAAATAAATAACCAAATTAAAATACAAAACATTTATTCCGATATCAAAAACACAACTTTCTATTTATACACGAAAAAATAATAATGACATTCATCACAAAGTCAATCACGTTCATTTGGCTCGTTTTTGGAGCTTTCTACGCTCTCGCTCGGCTTTTCCAGGCCTCGTGTGGATCTTCGGCTTAGCGGTTATGTTCTTGGGCCGATTCTGCTCTTGGTTAGCCACTTGTGCGGGTGCAAATACCAAGGGGTAAGTAACTGCACTCCCTCTCTTGGCTGGCCGTGACGGCAACTTCCAGTCCGCGAATTTGGACTTTTAAGGCCTGTATTAAAACCTTTTAATCTTGCCAGCCTTTCTGAGCCGCATGAGCCTTTGGTAAATCTTTTTTACCCGTGACGGCTCGATCAATGTGGCCCTCGTTCGTTGCAGTTATCGGCTGAGTTGCACACATTCCTGGTGGAGATTTGCATTTTATTTTCATAACTTTTTGAATTCTTGGCCAATTTCCTTTATTGCGTCCATTGCTGAATTATAATCGATATTAATATTTTGTACATTATAAAATTTCGTATCACCCTAATCAGCAACAGCAACACAAAATTAATACATATATTTTACTTGTGTAACCTCCTAATAAAATCATTATTTTCGATAAGTAATAACATTTCATATTAATTCCCCTTAGTTATTTTATTGTTTTAATTAATTACTAAATTACCTTTCAATTTAATGTCACTGTGACTTGTTTAAAATCCAATTTGTGATTTTATTTCGTGCTTTTAAGTAATCTTTATTAAAAATCTTGTTTAGCATCAAATTTACTAATTTATTTAATTGTCAATACAATATTCATTACAGGTTAATTTTATTTATTGAACCATTTATTTACATTAGTGTTCCTTTCTCTAAATTTCAAAGAAAATGTTAACTTTACAAGATTAGAACGCAATAGCAAAACGTTTATTCCAAGTCACAAGATCATTTACAGTGTACATTCATTTCTGGGTTGTCTCCGGTAAGCTCGGCCATTGATTTCACGTCTCAGCGGACGAAGTGCATAGGTATGATCATCATCCCGATCGGTCAAGATATCCAAAATCTCTGGCTGCAGCAGCTGCTTGGGTACCGCCAAGTGTACTGGCGCGTCGATGCTGAGGAGCGCTGAATCCTCGGGTTGAATGCCACTTTGTAGTCGAGAAGATGACCGTCATAACCATTCGCTATATCGGCGTTGATCCTCGCCAATCGTCGACGCTGATTATTGCTGGATTATTGCTGGAGTATATATTCTGCTTCATGCCGGATTTCTCTAGCCGGATTCCGCCCGGGCTCTCTTTTAATAGATACGCTGGGTACTTCGATGTCTCGGTCCTGTTCTGGATTTCGGTGGGGCCATTGTTGACTTCCATAAGTAGAGACTGAGTACCCCCGATCCCACAGCGCCTGTCGGTATCTTCCGGCGAATCTGCGGTGATCGTCAGAGTAGTCCTAGCATCATCGGTCCAGTTGTTGTGGTAGATAAACAGTCTGAACCCACCACCGCTGCACCATCGGGCAGTGACTATGTTGAATTTTTTTGCCATTTCTGGGGAAAATGACACAAATGTATATCGATTGTTAAACTTTTAAATATTTCAGGCGAAATGGGTTAAAAAAATTCAGAGTTGGTGGAGAAATAGAAAAAACATAGAATTATGTAATAATAAATATAATGTTTAATAACGTTTTTGCTTTTAATATTTTTTGATATTTGAAACTGAATCTTGTGATTTGAATGATTCCCTATTTAAATATATTTGATTGGTTTAGGTCGGACAATTATTAGTCCTTGGGTAGACCTGTCGAATAAAAATCCATAAAACCGAATAACTTTTTTGTATACAAGTATTTTTGAGAAATAAAAAATCCGTTTATGATTTAAAGAAGTGCCAGGTACTAATGAATATATATTTTAATCCTTATATTATTTTTTATTATAACTTGAGTTAAATCGAGTTATTATAATATTTTTGGGGAATTTTAAAGACAAAATTACTGTCGTGATTATTACCTCGAACGTGGTCCTCCTGGGCATACCTGGGTTCAATCTTCTCCGTGCGGTCGGTTTCATGATGGCTTACGTCTCTTCGTTTTGGCATATTCACATTTGTATTCGGCATATTTTAGATGAAATGGTATTGTCGTGTAGAACGAGCGCATTATATACCAATCCAATGGCTGTGGGTGATTCATTATTGGTCGTGGAGGGGGTATGTGTAATGTATTTAATTCAAATAAATTTATTAACTTATTATTGCAGCCGTGTACTGGTATTTCTGGCAAATTCTACCTATCCATCTGGTACATAAATGATTTTCGACAAACTTCGATTTATTTCATTGTTAATCTTAAGGCGGTGATTCAGCTGTCAGTGTATTCTGGAACTCTGCTAGTTATGCCACTAGTGAGTTTGTTCGGGTAAGTGTGTATGTTTATTTTGTTTATTAGTTCTGCTTCATACTTTAGCTACGTAATTCGATTCGCAACTGGACTCTGACCTTCGTGGAGTTAGAATGCCGTAATCCAGTCTATAGTTATTTAATTCATTTGCACCTGCTATTTTCCAGTTCATCTGGTGTCGGCGAATTAGCGAATCTGTCATTTAAGCTTGAGTGGCATCGCTGGTAATAGAAGAAATTCTATTCAGGTAATCTTTTATATATTATCTTAATTATAGAATCATATTTGTAGGGTCCTTATATTCACGCTTTCTATAGCGAATTAATTCCACTATATTTACCGTAATTCAAGAGTGGATTTGTCATGTTGATGACGTTGGAATTCAATGACGAAACTTGACAGTGGGGTACGGAATTAATGCTGTAATTTAGTAATTTTATTTAGTATCTATTTCTAGCTTGTTCTCCATACGATGTATTTTCTCATTTTGGGTTTGGATTTTAGGGTTCGGATTATTTCTTTAATTTAGATTATGTAACTTAATTTTGGTGGGTTACAGGGTATTGATATTTGTTTTAACTCATTGGGGTTACCCCGGTAACGCCATATAAATATTTTCTAGCTACCACTCGGCACCCGTTGCTAGGCAACGTTGGAAATGTGTTCGAGTGGGTGGATTGTCCGCAAAAAGTGAGCATTATTACTAGTGCTGTAATTGCTCGGATAATCCCTGGATCCAACGAGCTGTCGTTAGAAGACTTGTGCTCGCTTTAACTCATTCGGTCCCCTTTATGTCGTAAATGTATCGTTAGAGTTTATCATAGTATCAAAAGAGATTTGACAATGTGATTTGAGAACTGAATCTAGCCAATAGATTATAATGATGTATTTGTGCGTGTTGGCTGCGGTGACATAGGCGATTATCTAATTGTTAAAAGTATCGTTTCAATTTACTCATTTACACATATAAAGCTTACAAACTCGTTAATTCTTTATTTATCAACTCAATACAAATTGGTTTGTTTATCCAGTTTTATTCGATAATCGAGCGGCTCGGCGTTTCGCACGCTCCTTCCTTCCAGGCCGATAACTCCCGGTTGTTATTGTTGTTGGGTTGGCAGTCATTGCTGGGGCTGCTGCCGACTCTCGGTAGGCCAATTGGGCTGGAGCGAATACAAGAGAGTATGTTACCGCGGCTCCTTCTTGGCAGGCGGATAGAGACACTTCTAATCCCTTCACTTGGGTTTTCAAACTCTGATTGAGTTGTCTTTCATCTGCCCACCCCTTTTGAGCAGCGGTGAGTCTGAGGTAAAGGGCTTTAGTCTTCTTTGGGTCCGACCAGGTGGACTTGATTTGTTGGACTTCTCGTGTCAGTTGAATTACCTGGTCGAGGAGGTTCTTATTGGCTCGTCTGGCATGGGCCAGTTCTGTTTGTAACGGTTGTGTAGACTCCATTGCTGCAATAACAAACATTAAATTCTACTAATAACTCGGATGATTACAAGTACGATTAATATCAAACATAGTTTGTGAAATTTAGTTTAAGGGATCATCGAAGAAATGAAGTTCGAACGACACTTATTTATTTTTGATCTAAACAACAAAACAAAATTGATGTCAGTGGTCTCAAAACCAGTAAAGTCATGAATCTTCAAAACATCTCCTGACACCATCTTCAGGAGAGTAACCCGGAGTGACGAGCACGGGTCGCCTCGTGTTACGGGCCGGTCTGCTCGAGTAGACGTCCGCAATCCGTCCGACAGCGATGTCGTCCTCCACATTGGCCAGGTACTGCCTGGCCTTGCCCACCTGTAGGTCGACCTGCCATTAATATTCTTCCAGACGGGTGAGGAGATTACGTGCATGGTCTCGAATCTCCTGAGCCGGGTACCGATCGTCGTTTTGATTGTTCGTCCAGTGTGGGTCGTTTTCCATTCCTAACAATTGCAGAGCGGTCTGGTGAGGCCTTCAGGTTGGGGTTCCTCGTAACCCCTCACTGACCGTGCTCGCCTCCAAGCCTGTCGCCATTCTTCGGCAACATTGGCGGGGACCCACTTGAGAGGTCCTGGTCTTTCTAAATACCATTATGATTATGTAAACACGTATAAGGTAATTTCAAAGTGTCTGGTGTTAACCAAACATATTTATTCTCACGGGTTCAGGTTATATATTTTAACTATGCATTCAATTCTCTTGGAGCAATATAATTAATTTAACTCAATTTAATGTAAATCTACATATTAAATCATTATAATTTTTAAATCAACTGTTTTGTTTATCGACACTAAAACATCAACTTTACCGACTTAATATTATAAAAGTTAAAAGCGTTAGTTAACATAATAATTATTGTATATAAAAAAATGCTTAATATGCTTTAACAATTGTAGTGTGGCAAAAATGGAATCTGTTATCTATTTGTTTCCGCCCTATTAATTAATTCCCGATTAGTTTGCAGGCAAGAATGTCCTTGAATTTTGACAAAACATTTACAAAAAATTTTGGAAAATGAGAAGAGAAATAAATTTGAATCTGATAACGGAATCATATTGCAATATCTCCCCCCAGACGAATTTAGTAGATTGTCTACAGAACTCAGGTGATTGTTACCATGTACTTATCAAAATGCATCAGAAATCATCTGCGAAAATTTATGTAACATTTATTATTATGAGGTTAAAATTACTTACAAAGGTTTACACAATTTTTACCGTGCGTTATTAGGAGGGATTCAGACCCGTTTACAGAAACTAATATAACACGTCTTTCTAAACCGGCTTCCGAGATTTTCATAATTATTACTACCCGTTAAAAAATTTATTTGTACAAGATTAATACGATACATTTTTATGATAAACGAAAAACTTTTTCAAATTTATCTAGTTATTCCTACAAGGAAAATTTAACCATCATTTACCAAAGATTTGCATAATTATATCTTTATTAAAACTGGTAAATTATAAACCTTGAACATTTAATAATTGTATTTTTATTAGAGGTTAATTATCTACGACTTAAAAAATTATCAAACTAAAATTTAAGCAAATAAGATTTATTAAATAAAAAAAATCTCAAAAATTTCTTATATTATTAATAAGTTACCCTGAGTCGTTAGGCTTGATTCCCTTGCTGCGTTTTCTTCCGGCGTCGTGGTCATAGAACCCTCATTTCTAAAGTTTTGGGATTGGTGCATAATAAAAAAAATGATTAGCATTACTGATCGGTTTGTACTTTATCACACCTCTTTATAGAATCTAGTAGGGATGTGTGTATGTAAGAACCGGATTTTATAATTGCACGTACATCTAGTGAATATTCGCGTCGTTTTCTACCCCGATATTCTCGTTCAATATTTGAAATATCGATCTGGTAAATCTGTTTGTGCGTGTGGAACAGGTGTACATTCTTCGTGTTCCTGTTTGTATGGAATCAATTTGTTTTTCTTGTGCATGCAAGTGACAATTTCGTTAATCAATTTTTGCGTCAACAGTGGACATGCGAGATTATTGATTGGGGTAGGCAGTTTTAGTTAACAGGTTATTAAATTAGATTTTTTGTTCTTCCCATTTATTTCTATCTTAATAGCAGCCTTGTGCATAATTCATTGGATTTGCTCGCTTAGTCGGATTTATGTATGGCTGGTGCATTATGGGCATGCGTGATCGTTATTGATTTTAATATTTAGATGTTGAACATGCTATATGTGGTAAGTGCCGGGATTTTCTCATTCTTAACTTACTTATTGATTTTAGAAAAATTGGTTTAATGTCTCGTGGAATTTACTACGTCCTCAGAAGAATTCGTCACTAACGCTTGGAATTACGGCATAAAGGGATTGAATTTCTTGAGGTAAATTTTATATATTCCTTTATAATAATTTTTATTACTTGGGTTGGTAGACCACTGGCAGGTTGTTGTTTCAGTATGAGTTAAAAGAGAATCATGCAAACGAAATTTTGGAAACCAGCCAGTGTGGTTGGAGAGAGATCCCTACAGGTATTAGTTTCATAGTTCTTTTATTTAAGCTTAGAGTAGGTGTAAGGGAAAATTGATACTCACTGATCGATGAATTAATAGACATCCCCTCCTTCTGCAACGCTATTTCGGTTGCGGGACAGGCTCCAAAATTTTCTGAATCTGGTTTAACATGAAAATCGTTCCGGTAGAATTATGTATATTTATTCATTTTGATGACTGACTAATTACAATCTTCTCATGTTTTGTTTTATTTGATGGTAGTTTTAACTTAATCAGATCATTTTATTAATTGGGATTTATTTTGATAGTCCGGTAACGATTTTTCCTTTTAATTCATATCGAAAATAAGGTCTTAGTATTAATTAGATGGTGGAAGGGGTTGCAGATCCCTCACAAATATTTATCGCTATCCTTTATTCTATTTAGTACATTAAGTTCATGGTAGCTACTTAGGTCTATAATTCAAAGATTATCTATTATTGTGGGTTCCTGATAACTATTCTATTTTATAATTAATTTAACTCTGCTTTTCAGGTTTAAATATTTATAGTTGTATTTAATCTACAATTGATTCAAATTGTTAACAACGATTTCATTTTATTATTCCCCGTTACCTTCCTTTAATTGACCTTAGGCGCATTGTGTTCATATTATATTTAATGAGTGCCCACTGGACTACTCGGTGTGGTGATTTTGAGCCGTGTGTAGATTAATTTAGGTCGGATTTACAGAAATCGAGAAACGAGGAATTAGTCAAAAGACCTTTTCCTTATTCCTCCTTTCTTCTATACGGACTAATATTGACGTTACGATCCCTGCGTTCCGCACGCCGGGTCTTCACGGGCACAGATCATTGGCGATATTCCACGCACTTACACGAATCTGAATAATGTGTATGATTTTACTGACTTGTGATGTGTTTTGGCTGTGGGCCAGAAAAATTTCGACAATAAAAACGAATAATTAATGAAAACTAAATGAGTTTATGCTGTATAAATATTTTATTAATAATAACAGAAAACAATATAACAAATTACTTGCCATCATAGAAAGCATACAAAATACTACTCTCCCCACGCCGACATCCAAGCAGAGCTCTACCGAGGTTGCGAGGACGCAACGTGGAGAGAGTTTCCAAATAAAACTCTCACTCACCTAAAGTAGATTTTTAAAACTGTTAAATTCAAATTGAAGATGATTAAGTGATTAGAATTTTGTAAAAATGAATCGGTATATATACCTATTTTTTGTCCTTAACCTCGCGTGTTCTTTTTGATTTAGTAAAACAAAATTCGACCTTGGTATTTTCTAGTGTATTTTAATCTTAATTTTTATTATTTTTTAATTTCATTTGATAATTTTTTATTTAAAATTTTTATTGAATTATTTCTAATTCAAATTCTTTGATTTATAATTTCATTTTCATGAAATTTTTATTTTTGTTAAATTGTCAAATTTCGGTCGAATTTGCTGGGTTTTCGTGTTATGTTTGTATTTAATTCTTGCTGATCTTGGTGCATTTTGTTATTATTTTACTTTTATTTTTATGTTTATTATTTTATATTTTATTATCTTTTTCTCATATTTGATATGGGTTTAGTTGATGCTTTAATAGGTTTGAATTTAAATTTGCATGTTATATTTGCATGCGTGTTACCGATTCATTTAAACATTCACAAGGCCGTTTGTGTTCTGGCCCAACAATTTGCTATTTCACTAATGGGATTTACGGTATTTGATTTCGATGTATTTATTTAAGTATTTATAATTAACCTTAATTTTCTATCTCATTTACGTGATTAAATATATTGATTCGAATCGTTATCTTACTTAATTATGGTTAAACCTAATGTATCATTTTCTAGTGTAATGAAATATATATATTTAGTTCAAGTGGTTCGTTCGGTTTGTTTTACCTTTAAAATTTAATTTGTCATTGATACTTGCTCTATTTGCAATAGCTGGGCTTTGATACTAATTTAATCGTCACTACCCTTTGACTCGAATGGATTCAAATAGTTTATTTTATTTTTACTACTCGTATACTTTCGGCCAACATTTTTGAGCGTAATTACAATTATTAATGTCATTTTTATAGGGATTTGATTGCATTATGCCCCTGTTTCAACTCTGTTCCCATTTAATGGGAGTATATCTATCATTCCTACATGTTCAAAAATATTACGGTTGCTTTTATGAGATTATTAACACGGTACTTATAAGGGGTAATTTTTAAATTTATACTTTCTGCTCATCTATCATTATAGCCTTTGATTTCAATTAACTTTATCTGAAGGTGGATATCCGGTTTAAATGTAGCGCTATTAACTTATCCCTCTCATAATATAGTTTAATTAACCATCATTACTGGGTTCTTATGCTTTATTAAATTTAAGTTTTGTCCTCAATCGATATATGTTGGCAATGCTCTACTCGACGTTAGAATTTTCTTTAATTTTTAGTTATTTTAAATGTTTTGACTATTGCATCGATTTCCGCAGTTCCCCTTCCTTTACCACCAAAAGCTGACCTTAAAGAGTATGTATGTTCATATTAGATTTTATGAGTGCCCACTGGACTACTCAGTGTAATAATTTTAGCCGATGTTTTTCGAAATTTAGGTCGAGTTTTCGGGAGTTTGGTGAAAAGGAGTCAGCCAAAAAACTGGTTCCCAATCTTCCCACTGCCTTTATAAGTATAAATAATTTGACGTTCGAGTCCGTCGTTACGCACGGCGAGGTCTTTCACGGGCACTACCTATTGGCGGATGAACCACACTTACACCTCTCGATAGTTATGTATGAGTTTAATTACTTGCTATGTGTGTGGCTGTGTGCCGGAAAAATTTCGACAGAAGAAAATTCATGTTCTCGAAGTCGTATAATTGTTCATAACATATTTGCATTACATAATTACATCACTTCCATAGCACATTCATAATATTCACTCATGTTCACTTCGATAGTTCCTGATAATAATTGTTCGAGACGTTTGTTCAGGACGCTTTGTGATACAATACTGTTTTTTCTGATAAAAAACGTAAGAATTTTTTACGATAAAAAGTGATCCCTTACTGCGAAAATGAATTGGTGTATATACCTCTTTTGTGACCCTAACCTTGTGTGTTAATTTTAGTGTAATAAAACAAAATTTGACCTTGAAATTATTTGTTATCTAACTTTATTTTTATTCTTTTTCGTGATTTCATTTGGCAATTTCTTTCTAAAATTTTTAATTGAATTCTTTCCAACTAAAATTATTTTATTTTAATTCGATTTTTTTATTATTTTTTTGTTTTTTACGTAAATTGTCATTTTTCGGTCAAAACGAACAGGAACTCCAAGTTATAGAAGCCCCTACTGTATTCAGAATTCAAAAGATATTAAAAACCAAGAATGTTGGTAAATATAAACAATACTATGTTAAATGGCATGGATATGAAACTCCAACTTGGATATCTGAAAATCAATTAATTAAATAAATATTATGAAAGAAAACCAGTTTTATATGATTTTACCTAGTAATAGTTGTCCTCTTATTTTTCCTAATAATAAAGCTAGTAATTTTAATGTCGAATTTCAAAATCCTATTTACTTGGATGGTGAGTGGGAAGTTGCTTTGATTGATTTTACTTTTGTGTATAAAACATTTCCGTTTTATAGTAATTCTTACCTAAGTTATGAAACGATGAAGAGTGGTACTGAAGTAAAATATTTGAAAATAAATAATCAAAATGAAACTTATGAATTAATAAATTCTAAACATACCCCTGATGTCGATGTTTTTATTGAAAAATATGAGAACTTGGTTATTGTCTGTCCACATGTTCCATTTAAAGTAACATTCCCTGACATTCAACATGCGTTTAGTTTTGGATTAAAATCTATATCCGTCATTAATGAAGATGATCATTGTCGATTAAAATTACCAAAGTTTACAGATGATGGTGTTATGGAACAATTCGGGATAATTATAAGTTATGAAGAAAAAACAATATTTGAAAAATATTTTGAAGATAATTTACTCATAAACACATTATCTGAATTACAAGGACATTTAATGTCATTTATTCCGTCTCCGTTTAAAGAACTAAAAATTGAAAACAATGAATTGGTTAAAATAAAACTTGCAGATAACATTTCAAAAATATATTTTGACAACAATTTAATCAAAACCCTAGGATTAAATAAACAAACTTTTAGTGATAAAGACATCGTTGGTAATAAAGTTCCAAGATTATTACATCATCATCAACAAATGTTCATTTATTCGAATATTATTGAACCAATAACTGTTGGAGATGTTAGAGTTCCTCTATTAAAATCTATTTGGGTTAAAAACTATGAACAAGGGGAAATTGTACAATTAGAAATGAAGAATCCAATGTATTTACCAATTTCAACTTCAACTATAAACAACATTGAAATTAATATTCGCGATGATAGTGGAAAATTAATTAAATTTAGTAAAGATACCAAAACACATTTATCAATACATTTTAGAAAAATAAATGAATAAAGAATTTTACATAAATCTACCGAGTAATAGTTGTCTTCTTACTCACCCAAATAATAAAGCTGATAAATTTAATGTTGAATTTCAAAATCCTATTTACTTGGAAGGTGAATGGCAAGTTGCTCTGACCGATTTCACTTTTGTATACAATAATTTTCCATTTTATAACAACTCAAATATTAAATATAGTAAGAGTACATTACATACAAGTTATGAATATTTTTACTATAACGATGCAAAGAATGAATATACAATTAGTCACGACTTTATATTTTATCTAGTATACATTGATGGAAATACTTTAAATATTAATTGTAAATATTTTCCATTTAAAATTTCATTTGATAGTATTGCAGAAGCTCAAAAATTAGGATTTAATAAAAAAGAAATAAATTTTATTGAAAACTTGAATCAAATTAAAATTCCTTCAACTAATCGTAAAATAAAGTTTGGCACAATTCGATTAACTATAAATTATTTTTACGATGTCGAGTATTCAGATAAATTTGAAGAAAATTTAATCATTACTAATTTATCACAAATAAATGATCAATTAATGACTTTTTATCCGCATCCATTTAAATCTTGCGAAATTGAACAAGGAAGATTAGTCAAAATTGAATTGGAAGATGATGTCAGTAAAGTTAAATTTAGTAAATTTTTGGCTCAAAGTTTGGGATTAAGTGAAGAATCATATTCAGAAAAAGTTATTGTTGGATTACGTTTACCAGAAATTTTGCAAAGTAATCAACAAATGATGATCTATACAAATATCATTGAACCTATTCTTGTTGGTGATGTTTTGATACCTCTATTAAAATGTGTATGGGTTGAAAAACATAAAAAGGATGATCTAGTTCAAATTATAGAGAAAAACCCAATGTATTTATCTGTATCATCAACATATATAAACAATATAGAAATAAATATTCGTGACGATAGTGGAAAATATATATTTGGTAAAGAAGATAAAACTTTTCTTACATTACATTTTCGTAAAATAAATGAGTAATCCTGACATTGTAAATTTTTATAGTAGTAGTCAATCTGGTGGAGAATTACCATATTTTGTAGGTAAACAATATGGAACCGGTTGGTTGAAAACAATAGGTAGATTTGCATTACCTATTCTTTGCATTACCTATTAGGCAATTTCGGTATGAAAACGGCAAAAGACGTAATAAATAATAATTCTGATTTTTTACCTGCTTTAAAATCAAATGCAATATCTGAATTTAAAGAATCTTTACCTAGTGTTATGCAAACTTTACCTAGTGTTATTAATAAAGTAAGTGATGTATTTAATCATGAAAATGAACAAAAAGGAGGGACACTTAAGCGTAGAAAGATTATGAAGAAACATATAAACAAAAGAATGAGAGGATTCGGAACTATATTTGAAAAATGATTAGTGCAAAATCTGAATTATGTCTTTTTGATAGACCATCCCCTAAAGCCGTGATTGAACATGGTTCATTTGAAGATATTTTCCCAATGAATTCAATAACTGATGCTGGTACCTCTTCGATTCAATTTTACATTAACGGATCACAAACAGAATATTTAGATTTGAACGATACTTTGTTATATATTCATTTGAAAGTTGTAAATAGCTTAGGTGAAAATATTACACAAGAAGCTGACGTAACAGCAAACAACTTCTTTTTTCAAACTCTTTTTAAAGACGCTGAATTAGTTTTTAATTCTGCTAAAATTGAAGGAGCAAATGATAGTTTTGCACACAAATCTCTAATTGAAACTATTATAAATTATAATCAAGATACTAAACATACATCTTTAGGGGGAATGGGTTACACTGAACATGATCTTATGCGAAAAACATGGATTGCAAAATCAAAAGCATTTTCATTATGTTCACCACTCCAATTTGATTTCTTTGATCAACCCAAATATTTGTTACCAGGTGTTAGTGTCCAAATTAAATTAACAAGAACAAATCCAGAAAAAAGTCTGACATGTACTAAATTTGTACCTAAAATAGTATTGCTAGATGTAAAATTAATGGTTAGAAGAGTTCGTGTTGAACCTTCTGTTTTAGCGGGTCATCAAATAGGTCTTGCTACAAGAAATGCAATTTATCCAATGCGAAGAAAAGAAGTTGTTGAATTTTCTTTACCTATTGGATTTTCTTCTTTTTATAAGGAACAAATATTTTGTGATAGGCGATTACCTAATTTTATCCTTGTAACTTTCCAGGGAAATAAAAGATTTAGTGGTTCGTTTTTAGATACATTTACTATGTTTGATCACTTTAACGTTAAGTCAATAACTTTAAGTAAAGGAAGTAATTATCGTGAAAAATATAGTCAAGATTTTGAAAATGATAATTATAGTACAAGTTATATGCAAAGTATTGTTAGGAATATGGGATATCTTAATAAAAATTTGAATTGTGGTATCAGTATGTCAGATTTTAGAAATAAGTATCCATTCTTTACATTCGTATTGGCTCCAGATTTCGATCTTAACCAAAGTCAGTTACCACAAAGTGGAAATTTAAGATTAGATATAAAGTTTGGATCACCCCTAACTGAATCTGTTACGGTATTTGTATATGGAGTTTTTGAAAAGGAGATTCAAATTACTTCCAATCGAACAGTATTAGTTTGAACTATAAACCAGATTGAGATTTTTTAATTGTCAAGTATGAAGAATTTTTATTAATTATATATTTTTAAATTATTATTAGTTCTATTCAGATTGATTCTATTGGTAGAAAATTATTGGTAAAAGATTTTCTTGGAGTTTTCCCTCTAGATAAAATTCCATATATCGATGTTAACAAAGCTTTGATTGTAAATACTCAATCATCTAATCTCAGTGGCGAACATTGGCTTGCAATTTATGTAAAACCAAATAAAATAAATGTATTTGATCCAATGGGTTTCTATTATCCCCTTATATTAATTAATAAACTAGAATCAATGTTAATGCCAATTGAATACAATCGAATTCGTTATCAAAATCCGATGACAAAAACATGTGGACAGCATTGTTTAGCTTGGTTAAAAACAATGAAAAATAAATGAATTTATTGAATAAAGTTTCTTTTCAAAATTGTTTTTTAATTAAAAATGTAATGAAAGATGCATTATGTAATATTCCTTTTAAAGGATTAAGTTCAGAGGATTATATGTATTTAAATGTTTTTGATGTTATGTAATTAAGTGTGTTTTATAAACTAAATTTTAATTGGTCCATCATGTAATCACTTACATGTTTGTTAATATATAACTGAATGCATTTTTTAAAAAATTCACTTTTATCAAATACCAAACTTTAGTAAGTTTTTTATCATATATTTAATTATTTTTATCTTTATTTTTAGAAAATGGAATCTATCAATAATATAATTCAAGAATTAAAATCGTTAATAAAAATTACCAACAAAAATGTTAAAACTCAGAGTCGCAAAAGTAAAAGAGTTAAATGTAAGTACTATTAAATTTTTACTATTATAAAATGATAATTTTTGAATTAAATTTAATATTAACATTTTATTAATTTAAACACAAAAATTAAAAATAATATGATAAAAAACTATGACAAATAAAGTTAAATAAATTTTATTTAAATACATTTGGCTTCAATAATTTTCCAAATTGGTCGAATAGTCTGGTTTCCTTCTTTATATCCTTGAATTCTTATTTTAATCATAAAATGTTCATTTTCTTTTTTATTTTCATAATTACATTCTTTTTCACAATTCATAAAAGTGAATTGTTCATTAAAACTAATATCTTTGTTGATGGCTCGTAATAACTCTGTTATATTTTTTCGATCAATTTCACCAATTTCACCAACTTTCATATTATATAGGCTTTGTTTCAATGTTGTTGGTTCCTATTAAAATTTATTAATAATATTACTTTTAATAAAAATACTTACTTTAAATGAATAGATGATTGGAAATTTTAAATATTCCATTGAATATTGTAAATACATTACTGGTAAATTTCTGCTTAAACTGATAGCATTTATGGAATTTTCCTCAAGAATTAACTTGATAGCTTCTTTTCTAACCGAGGTTTCTATAAAAAACAATTAATGAATAATTACATAATATAAAAACCATTTACTTTTATTCATTTTATGATTTTAAACTATTTTAAACTACTTATATAAGATTTTCAAAATAAAATTAACCAATCAAATTCATTTATTCATTGTGTGTAAAATTAATTTAATGTTTAGTGATTTATTTTAACGATTTTTAATGATTTATTTTAATGATTTTATACTTATATATTTAAATTTTTCTTTTATTATAACAGGTAACCTTTACCCAAATTTTTGCAATTCTCCACAACATGATGGAAATTGTGATACGATTATGGAGAATTATTATTCTCATACCTATAATCACATCACCTATTTTATTTGCCCCACGTGTAAAACCACCCATAAAATGAATTATACCGACTTTTATTTAAACCATAAGGAACATTTAACACAGTTTAACTGTAAGCGAAAATATATTTTTAAATTACCATTGAATGATAATAATAATAATATTGATATAAAATAATAATAATAATAATAATATAAAATATATAATTAAATGAAAATAAAAAATAATTATTTAATTCACTTCATTAAAACAAACAATTTAATTTAAAAATATATTATTTAAAAAATAAATAATTGACTTGATTAAAACAAACAATTAAATTTAATAATAATATAATTAAAATATAAATAAATAATATTATTGACTTAAACAAATAATTAAATAATAATATAATTAAAATATAAATAAATAATATTATTGACTTAAACAAATAATTCAATTTAATATAATTAAAATATAAATAAATATTATTATTGACTTAAACAAATAATTAAAGTAAATAAAAATAATAATGATTTTTATTCGAGCAAATATATTTAGGCTTTTTAGTCGACAGGCGAATTGAGCCATTTTTGATGGGTAATGAAAAAATACTTAGGCTTTTATATAATATTTTTAGGTTCTTGGGTTTGAACCAATTTTATTCGAAAATAATCATCAGTACGATTAATCATAGGCTAAATCGCCAATTTTTATTTTTTTTTTAGGCTTTTAAATCGATAAAAAATACTTAAAGTTTTTTATCATGAATTAAAATTTTTTAAAAATTTTAAATTTGAACATTAAAACAAAAAATTATTTAAAGAAAATCGTTCATTAAAACAAATAATTAAAAAAAAATTTTTTTTCATTCATTAAAACAAATAATTAAAATAAAATTTAACACCCCCTCCCCCCTAAATTTTTTTTAGGGTGGGGTCTCAGGATTTTTTCAAGCCAAATATCCACGGGGCATAGTCCTCATATCCCTCTACTGTATACTTAACTCCTCTGACTCCCTCGACATTAGTACTCACATTTCCCATTTTTTATTATCGATCTCATGTATGCGTCCGGGGTAAAGTTTTCTCATGGTCTTTCAAGTTTATGGTTAAATATTAGTACAAATTAGAGTTTGAGGCATAATTATCTGAAACTTGATTACTTAGTTATCATTTAATAATTTAATTTAGACAACATTATTTTAGATATCTAATTAATAAATTTTAAATACTATAATTTAGAAAATTTTTTGGAAGGAAAATTTTTGCCAATGAGTCTTTTAAAATCCAGTTTTCTTTAATTATCAAAATTTTTAGGGTTAAATCCCTCGAATTACTACGAAAAAGGCAAAATAATCTCAATAACCTAAGATTTTGTTTAAATTCGTAAAATTATATCTTAATTAACATGCGATAATTCAAAATTTTATCTAAATTATTAAATACGCTGTTAGATCAGCTGTTCCTAATTTTAGTAAAATTCTCTGTTTCATTTAAGAAAAATGAAGTCATCTTGAGGTTTATATCTTTTCTTTCATTTACAATTACTCTTTTAATGTTAAAATACCTCAATTTAAATTGGTTTTAATAATTATTATAATCATTCCCATTTCAGTTCTCTGAGTCAAATGAACCTTTTCAATCACACCACTCGCAAGCATTAGGCTCTATTAACATTATACTATACTCAGACAGGACTGTAAACATCAATTCATTATTTATTTGGATAGAAAAGTCAAAAATTACTAGAAAATTAATAATAATTACCAAAAATTCTATTTTTATTAAAATTTACAAGATTTATAAGAGAAATAAAACAAAATATAATTAAGCCATAAATCTATTGTTAATTCAATGCGAAAGAAATTAATCGCTATCGAAATCATGCCTCTATTCATCGATGTCGACTGGGAATTTCCGTTTTCGCCCGAGATTTAATTTATTAGATCCGACTTGGGGAAAAGAGTGGCAGAGCTCGTCCCCGAAATCGTCGGTCCAGTATCCTACGGAAGTTGACGATCTTCGATTTTCGTCGGTCATAGATGTGGGGGTTGTGACTGGAGATATGTCCATGCGAATTTGCAGTTCGTCCGTTTCGACGGTACAGATTCGAGGTGTAGGTTCTACGGATTTTGTTGGTTCAGGAAATTTTTTGTCGGATTTGACAAACTTTGGGTGTTGCTCGGCGACTCGAATTGCTGCTTCCTCGAGTACCTTGGCTGCATTTGCCAACAGGGTGGCTCCTTCGGCTCCGCGTCGTTCACGGCGTCGCCGATTTTTGCTTGGGTTATGCTTCTTGTTCGTTTTGGGGGTTTGCGCTGGACCAATTGAGCTTTTTTCTGGAATATGATTTGCTGGTATGAGATTTAATTGCACGGCTAAATCGCGGCCGGCTATCCGCTTTGTTTATTCGGCCTCCGTAAAAGATGAGAATAATACGGCGCTCTGATCGTTGATAACGATCCTTTGAGCCAGATTTTCGGAAATCAGATCATCTCGACATCTAGTCAGACGATGGATCTGATTTTGCAGGGCTTTCATCACTTCGGGAGCGAACCACGTACCGAGCGTGCGTTCGTGCTCCGTGAATAATTTATTGTATTTTTGTTGGCAAGATAGGTGAGCGAGGCCGTCATTCTGGACGTTGGGTTGGGTAGATGCGTTTGCCTTGGGCTGTGGTAATTTAGGTATTCGATAGCCGGATTGCATTTCTGACAGATGTTTGGGGATTTCTTGAATGATTTCGAAAAAGAAAATATTTCACGGCGTTGTTGGAAGAGAGAAAAGATTAAAGTACAAAGTTTTCAAAGTTAGTTCAAAAGTTCATAAAAGTTTTTAAAGGTTAGTTTTTATGAAAATGGCTGTTATATATATAGTGTTCTTATGCCTGTGTGCGACCAAAGGTTAGTTTTTATGAAAATGGCTGTTATATATATAGTGTTCTTATGTCTGTGTGCGACCAATCAGCGAATTTTAAATCTTTTTTGGCCATTTTTTAGGGTTTTTTAATGGCTTTTATTTATTTTAATATTTTTCTCTTTTTCTATTTATTTTTCTTAATTTTTTAATATTAATTTTATTAAATTTACATTTTTATTTTTGCTGATTGTTACTTTTATTCTGGTTGCCACTTCCGCCTGCGTATTTTCTAAACCTTATTTTGCAAGGTTATAGGCGGTTTTGTGTTATACTTTATTTTTGTATGCAATTGCGTGCGAAATTTATTAATTATTTGTTTTAATTAATTATGTTATTTTTATTTTGTTTTAATTGGTGTTTTTTATTTAGTTTTGTTTTCTGTTTGCAGTGTATGCTTATGTTATAACAGCCATTTTGACAATTTCCAAACCTCATTAATTATTTTGTTTTAATTTACACAATTTTCTCATTTTTTGTTTAAATTATGGCTATAGCCCAAAATCCATTACTCGCCCAAAAAAATAATTGACTTTGCAGTTTTGATCATTTTTTGACCTCATAGAGTTAACCTCATAGAGTTTCGAATGTTCTTGATTTTCTCATAAAGAGGTCATATTTCTATTGGTAGGATAGAAATATATAGCTTAAATTTAAGTAGAAAAACAATTAAAAAATTAAAAAAATAATTATATTCAAAATCGAAAATAGATTCTTTTAGATATAAAATAACAGATGATGTATTAATTATCAGATTGATCTACTTGCATCTCCGTCACAACCGCACATAACTTTGTCTATCATCCATGATACCCATTGCTAAACGATTTTTGAAGTGTGTCAAAAGGGTGACAGTCAGCAAAAGATGAGCCCGGGTGCACTTTGAGTTTGCAGACTACTTGTAGAAGATTTATATATTGAGTCAATTTGAAGGCTTTGCTTACTCTAACGACAGACTTTTCTAAGTTTTTTCCTTTAAATCTCCATGAATGTTTACTCAAAATCTCTTATTAATCTAGTTTAGATCAATAAACAGTTTTATTGAAAAGAAAATGTTAACTTAAAAATAAATTTAACATACGCAAATTAGATAAAAGTTTACCAATTATTCTTCCGTGCTTTGATATCCCACATCGTCCTTTGGGCTTAAGCTGAGATTTGAGGTTTCTTTCACGTCCAAAGACGAATCTTCTAGACAGGCTCATGCTTACACTTCGTTTTCACAATGATGGGAATAAAACTTAAATTGATGATCTCTTTTTGATTTGAAAACTATGCTGAATCAATTTATGATCCTGGCTGGACTAATGGTTTCATTTATCAATATCATTCTTGTTGGGCCAAAAACAATTAGCCTTGAAAATTTGTTTAAATATATTAGTGAAACAGCCCGAAACCAAGTAAGAAGTTGATATAAACTAAAAAATAGTACATCTACTCAACATTTTATGATTTTATTATCTTACACGTTTGTGACCGTGGGCCGGAAAAATGGCGACGATAGTTATTAGAACAAAACAGTATACCTGACTAAACATATCTAATTGGCATAATACATATACATTATTCATAGAGTATTCGTATTGTACACATTCGTCCTCTTACTTTAGGAGGTTTAAAATTAGCTGAAATAAACCTTGTCCGATTGGAAATTGTTTCTTACACAAACGTTCACAAGATAACTTCTATTGAAGAAAATTCGCTTTATTTTTTGATTTATTTTTTTAGCTTTTCGCGAAGGAAAAAGTGATTGCTCACAAAATGATTGATTTTTTTTTCAAAAATGAATCGTATATATACCTATTCTGCGACCCTAGCCATGAATGTTCTTTTTGATTCGTTAAAACAAAATTTGACCTTGGGTTATTTGTACTAACTAATTCTGTAAATTTGATTATCTTTTGATTTAATCGACAAATTATTTCTCTTATTTTAAATCTAATTATTTCAACTTAAATTATTTTCCTGAAATTCGTCTTATTAGATGGTTTTTTTCTAAATTTCATGGAATTTATAGATTTCGGTCAAATTTTCGTGTTAATGTGTTATATTTGTATAAATTTCGTGAGGCTCTTGGTGCGCTTTGAACTTATTGTATTTTACTTTTATGTTTCTTGATTTTGTATTTAATTATATCTTTCTCGGGTTTTAGGATATTTACTTGATGTTCATAGGTTTAATTTTAAATCTGTGATGTTGTGTTTGTTTGTTATTTCCGATTAATACAAACAAAACTCAGCCTTGGCCCAACACTATGGAAAAAAACAATTGCTTATAAATACAATTCAACTTAATAATTGGAATTTTCAGAATATTCCCAAGCTTGATTTTATTACTATAGACTTGTTTTACAAACATAATATAAAAGAATATAAAGAAATATAGAAAAAAGCCTTGAAAAATATATAATATTTCAATATTCGAAGTTAGCTTTTCTTTGAAAAATCAGGAGCGTATAAAAAGAAATATAAGAATACAAATTTCCAAAGAAAGATTCTCCAGTACATCTGAAAAGAAAAGAATTTGAAGCATCTATCAGACTAGAGCTTCTGATTTCTCGATCTATTTTTTTTATTTCTCAAGAAACGAGAAATTTGAGAATTTAGTTTTAAGATTTCTCGAGAAATTTAAAAATTCTTTCATTTATTTAAATAAATTTATTTATATGTTCTAAAAACATTTGAATTTAATGAACACTTGGATTTCAAATTTTGGAATAAAATAACAATAATATTATTTTCTTAATAATAATAATAATAGTCAATTCAAATATATATTCTCCAAAAATAAAAATCATAAATTTAAAAAATTTAGAAATAATAAATTAAATTTTATTTCCTTGGTTTATTCTTTATAACATATTTTAAAACAAATTAATTTTAAAATTTCTTTTGTATTTTGAAGTAACTTCAAAAAACATAACGCGTCAAATGAAGAATGCGAAATGCGACTTCTTTTTTAGTTGCGAAATCATAAATATAAATTTATATTCTGTATCAAGTTTTGAACCCTGCTGTTTATTTTATTGATTATAAGTTACATTTGAATAAACTTTTTAATACATTATTCATGTATCTATGTAACGTTATTCATTTTAATAAACAACATTCACCCAAGTTGTCCCGAAACATTTTTTTAACGGTGACTCTGATGGGCTCAAAGGTTTCTTATATACACTACAATAATAAAGTAACATATCACATAAATAAACTAATATAGTTAAAAATGAAAGATTTTATTGACTCTGACCCCAATCGTGTTCTTTAGAATCAAATCGATGAACTCTTAGTACTGAATTACTTACTGGCAAATTTTTAAACTTTTTTGACGATTGTGTGAATTTTAGCACTATCGATTTTATATCTAGTGATTTGCTTGTACATTAGACTCAAATTCTTCTTTTGAAAATACACCAAATTCGCTATTATCAAATCCAGAATATGAGTGGCTTTTATCACTCGAAATTAAAGTTAAAATTAAGAAAAATCTTATTTAAAAAATTCTCAATATAAAAATAAATATTCTCGAAAATCGGGAATTCCTGAATGAACTTAAAATATTGAGAAAATTTTCGTGAAGATAATTCTCGAAATAGTCTGGACCCAAATCTCTAATAATTAGTGACTCCAACTGCTTTAAGAGCTTCGGAAAGTTTTGGAGTAGTAGAGTGTTTATAAGAAAGAGTTTGAGTATTCTGAAAATATGACGTTTTTTTGTTTTCAATAGCGTTATATATAGTTACTTTCTGTGTGCATTTTTGTATGGGCGTGTTGACGCAGTGAAAATATTTACTTTAAATTTCGTTCTTTTATCATTTTAGTGGGGTATTTTTGCAATTTTCTATCAGAATATTTTTCTTAATTTAATTTTCCATTTATTCTTTTGTCTAATCTGTATGCTTTTCAATTTCAATTTATTTTATTTTCACCTTTATTTCTAATATATTTAATTATACTTTAATTTTACTTTAATGAATTTGTTTTTATGTTTTTGCTTGGCACCTGATGGGTAAGAGATATAAGAGTTTCGCGGCCATTTTCAAGGGATTCCCACCAGATGCGCAGATAAGAGATATAACCATTGTATACCCGTCAATATGACGTTGGAAATGTATTCCAATGGCGGTTTCTAGTAAAAGGTGAACCATATTGCAATGACTGATAATACTCTAGAAAACCTTTGGATTCACGAGTACCATAGAAGGTATTCACGCTCATTTTAATTATGGATCCTTCTGTCATTAATTTAATTGAAATAATATCGATCCTTTGATCACTTAATTTTATTTCAAAGGTACTATTTATTGAATACTTTAAATGATTACGAAACGATCATCGACTCAAATCCCCGAACATTTTATTAACTATTACTACTTGATGAGAGGTAAGATTGTGGGATATTGATTTTATATTTATTTTATGTAGGTCACTGTCCAGAATAGGGGTAGTGGGGGAATTGGGGATAAGTCTTTTGACTGATTCCTTTTCCACTCGTTCCCGAAAAATCGACCCAAACTTATCTTACTCATCGGCTAATATCATCACACAGAGTAGTCCAGTGGGCACTCTTAAAGTCTAATATGAACACATGAAACACCTTAGGGTCAATTTGTGGTTAAAAGGAAGGAGGCTTGCGGAAATCGATGTAATGATCATCGTAAAATAAACTATTAGTAGCAGTAATTACCTTGCCAATATAGGATTCAAATCAATTCCGTAAAAAAAGAGGACAACGACCCAAAGCCAATTATCAAATCTACCTAGAGTAATCTCTCGTCAGTTTAAAACTAATTCATAATTTAATAAGTCACGAATAGTTGGGCTAAAATTATTAAATACCTCAAAATGATACCCATCAGCAGAGAATCAAATAATAACGTAATAATACGTTACAGCATAGCAAAAAATAAAATGTAAATCCAATAACGAATATAAAAATCTAGTGGTCAAAATCACTTTTAAAATCTCGATACCCAGTAACTCCATAAGTAATATTGAATAATCGAGAAGCTGCCAACTTATCTAATTCAAATTAAGGAAACAAAATTCGACTGCACATCGACCATATGGAGAGAGATAAAAAATTTCTCTACTAGTGCAGTAATACCAACAACAGTGCACGGAAAATTTCTGCCATCAATAATCAATTGAAGAGAAATTCAACGCCAACTAATCAGCAAATGCCAATGCGACTAAAAACTCTCACCCATTAGCGTGGGATGAAAATCGATCGATCATATATATACGTGGCCGATTTACAACGAGCATCATTATTTCGTCGACCTATCTACAAAAATGCAGAAGCCAACACAAGAGAGCCGAGACAAATGCAAACAGAACAGGCTAGAAGAAATCCGTACAATTCCTAGGAAAAATATGTCATCGCAAAAACAACCGTAAGTCCGCTCAGACATTGTTGACACTTCCCGGATATGCGTTCATGAAGAATTTCGTGTGGAAAACCCGTCGGCAGGTAAGGCCCTCCATTCATATAATAAACTAGAATTTTCTTAATAATATATTTTTCAATTCGACTTACGATTAATTATCCATTTTAAAATTTTGTTGTATATAATATAAATTTTTCAAAATAGTTAGTTAACCTCACCATTGGTTGTAAACACTACATTCTTGCAGTTAATATACTTTCAAATTTGGAAACAGTTGTACCAAATCATTTACCGACACTAACTTTTGTAATATGTTTTCTAAAAATTGGGAGAGATGATGCAACCTCATAATTATATCTTCGTAATCAAAATATTTTCAAATTCGGGGCTAGTTATTTGATTGTACCATAAATTGTTCTCGTTATATTTTTTGCAGTTAATATATTTTTAAAAGGGGAAATTAGTTGTTTGAAATTAGAATTGGCTACCAACATAACAAAAATTCATTTTTGCAGAGGAATTTAAATCAGGTAATTTTAGAGTAATGCGTCTAAGCTATTTTAATTAGGTACGTATGGACGTTGTATTGAAACGATCTACGCTAAAAATGATTGTTTTGTTTTTCTAAATGTTAACACTAGCGAAGCAGCGCTGAGATTCCTTTTTGGAAAACGTCCGTATTATAAACCGATGAATAGTCTTCAGGATAATAAATACAGTAAGATGCGTCAATTACCATCGATCAAGTTATGTACGCCATAATACAGGGAACGAATATTTAATTTTTGGGAAATTAATGTAGGTTAGAACAAGTAAACCTATTCAGTCTTAACGAGGAAGTTGGGGACAGATTCCACGAACCGTTTGGGTTAGAAGTAAGTTAGAGACAGTGGCTAGTACGCGAAGAGATAACTGGAAACGGACCCGGTTTGAAATTGATACAGGTAGAGCAAGATGAATTAGTAGTGACGCACCACCCTATACGAGTAATTAAACTACATCATTAAACAGGTAATTAAGGAACCCGAAGTGCGAATAATGAATATTAGTCTAATGAATGCGACGTAAATTAAAATAATTCCCTATTATCGATAACAGGTAGCTCCAGCAGCAATGGAGTGATGTCGATCGTACAACACTGACGATCTCAAGTAGGTTTGCATGGAGATACCGCCAGGCTCTCTGGGATAGTGGGTACTCCATATCGACCTATGGTACCTCCGAATGGCCTAACCGAAACTCAAGTGGTCTGGGTGGGGATACGGAGCTGCCGAGCATACTAATCAAGAGAGAGCCAGGGAGAAACCCGGCTCGGGAAATTCGTCAGACGGTGGAAGGAGCGCTCCACAAGTTCGAGCAACTGGAACGACAGTACCGACATTTGGTTAACCAGTAACGGGAACGATTAGCACGAATCAACAGAGATATCGCCAACTGGCGCATCCCGAGTTGGGACGGCTACCTGCCAAGTTGCGGGGTAGCCTGTGACCCAGAAGATCCAGCACTTTTGGAGCTCGATGCGACAGTGCACATGGTTTTTCCAAAGCGGTTACTGCAGCCAGATATAAGGGACATACTGGAAGACAGAGGGACGGAAGAACACGCTTACTCTCAGAGGCATCTGACGCGAAAACGAACTGTGAATGGACCAATGTTGTAATTGAATGAAATAAATGTTTTTCTCAATTGTTGATTTGATTTATTTACACAGAATTCAGTTTAAATAATAAAGTTTACTATAATATTAATTCACGAAGGGGTAATAAGTTATAGTATTTAAATAAGAGATAAAGGGTAGCATTCATTCAGCTAAGAATCACTAAATGATCTGGATATTATATTTCACATTTTGTATTAATATTACAAATAAATTGCAGCTATGGATGCTATCCAGGGAATTGGATCGGAGTTGAAGAAGCTCCGTCGAGAGAACAGTAGTTTGCATCAACAGTGCATCCAACTTAGCAGCGAACTCCAGCGGATCAAGGCCACTTGGATAGAGTCGTCCCGAGTGAAGCGGCTGTATCAGAAGGTAGATGCAGCTCAGAAAGGCTGGCGAGAGGATAAGGGTTTAAATCAGGCTCAAAAGATACAAATTCGAGGATTGGCGGTCGCTGTGGCGGCAAATCAGGAGGGAAGGGCATTTACTTACCCTCTGGTATTTGCCCCTGCACAAATCGCCTACCAAAGCCAGGCAGATCCAGTGAAACCACCAAGCCAACCTAAGCCACGCCCGAGACCGGGACGAGCCGAACGGGAACTTCGGAAGCTGCAAAAATAGTGCAAGGACTAAAATTACCTGTTATGTGATTGGACTCTTGCAAGACTAAAATATATTGTGTTATAAATAAAAGTATTTTCCTCTAAGTTGGTTGTTTTTACAAGTCAAACGTTTTGTGAATGAATATAATCCATGTGAGAAATCAATTACAATTAGCGTAAGTAAAACATGAAAAGTAAAGAACCTAAATAAGCAAGACGAGCACATACCTTCCATCGGTAGCTCGCTGAACCAGCTGTAGACCGGGTCTTAGCAGTTTTGGAAACAAAGCTCACCTTTGACGGTCACAGAACCATTGGTTACAGTAACAACCAGTGACAAGCACATAGTATTGTATGATAGGGGTACCATAAATACCACTAACCCCACAATAATAATGAAAATAAATAAAATTATTAGACAAGATTTAAATTAAATTTCTAAAGCTGAGAATAGTACTACCACTTTCGATATTCTTTACACAACGATTTCTGAGACTATATGCCTTAAACTTCGAAATGATCCAATACGATCATCGTGAGCCTGAATAATGTGTATAAAATTTTTTTTATATTTTCCTTCTCTTTTTCTCAAAAACAAAAAGAAAAGAAAACAAATAGTATTTTTAAATTTAATTAGAAATTAGAAATTTACTTTGTGCGAAACGGTGTATTTATCATTGATTTCTTATCATTCAATATTAATAAACTTGATAATAAAATAGTTTCATTTATTGACTTTCTGTTCCTTCCAAACCTTCACAATTCTTATTCACTCTCAAATTTTTGTTTACATTATTATTCTGTACGATTTTTTCACTTCCTTGTTGCTTCACTTGTCTTTTTATTCTTCTTTCTTTTTATGTTAATATTTATTCCTTCCTCGTGGTAATTCGCTCTCGACTGAATGTTTGATGTTGAAGTTTTTGGAGAGGAGATCTGACCTGGTGAACTACCATTCACTACGGGTACCTCCCACACCGAAGTACTAGCTTTAAACTAGTTGGTGAAAATTTAATTTTACTAACTTGTATGCATGTGATCATATGATAATAATGATCAATAAAATTAATAATAATAGTGGATAAAATAGCTTTCAAATTTGCATCGTTTGGCTTATCAAAAAGATTTAGATAAGAGGTAATTTTATGAAATTAACAAAAATAGTCAAGCGTAACAATAATAATAATATTATATGTAATAAATGATTATTATCAATACTTCATTATTAACTTTTCTCGAGTAATGGAAAAATTGGTCACGAGGCATCTCGTATAGGCCAAGTACGATGGAGACGAAGTTTTCATTGGACTTGGTCGATACGAGGAAATAATTTTTAAATAGAGATTAAAATTTTGACTAAATAATTTAACAAATAAAAAATATGTTATTTAAAGAAAATAATTTGACCCTCAAAATTCTACTGTTGCGATATAAGCCATCATTTAAACAAAAATGAGAAAAATGTGTAAATTAAAACAAAATAACTAATGAGGTTGGAAATTGTCAATATGGCTGCTGTAACATAAGCACGCGCAGCAAGCAGAAATCAAAAATAAAATAAAACATTAAATAAAACAAAATAAAAACATAACAAAATTAAATAAAACAAATATTAATTAAAATCATTGAAAAGCCTACAGATACAGAAAGAAACACAAAACCAAAACATAAAACCGCCAAAACCTTCCAAAAGAAGGTTTAGAAAATACATAGGCGGAAGCGGCGACCAAAAATTTAAATACCAAAGGGTATAAAGAGAAACAATCAAAAAGAATGGTTAAATAATAAAAAATAAAAATTTACGAAATATTGAGAAAATAATATCAAAAAATAGAGAAACATAAAGGAGAAACATAAAATATTTAAAATAAAATAAAAGCAATAAAACCCCCCGAAAAATAGCCAAAAAAGACTCAAAATTCTCTGATTGGTCGCACCCAGGCATGAAAACACTATATATACAGCAGTCATTTTCAAACTTTTTAGACATTTTGTAGGCACAAAATGTTTAGACATTTGTTGAGACAATTTGTTTTAGACACTTGTGTTAGACACAAACATTTTTAGACAATTGTTTAGTCAATTTTTATGCCGACGAATGACAATTTTTCAAATTTGGATGCTTGAGTGAAAAACTTGTCGAGATATATTTTTCTAAGTTAATGTTTTGTTTAATTTAACTTATTCTGGTTGGCCGCAATGTCTTTTGGCATCGCTCGGCAGGTCCCCCCTAATTTATTTATATTAATTTTACATATATTTAGTTTGTGGAAGGTGGTAAAATAATATTCAATTCAGGCAGTTAAATTTGCAGGATGTTGATGTGTTATTTTATCATTGACCACCTCTCGGAGTCTGCTTAGACAGGTCAGGCTTCGTTTGCACTGATCTCGGAGTTATAAACCGTTGGAATTCACCGTGGCGTTCATGCTTCGCGTGGACGGAGCGGTAAGAGGGTAAAATGTGGGAATATCGTCAGAGTTAAAGCGACAACATTATTATATGTTTAAGTTGGAAAATTGAATTTTTATTTAACTCCTGCCGATTATTATATTATCAAGGGTACGACTAGTGATAGAAATTTAGGTCAACGAAAGTATAAAGTAGGGTTAGATCACATACATTGTTTGATAATCATCACGGTGGAAAATTAAAATAAAATGATCCATTTTGGCATAGATCTGTGAGATGATAATATAGAGATTCATGAATGGTTGTAACTGTGGCGACCATAGGAAAGCAAATATGAGTTGTTGGACTAAAATAATGACATTATAATAATGCATTCATTTCAATTTACCATAGGCTAACATTTGTATGAAACAAGGAATTTTCCATAAAATAAAGGCGGAACGCTGCCAAAATTTTTGAAAAATATTTTAATAAATAAACAGTAATGATGACAAATTTATATAGAAATTGTAGAAATAGACGAGTATGGACAAGCGTATAGATAGAAAGAGAACTAAGACCTTCCATCGGCAGTCAGGAACCCGAAAGTGAAAATATCATGAGGAGTAGTACTAGAAATGGTGCTCACCTGCTCATGAATTTTCAGCTGCTATATACAGTACCAACATGAGCTTGTTCATGGGTATATAGTGGTAGGATTAAAATTGTGGGGTGTCTGGGTGAGACACCATAGACCCTAGGAAAAGCAGGTATTTTGATTAAGAGGAATAAGTTTGAATAAGCTTTGCGCAGATTTACACAAATTAACTACACCCAGTACACCAGCACTACATAGATGTGATATCGAAATTTCATAGATTCATTTCTCAAAATACCCTACAGCGTATTAAAATCTATCACCTAATAAAATCAACATATGATGAAAAAAAAATTTCAGATATAATAACATTAAAAATTCAAATATAATAAAGTGTCCTTACTGCTCAGGTTGTCTAAAAATTCGTAAAGGTTTTAAAATAAATTTGAATTCTTGTTTGAAATAGCATTAAATTGTGTCGATTTGGCATCGACTTATACAGGGGATTTTTATGATTCATTTTTGTTAAAGTTCCTAATTGCATTTTAAGCTTAATTCTCTTAATTAATTTCTAGAATATAAGCGTTTTCTATGAATTTGGAACCAATTTTATGAAATAGGTTAATTTTGCTAAAATTTAATGTTTTTCGATTCTTTTTAAATGTTTTTATTTATTTTTTACATATTTATTGTATTTTTCTCTAATGCTAAGTAGGCCATTTGCATTTTGCGCGCCCTGATTTTATCGGATGTCGTGCCAAATAAACACAATTTAAAATATTTGTTTTTGCCCCAACATTTTTAATTTTTAAACTCTTTCATTTTTCTTTTATTATGAAAATTTTCCTGATATTTCATTCTATTTTTCATTAATTATAACTATTTGGTTTTAACTTATTCTCTTTACTTTTCAAATTTATTTTATAATTCGTTAATTTTTTGTTTCTCTATTATTTCTCGACACGAAAAGCCTCGAATCTGTATCACTTTGTTGTGTTTTTTCTATTGTCTTTTCCCAGTTTGTGAATTATTTTAATGTTTCAGAATTTTATTTTGTATGTTTCCTTCATGATGGTGGGTTACAGGGTTTCAAATCTTGCTTATCCTCCTGGTGACCCTAGTAACGCCATACAAAATGATACTAATCGCCACTTGGCACCCGTTGCTAGGCAACGTTGGTAATGTGTTCAAGTGGTGGATTGCCCGCAAAAATTGAGTACCATGTGCTAGTACTGTAGTTGCTCGGACAACCCTCGGGTTCACGAGCTGTCGATAGAAGACCTGTGCTCGCTTTGCTCTGTCCCTCATAATCGTTCAAGATTAGGTTCTTATCTGCCTACGGAGAGATGAAATTAAGATTGAGCAACATGATGCGAATGTTGGCATATAAGTATATCAACGTAACAAATTAAATTAAAACACGACTACTCTATTTATTTAACAACGCGCACAATGTTCGCAGGTTAATGATTTTGAAGCTGGATTGCTCGACGTCGGGCCCGTTCCTTACGTCCCGGTCGACGATTGTTTACTGGAAGGGTAGATTGTTCCACTGGTTGGGTGTTCTTCTGCGGCATCTGGGTTGGGGCGAAGACGAGCGGATATGTTACCGCTTCCCCTTCCCGGCAGACTGCTAGGGCGACTTCGAGTCCCCGAATTTGCGTGCGCAGGCTCTGGTTGAGCTGCCGCTCCTCTGCCCAGCCTTTCTGTGCTGCGGTCAGGCGGTGGTACAGTGTTTTTACCTTTTCTGGTTCCCTCCAGGTGGCTTTAATCTGTTGTATTTCGCGGGTGAGTTGAATAATCTGCGTGTGTAATTCCGCGTTGGTCTGTCTCGCGTGGTTCAATTCAGATTGTAAGATTTGTAAGGAAGACATTACTACAATCAAATAGATGATGTTAATTTATTATTGATCAAGTTATATAATTGTTTATTTCGTTAAACAAAACACGAATAACTCTAGCTATAAGAAAAAAAATTAACACGTAAATTTCTAATCTTTTAAATCAATTACTACATAAAGTCTATCAGTGTTGGTTTACTCGTCCGGACAGTATCTCTTCAGGCTTCGTTTGAGAGCCTCAACGGTATAGGGTCTTCTGGTGTCTCGAACTGGGTGAGGTGGATAGGCGACTGCAATCCGCCCGGCAAGGATGTCTTCGACCACGTTCGCAAGGTACATCCTTGCCTTAACCACCTGTAAATCTACCTGCTCCTGCACCCTTTCCCATTGGGTGAGGAGCTCCTGTGCGTGCAGGTAGGTCTCCGCAGCTGGATGTTGCCGTTCCGAGGGACATGATCGTTGCAACTGGTTGAGTATCCTCGTGGTCGGCGGGACTCCTGTCTGTTCCTGTCTGGCGGTCTCTCGACGGGTAGTTCGTTTGGGCGACATGTCTAAACATTACCGTTGTTAGGTTCGATTGATTTACCATTCTAAGTTATTAGCAAGCAGATAGTGTCCATGGTAGTAGTAAGGGTGCTATACAAATTAATCCTATTGATTTCTATTAGCGTCACTTTCCGTCGTAACTTTGTGAAACGGGTGAGCGGTTTATCTACAAGTTTTACCGACCTGGCTCTTGGGTGTACTTCTTCATGGGGTGATATATAATTAATCACATGGATGAGATAACCTGCTGTTTAACTTATTTGATATATGCATCTTAACATTAAGATTTTTTCATGTAGGCGGATACTCGTACATTGACTTAAGGGAATTTGTACATTGACTTAAAGTTTGTTTACTAACTTTAATTACAGTTGTTCGAACTTTAAGATTTAGGCCGGATGTTGATCCGAGATAACTTGGTCGCGTGTGGGTGAATCCTGGTGGGCGAATGATTTCCGGCGGATGTTACCATTACCACTTAAGCGGTTGACGGAAGGTGATTTACGTTGTTTACATCCGGTGATTGTATTATTCGTGTCATATTTTCAGAATTACTGGTCAAATGTTCGCCTACACTCGATTATCTCAATTTCCGGTAAGTTATTTCGTTGACTAGTTTGAATGTACTTTACTAACAAATTTTAGGAAAACTTCTACGCTTACCGAGATTTCCAAGTCGGTGCGATACCCTTCTGTTGGAATAACTTCGCTATGTGGAATTTCATTTGTGATATTAATATAAATTCACTCTTGTCTTAAACTTTGATTTTTCCAATTTTACTAATTTAATTTACGTAATAATTCGCTCATTTTACTGCTACTTAATTTACTGTACATCCTGAATTTATGATAATTAGAAACCTATTTTATAAATTTATAAACTATTCTAGTTCTAATTAAGAGATTGTATTATCAGTAATAAATATCGACATCTGTTATTCCAGTTTCTAATAGTCTTCCCTAAGGCTATTTGGATCAACTATTACTTTAGCCCACAAAGTTATTTTAATGCTAATAGTTTTAAATCCGTGCATCCAGTTTTACTTTAATTTACATCGAAAATTACTTGATTTTTACTAAAGAAACTGTCTTACGGTTATTCAATCCATCTGTAATTCTAATCTTTAATCCTCTAATCCTAGTTCATTAAGGAGCTTATATTATTTATTCTTATTTGATACTTTACTTTACCAAACTAGTTTACGTGGGTTTTACTCAATAATTATCTGAACTAATTTAATCATTTTTATTGTTACCAATAAATTGATTCAATTTAATCAACGATATTTTTATTCTTGTTCATTTTAAGTTTAATCGATGATTTAATCTAACGCTTGATTTTTCTCAATCACTTCCTCAATTTTATCAAAATGAATTATTAGTGAACTACGTGTCGTTACATCAATTTGAATCAGTAATTTGATTAAGGGATTCCATACTTTTATTCGAGAATCATTTTACTTTTAATTGATACATATCTTTATTTGAAATCAATGAATTCGACTCTTAATTGCTTTCATTTCTATCGGGGGTTGATTAGATCAATACATTACTCGTTCTTACTCAAAGATCAGATTACTTTTATTGAAATGAATTATAATAATTTAATTGATGAAATCATTTGTCATTACCCTAATCAATAATTTACGAGCATTTAAATTATCTTTACCCAATATTTACTTTAATTTTTAGCCATAAAACACTTTACTTTTACACTCAATGGTTATTTTAATTTTTATCAATAATCTCAAATTAATCGAATTCAATGATTCCCAATAAATTTTATTTATTTCAAAATGTTAATCCAAAATAGTTATAACAACGATTTCAGTTAATTTAACCCAAGTACCCTTTCCCTTTAATAGGCCTTAGACGCATATTGTGTTCATATTATATTTATTGAGTGCCCACTGGACTACTCGGTGTGATAATTTTAAGCCGTATGTAACATAATTTTAGGTCGATTTTACAGAACCGAGAAACGAGGAAGCAGCCAGAGACTTCTTCCTTATTTCTCGCTTCAGCTATAGGGATAATATTGACGTTACGACCGCTGCGTTGCGCACGCTGAGTCTTCACGGGTACATATCATTGGCGATTTTCCACGCACTTACATGCCTCTGTACTATGTAGATTTTATTTACTTGCGTTATGTGTCGGCTGTGGGCCGGAAAAATTTCGACATTTTAATTTAGTTTTAAAAAAGAAATATATATCAAACAATTTATACATATTAATAATATTTATTAGTTAGGACAAAATAACAGAATTACCCTTCATAACCATTCCAAAAATTTTCATACAATAGCATAAAATTATCATAACAAAAAGCATAAATGCCTCTCTCCCCACGTCGCCGTCAAGCAGAGCTCTACAGAGATGCTATGAACGTGACGTGGAAAGAGGGCTCCAACATAAATATTTCTCACCTAAAATCAGTTGAATTAGTTCAAATAGCTTGAAAATAAGGTTTTAAAATAGTTTCACAACGATTTGGAAATAAGATTTACAAACGATTTCAAATGGTTTGAAAAATGGTTTCAAAATGGTTTTAATCAGTTTGAAAAATGGTTAGTTTTCAAAAATGGTTAAGTTAAATGTGAAAATGGATCAGTATATATACCTATTTGTATGACGTGTGAAATTTGATGCAGTAAAACAAAATTCGACCTTGTTATTTTCTAGCAAATTCTATTTTTTAGTTTTAATATTTTTTGATTTATTTTTATAATTTTTTATTTAAAATTTTTATTGAATTATTGCTAATTCAATTTTTCGATTTAAATTTCATTTTAATGAACTTTTATTAATTTTTCTAATTTTGTCGAATTTGTTGTGTTTTCTTGTTGTATTTGTGTAGGTATCGTGCGGATCTTGGTGCATTTTGTTAATATTTTAATTTATTTTTATGTTTATTATTTTATATTTAATTCTTTTATTTCTCAGATTTTATGTGGTTTAATTGGTGTTTCCAGGTTTATTTAAATTGCATGTTATTTTTGCGTGTGTGTTTCTGATCCATTTAAACATTTTTCAAGGCCGTTTACGTTCTGGCCCAACAATGATTATATTCTATTTATCTGATGCCTGCATACAAGCCTTTAAATTTACTCTATGCGCTTGTTTTGCAGTCGTGTTACCACTTTATTGAAACAATTAAATTTAACAGTCTCTAGAATCAGTATTTATCAAACATATTTAAGGTTAATTAACTGAATAAAATTGTTTTTTATCAAAATTTTAAATTAAAATAATTCTAGATTAAATAAAAAGTTATTTAAGTTTAATTTCTAAGAATTCGATATAAATCTTTTTAAATAATACTTTTAAGATGAAGTTTTATTTGACTTTATGCGCTTCTTTTTCAGTCGTGTTACCACTTTATTGAAGCATTTAAATTTAACAGTTTCTAGAATCAGTATTTACCAAACATATTTAAGGCTAATTAACTGAATAAAATTTTTTTTTATCAAAATTTTACATTAAAATAATTCTAGATTAAATAAAAAGTTATTTAAGTTTAATTCCTAAGAATTCGATATAAATCTTTTTAAATAATACTTTTAAGATGAAGTTTTATTTGACTTTAAAAAGCGACTTAAATTGTTTTAATAATATATAAAATGCCCAAGCGCAAAATAACTTGTGAAATTTGTAATTCTAAACCATCTAAATATACTTGTCCTAAATGTGAAATAAGTACTTGCAATATTGATTGTTGTACTTCACACAAATTAAAATTTAATTGTGATGGAAAATTTGATTTTGTTAAAATAAATTCTCGTTTCGACTATGATATATTAAGTTTGAAATTCGATTTTACACTCTTAGAATCTATTGACAGAGAAATTGATAAGAATGAAAAGTATTTATCAAATGTAAGTTTCTTTTTCTAATGTATATTTATTTATGTTTAGGGTCGTAAACTCGAAGGTCGGAATACGATTTTATCGAAAGCTTGCAACTCTAAAGGCATTAGTGTAATATTTATGCCGTCAGAAATGAGTAGACATAAAGTCAATAAAAGCATATATTTAACTAAAGAACAAAAATTTTACTGGACTATCGAGATATTGTACGAAAAGTCTTCTCATATTTTACACAATATTGATGATTCCAAAAACTTTGGATTTATTTGGGGACATGATATCAAAAATTCGATTACCGAGTCAGAATGTGAACCATTTCACAGCTTAATTAAATCCAAATGCCAATTGAATTTTTTTATTTTAAATCGTTATAAGTTTTCCAAATCAATGGAAAACTCACAAAATAAAATTTCTGGAAGACAAGTAACGGAAGAAAGTGTACAAATATTTTCTACCGAGAAACTGCACAACGTTTTATGTGGATTAACTTTAATAGAGTTTCCAACAATAATAATCGAAAAGAAATAATATCTTTGGGTTTTTGTTTATTTTCTGATATTTGGATTTTATTATTATTATGTCTGTAGATAAAACTCTAAAAACGTGTGATATTGTTCTTAGAGTTATTACTTTGCATTATGGACTGTCCCGATTACACAACTGTTATTTTTTGCTTGTATGAAATGTATATTAGTATTTCAAAATCCACAATTGAAGAAAGAATGAACCGAAAATATTCTCTACGCGTTAAATCTCAACAACATAAAAAAAGTATAAAACGATACCAAGTTGCCTCAATTTTTTGTGGATTAGCATGAGCAGTGGTTGGGGTTAATTAACATAATGACTGCCGGAGCAGTAGGACGTTCACGTCGCATGTTCAAAGAAATTTATGTTTTTGTTACGGGAGGTGACAACAAGTTCTTTACCTCAGTGGTTCAGCCTCTAATTAATTTTGAATTTATTAATTAATAACTGATGAAAATTGGGACTGATTTATAAGATTTTCTTTTCATATTATGATACAAAGAGCCCCACATCATAGATCCTATTAAAAATAAACCGTTCCAAATAAAATGTATTTTAAAAAGAAATCAGTATTGAGAGTAATTTTCAGTGATAAAACTTTAGATCTGGAAGAACTATTACAAAGAAAGTCTTACATAAGAATGTCACATTTTCTAATTATTAAAGGAAATAAAAATAATTTATTAAATGTAATTATTAATTAAATGAGAACTGAATGTATTCAAAAAATTCCTAGCTCAATGCGAAAATAATATTTTATTTACGATTTTGACTGCGGAAGCCGGTTATATCCGACCTGCCTTTATCATCCTTGTCGGCGGAAATCTGATTTAATTTGTTAACGTCAGGTATAGAAAAAGAGAAAATTATTCTTTCGCAGTTAATAAGGATTGAATTATTCTACTGACCATGAGGCCATCGTTTGTTTGTTTACTATTCTCACAGGCTTTACTTAAGTTAATCTGAAGAATATATGTGATACAAAAAAAGAAGTGCTACAATATGCGCTCTTCGAAATTTCATGTAAAGAGAAAAATATTCAATAGAAATGATGCAGAAGAATGACCCTACATTATATGGCCACCAGTGGGTTTTGATTTTCGTTCGAACAAAATGAAATGCTAATATAAAAAATGTTGAAGCAACTACTGAAGATTTCAAGATTCGTTTTGGTAAGTTTAACATAATTGAAGAAAACGATTTACTTTTTACCAAACAAATAACTGCCATCATTATTTGTGATTTGGTTTTGATTGTGGATCACGATTCCTTTGGGTATTAGTTGAAGTGAAACATGAAATGGGCCAGGTAACACTCGGATCAACGTTTGAAACTGTGCTGGGGTGATGTTCGATCTCTGCTCTGATCGTTTCCTTCAACTTTAGTTGATAATTTTCCTTCTTTAACCGGTGAAATAATTAGATTGATTAATTTAATTTAATTAAAGCTTTTCTCTTGTATTTATTGAATAAATTTTTGGTAATCATTATTTTCTTTTAATTTTTTTTCGGTACATTACAAATAAATAATTGGCCCTATGATATTCAATTTTCATAGGGATTTAATGGAATTTTTTAATCCGAATGCTTAATGAACATAAAAGTTCGCCTGAAAATATATATAAAAGGTATCCATTTACTAACATGATAATTGACTTAATAATACGTTTTTATTCGAAAATTTCCTGAAATTAAGCGTAAAATAGTATGGAAATAATTATATAAAATTTATTTATATATTATTAAAAATGACAAGAATAATTATTATGATTATAAAATAACCTGAAATAATTATATAAAATTTATCAAAATATATTATTAAGAATAACAAGAATAATTATTATGATTACTCGACACAGTTTCAGAACTGTATATATTTTGTAAATTTTCAATTTTCATTTTATTTCTTTTTCTTTTCAACTGGGGATATCAACTTTTATTAATATTTTATTCATTAACTCTCATTTTTTTTCGGTACATTACAAATAAATAATTGGCCCTATGATATTCAATTTTCATAGGGATTTAATGGAATTTTTTAATCCGAATGCTTAATGAACATAAAAGTTCGCCTGAAAATATATATAAAAGGTATCCATTTACTAACATGATAATTGACTTAATAATACGTTTTTATTCGAAAATTTCCTGAAATTAAGCGTAAAATAGTATGGAAATAATTATATAAAATTTATTTATATATTATTAAAAATGACAAGAATAATTATTATGATTATAAAATAACCTGAAATAATTATATAAAATTTATCAAAATATATTATTAAGAATAACAAGAATAATTATTATGATTACTCGACACAGTTTCAGAACTGTATATATTTTGTAAATTTTCAATTTTCATTTTATTTCTTTTTCTTTTCAACTGGGGATATCAACTTTTATTAATATTTTATTCATTAACTCTCATTCTCGACAGATAATTTTCTTCCATGACAATACAATTCAACCGATTTGTTTTCTTTTCTTTGAGTGAGCATAATAATAACGTACTTTGCATAGAAAAATACATCTTCTCTCTGAGTTGTTCTACTAGTATATTCTTCATTCTGTGTATATTTATTACAGAGGGTCTGGCGTTGAGGTTCTTGGAGAGGAGATCTAAAAAAACCAATTTTTTTAAAACTTTTTTTTTTGAAAAATAGCATTAAATTGTGTCGATCTGGCATCGACTTATATAAGGGGTTTTTACACGAATGTTTTTTGATGCGGTAAAACAAAACGCCTACACGTTTTTACCATGTTTAATCACGTTTCCCCTAGTTGTCAGATTTTCATGATTCTTTTTTGTTAAAGCTTAATTCTCTTATTTATTTTCTAGAATATAAGCGTTTTCTATGAATTTAGAGCCAATTTGATGAAAAAGGTTAATTTTGCTAAAATTTAATGTTTTTTGATTCTTTTTAAATGTTTTTATTTATTTTTACATATTTTTTGTATTTTTCTACTCGTTTTTTCTACTTTTTGTATTATTTAATGTTAAGTAGGCTATTTTTGTTGATTTTTCGTCCATTTGCATTTTGCGCGCCATGATTTTATCGGATGTCCAGCCAGATAAACAACAATTTAAAATATTTTTTTTGCTCAACACTTGAAAAATTACTCCAAAATCTGAAAAAATAATTCTAAGAAATATTACAAACTGGAAAAAATACCAATTGTATCATTATGTTCTTATGTACCGTTTGTTCTTAAAATTGAAATAAAAATTGTTTAGTATCCAATTGTTTTATTTATCTACTTATGTTCTTATGTACCGTTTTTTCTTATAGGCCAAATTCAAGTTGTCCCAAAAATGTTATATTCAATAATTATACTTCATAGTTTGTATTTTTTACCGGTTGGTATTATTTCCCAAAGCCGAAAAAATGATATTAAATTCGCCTTTTACTTAAAAGTTTTTGTAAACATGTTTTTGATTCTACATTAAATTTTTATATATTATCCAACAAAATTTTAATCGTTTTCAAATTATTGCTTACAGATGCAATTCTGACATCATTCTAACAAGAGAAACATTAGTTTTGACATGTTTTTATTTCAATAAATTTTGGATTTTAACTTCGCATTTAGTAAATTGGAGTCTGGCGATTTAAATACGATAACTAATTATCGAAATGAAAATGAATGAAATTTTAGAAAACAAAAACAAATCAAAGGTAATCAAAGAAAATATTTTCCTAAGTTAAATTTCTTTTTTTTTATCGTTTTTTTCTAAAGTTTCATTTTAAAATTAATTCGATTTATTTTCTGTAAATGTATTTATTATTATAAAAATATAACAAACTTTTGCATTTGGGTAGCTAATTTATTAATAATTTTCAATTCTGAATCCACATAGACGGTGACTACCAAACTTTAAATAGAAGAATTTATATTGATAGTTTATATTCAAATTGCGATTTGTTTGTTTATGGTCTTCCTCCATACCCTATATCAGGGTTAAATAAAGGACTTCTCAACAAACGTGTACTACTTTATATTGATGAACTTTAACAAACAATTTGAACACTCGATTTATTTCTTGTTTTAGTAAACCAAAAACAATAATCTCATTTCTACAACGGCTAGTTGTCCTAAGGAAAATTCCCATTCAACAAAGTTGGGAGATAAACAATAGAATTCTCAAATACAGTAAACTACTTTATTTTTAACCAATATACTCATCTAATTGAACTAATTTACAACAAGTCTTACAATCTGAAACAAATTCACATCTCTTAGACTTAGTAGTTTTTCATCCGTCATCATGACAGATCTTATTTACTTCGGATTCCTAAAGAAATAGAAGGTCAATTTCATGAAATAACCCTTCTTGAATTCATATAGTTAATTTTTAAACACTCAAATATCAAAACCAAATTTTGTTTTTCTTTTTAGAGATCACTGGTAAGAAAAACAAAATTTTAATTATTTATTTAGTTTTTTCTTTAAATTTAAATTTAGACCGGAATTTAAGGGATTTTATTAACTGACAATATAGATATATATATATAAAATGTAAAATTTAAATTATATTACTTGTGATGACAATCATTGTGGTAATTGATGCCAATGACCTTGACCGATATAGTAAGAAAGTATTGTTTTTATTGAAAATTCTGCGTGGTGGCTGATTTAAATCCAGTAATTATTATTGATTTGTTGATTATATTCTACTATTCTTTAAATCTTAATTTAGAAGCAGTTCAATCGTACGTGATTTATTGGAATTATGCTAAAGCAAAACAATTACATATGGACTTTGAATGCTTATGGTCATTTTTGAAAAATTAATCCAAAGAAAACAAAGGTAACTTTATTCTATATATAACATTTATAATTGTGAATTATTAACAAATTTTAATTTAATTTTATTCTGACAATTTCGGTTGAAAATTTATAAATTGCTTTTTTATATTTACATTTTCGAAGATTTACAGAATATAATTCTGTAAGACATTTTACTGTCTTTATGTCAATATTTCTGAACTTGCATTTCACGAGATTTTGGAAAAAATGTTTAGAATTGCTAGAATTTTTGAGCTTTTAAATTATTGAAATTTTAGAATAAAGCAAAACAACATGTTCTTTATATAAGTGGTTTCCAACCCTCGGGCCTCGGAATAAAGAGTACCGGGCCGCCATTTTATTTTCTGTAGTGTATTTCTCTCGGAATTGTGCTAATTTATATTTTTGTAACCTAAGAAATCTTGTAGCTATTTTAAATTAGTTTATTTATTTAACAAACATTTCAAGATTAGGAATTAAAACTGCAGTCATAAAATTGAAAATAAATGCGCTTTCCTGAAAGAAAAAGAGTTTTATATTGAACAATAAAAAAACGTTATTTATACATCAAAATTATAATAACATCAACATTATCAAATATTAAAAATTTGAAATAAACGTAAACAGTGGTAGTTTGGAGATGTTTTATATATTAGCGGGGATTTTAGGTGATACTGAGCCTGAACATTCATTATTCCAGTTGGGGCACCATCACCTGTTTCTTTTTTTGTGCTACTTCCCAACCATAAAAGACCCACGAACTGGTAAGGAATGCATCCGCGACCCATATTTAAACAAAGCAGGCGAATTTAGCGTGTCTGTGCAAAAAGAAGATCAGTTGCTGGAGATTGCAAATGACGGCAGCCTTACAAGATACAATAACTCTGCCAGTGTTCTGGCGGAATATCCTGAGATTGCATTACAGCAATCAATCCTTATTGTCATTTCCGATGAACTATCTGCGTGAAAACGCTGCATTTCCAGTGGAAGCAACGAAAACAAAACAACGGAATTCACTGGACATATGCAACACATTTCGGCGGTCATTATCTACTATTACCCCCAGATGAAGCGTTTACAAATCTAAATAATTTTTCTGTTTAAAAATTTTTTCAAAAAGCTCATAAATATTAAATTTTTTAAAGTCATTGAAATCATATTCCTGATAACCACTTAAAAATTGGGTTTTATATTCAAACTTCGGTTAAATCACTTATTGGTCAATTTTTTAGCCAATTAGATTAAAATCAAAACATACAAAAACTTTCATATTTTATTGCAGTTTAATAGTTTAAATGACAGAAAATTCAGTAATTGAATAGAGAAAATCACAAATTTAAAACTTGTTTTCAAACTGTTATTAGTCAGGAGTCAAATTGCTAGATTAAAAATTGTTTGTTTTGTGCTTCATTAATTCCTTTGAAAATTCTATTTTTAAACTACTGTCATTAAAAATCTGAATTTTTGTCGTCCCTATTGCATGCATTTTGATTTTAACAAAATATATGAAAAAATCATCTTATTTTTTTAAAATAATTAATTATTATTAAATATTTATAAGTAAAACGTGATAAAAATTGAAAAAAATTATTCAAAAATTAAATGTCTAGAAGTTTACTTTTATTCCAGAGACAGATCTAAATTTAAATAAATCATTTAAACAAAATAACAATACAAAATGTTTATTTAATTTGAAAGTACTACAATTACAAATTACAATTTAAATGTAAACACAATTCTTCCCAAATAGTGAATACAGTACTGGTATACCGCTAAATTTTGATCGGTATTTAATATCAGTATTCATTGATTTGAATACCGGTTTTCGGTATTTATGCAATAGATTAATACAACCAAAAATTTTTCGGAATTTCACTGTAACGTTTTTAATTTTTCAATTGTTTTTGTTAGTGACTTTATTTTCTTGTGAAGATAAGCAATTTTATGTATTGTTGGATGAACTATATATTTGCTTTTCTTTCTCATAGTAATTAAAAAACATTTTTCCTTCACTAACCTTTGATTGCATGTATTGGAGAAAGTGAGAAAACCATCTATAATTTGATTTCCTAAAATCTATTCCCACATTTTTATTACAAGAGTAAAAGATCTTTCATTTGGAAAAAATATTTTGTGTTTGACTAATGATGGAGCTTCTGTAATGAAAAAAATGGGCAAGCTGGTTCTTGCTTCACAACAGTTGTGTTTCGTTCACGGTTTACAACTTGCTGTTATTACTGTACTTTAAAAAAACAGCAATCAAAGTTGATAGAAGTTTTGAAAAAAAATAAGTCTCTGTAAATTCGGTTTCCGAAAATTTTTTTTAATACTGAAGATGGCAGTGAAAACGATGAAGATGAAGCGGAGTGTTCTGGAAACGATGATGGATTTTTGATCGAGTATGATGTACCGTTCGAAGAAAATTATATTACTCATACCGAGCTAGGAAAACTTACGAAAAAGATTCGAAAAATTGTAAAAACATTTCGACGGTCACCAACAAAAATGATGTTTTGCAGAAATATGCAGATGTATGCAACATGTGTATCTTCTTATTTGTTTCTTATGGTTCAACCAACATCTGTTGAATCTGAAAGATCGTTTTTATCAGCGGGTATTTTGTTAAATAAGCTGAAATCAAAACTGAACGACGAAACCCTAGATTCTCTATGTATGTTGAGATATTTTAAGGATACTAAGAATGCTTAAACGAAATACATGTATACCTATAGGTATATAAGTTTTCGAAAACTATTGTTCCTTTTAATCAATTAATGTGATATGTTGTGCTATTTAATTATTTTTTAAAAATTTTAATATTACTTGATATGTTAATGATTAATGTCATTACTCATTTTTTCAATTTTTTGTATGAAATTAAAATTTTTTTAAAAACTGGTATTAGATTTTATTCCGGTATTGGATTCCCTATTCCCCAACAATCTATATATTATGATTAAAATAATTTATTATTTATTCATTAAAAATTGATTTTTAAATTCTTATAACAATTTTTTGCATTTGTGACCATTTAAAAAAGTGGTCATTTTAAATGGGAATCGGATTTTTCAAAGTGTTAAATAGATTCTAGGAAAAAATACCAACTGGAAAATATACCAGCTATGAAGTATAATTATTGAATATAACATTTTTGCTGACAACTTGTATTTGGCCTACAAGAAAAAACGGTACATAAAAACACAAGCAGATAAATAAAACAATTGGATACTAAACAATCTTTATTTCAATTATAAGAACAAACGGTACATAATCATCCAGTTGGTATTTTTTCCAAAAGCCTTTTTATTTTTTAAAGAAATGGTTTTTGACAAATACTTCATCAAAAATTTTAAAGGGATAAATAAATTAAAAGTTGGCTTTATTGCATTATTTTATGTATTTAACTCTATCTTAAACCAACACTTAATTAATTATATATCATTTCAAGCTTTTTAAAAATCCTATCTTTTATGTATACCAAATATATAGAAAGTACCTTAAAAGGCTTAAAAAAGCAAACGAGAGCGAGAAATAATGTCAATAACACACTGGGCATATTTACACAAAAAACTACTCTTTGGACCTCTGGATCCAAAAGTGAAGAAGATAAATATACAATGTTATTCATGATGTTATAGAAATATTTTTCGGTTTCTAAAAAAGGAAGCACTTAAAATTTCAATTGAAAAAATAATAATATGAATAGTTTCTACTGAGATGCCTTTTAACTGATCAGGGCCGGATTTTCCTATTGGCTATCTAGGCTTCAGTCTTGAGCTTTAAGATCAAGACAGGTCAAATTCAAATTGTTAGCAAAATTAAATTTACGCTAAAAAATTTAGTTTGATTATTGAATTAAAGATATTTCGGAAATATTTTTTAAATAGATTAGTGTTTGAAATTCAGAAATTATCATTTATTATTTTATAAACAAGTCTGTCTTTATTAGAAAAGAATGTTACATATTATACTTTTGACAACTATACCATTGAAAAGCTTTTCCTTGACAAAAATACCGAATATTTTATTTTTTCCTAATTTTCATTAAATTATTTGAAACTTTATTTTATCCATTTTAGATAAAAATTATGAATTTTCCAATGTTTGAGTTGATTTTATTTTCATCAATGCTATCAATGATATTTACATTTACTTATGCAGAAAGGGGTTTTTGAAATAATATATTTTGCACATTAAAATCAATTTAGGCAAGTGCGCAATTCCTGTCAACAATTTAAGTTCACAACGGTTTTTTCATCATTCAGCAGTTGCGTCAGATGCCAATCATTGCGCAACCATTTCGAAGTAAAGTGTATGTTCAATAAATTTTTAATAAATTTTGTTAGAAATATTATGATTTCGAAAGGAGGCAACGCTATTGATGGGGCAATTGCTGGAATATTGTGCACTTGTTCAGTAAATTTTCACAGTTGCGGAATCGGTGGTGGAGCATTTTTTATTTATTATAATAGGTTTGTTTTAATGTAATAAACAATAAATAATGATAATAACAATATAATTTAATAATAATAATAATAATAATAATAATAATAATAATAATAATAATAATAATAATAATAATAATAATAATTAATAATAATAATAATAATAATAATAATAATAATAATAATAATAATAATAATAATAATAATAATAATAATAATAATAATAATAATAATAATAATAATAATAATAATAATAATAATAATAATAATAATAATAATAATAAACAATAATAAATAGTTTTGTAAATAGTAATTTATTATTCATATATTTTTAGACTTCATAAAACATCATATGCTTTTGATATTAGAGAAATTGCTCCTGGATTAGCCAGTGAAAATATGTTTCATTCACAAAAATCCTATATTGCCGGTAAAAATTAAATGTTTTAATTAATTGTCATTAATTGTAGTATAAAAATATAAACAATCATATTGCAAACTTACACATATCCACATAGCTTTACGACAAAGAAAATTGTAAAATACTTTAAAAATTTACTTTTGAATAATTGTCACAAATTAATTTAAACAATAACGTAAAAATAAAGAGATTTACCTAATGTATAATGTTGTTTTAATAAATTATTTATTAAAACAGTAAGAGTTACCTTATTATTATTCTTTCTATATTTATTTTATATAGAAGATATCAAGGTGATTGACATAATTGAAAACTTGCAAAAACTGATAAGGGCCCTAATCTTTGTTTATCCAGCACGATAAGGCCTATATACTTTAGAGCGGTAATTATAAATACTAAATTCATTGATAAAAAAACATCAAATTTAAAGAAAAAATAAAATAATTAAAATAAAATCGAGTTTGATTATCTAAAACTCAAAAAATAATAATAAAAATAAAAAAACTAGAAAAAATATATTTTAAATTAAATTTTTTTTTTTTACCGCATCAAAATACACACACTAAAATCGTTATATATAAAGCAGTGCTGGGCAAGCAAAAATCAGTACGTTTTAAAAAAATTTATTATACATATATATCTTACGTATTCTCGAATACTTCATTTTAACATAATATGATTACGTTTCAAATTTGGAATACGAAAGCAAAAATTAATTGAATATTGCTTTTATATATTATGTTATTTTATTTTCATGTACGTAGTAGTATCTCATGTTATATTATGATGATTTTTGATGAGAAGAAAATAGGAAAAACTATAGACCAAAACCAAATTAATAATTATGCGAACTGAAAAGGGAAGATGTTTCGTCAATCAATTTTATCATAGAATTAGAATTACTACCAGATACATATATTCAGAAACAACAAGAATAAAAGTGCTAAAATTGTTACTAAAAGTAAAATGTTTGATTTAAGAAAATTACGAATAAGTACAGTGAGAATATACGAAAATACTCGACATTACTGTGAAATTATTCTAGTGCGAACTACAAATGACGTATATTTCATTTGAAATTCTCAGAAAATTTATATATTTGTATATTTATTTATTGTTACGTCAAAACATTAAATTAAATCATAAAAATTTACGTATGATCATTACTGTGTCTTTATTATGGCTGTTATTATTATTATTATTATTATTATTATTATTATTATTATTATTATTATTATTATTATTATTATTATTATTATTATTATTATTATTATTATTATTATTATTATTATTATTGCTATTATAATTATGATTATGATTATTATTATTATGATTATGATTATCATTAATATTACCATTATTATTACGGATTATCATTACTATTATTATTACCATTATTATTACGGATTATCATTAAAACTATTATCGTTAGTAAAACCCCCACTGGATATCATTTCTGATACTTCTACTATGGCCATCCATTCTTTTAGAATTGCCATTATAGTAATTAACACTATTGTTATCGCTGTGGCAATCTAATTATTGTTGTTGGGCTATAAGCCATATTTTAAACAAAATATAATGACTATTTAATGTCATTTAAGAAATTATCAAAATGGCTGCTATAACATGAGCATACACCGCAAGCAGAAAACAAAATAAAATAAAAACACCAATTAAAACAAATTAAAAAATAACATAATTAATTAAAAACAAATAATTAATAAATTTTGTATACAATTACATATAAAGAAAAATAAAGTAGAACACAAAACCGCCTATAACCTTGCAAAATAAGGTTTAGAAAATACACAGGCGGAAGTGGCGACCAAATAAAAGTAACAATCAGCGAAAATAAAAAATGTAAATTTAACGAAATTAATATTAAAAAATTAAGAAAAATAAATAGAAAAAGAAAAAAATATTAAAATAAATAAAAGCCATTAAAAAACCCGAAAAAATGGCCAAAAAGGTTTAAAATTCGCTGATTGGTCGCACCAATGCACGAAAACACTATATATACAGCAGTCATTTTCATAATTTAGAGACATGTGGTAGACACAAAATTTTTAGACATTTGTTGAGACAATTTGTTTTAGAAATTTGTGTTAGACACAAACATTTTCAATTGTAAGTATTGTTTTTTTGTAGAAATATATTTTTCTAAGTTAATTTTTTGTTTAATTTAACTTATTCTGGATGGCCGTAATGTCTTTTGGCATCGCTCGGCAGGTTCCCCCTAACTTATTTATATTCATTTTACATATATTTAGTTTGTGGAAGGTGGTGAAATAATATTCAATTCCGGCAGTTAAATTTGCAGGATGTTGATGTGTTATTTTATCATTGACCACCCCTCGGAGTCTGCTTAGACAGGTCAGGCCTCGTTTGCACTGATCTCGGAGTTATAAACCGTTGGAATTCACCGTGACGTTCATGCTTCGCGTGGACGGAGCGGTAAGAGGGTAAAATGTGGGAATATCGTCAGAGTTAAAGCGACAACATTATTATATGTTTAAGTTGGAAAATTGAATTTTTATTTAACTCCTGCCGATTATTATATTATCAAGGGTACGACTAGTGATAGAAATTTAGGTCAACGAGTATGGACAAGCGTCTAGATAGAAAGAGAACTAAGACCTTCCATCGGCATTCAGGAAACCGAAAGTGAAAATATCATGAGGAGTAGTTCTAGAAATGGAGCTCCACCTGCTCATGAAATTTCAGCTGCTATATACAGTACCAACATGAGCTTGCTCATGGGTATATAGTGGTAGGATTAAAATTGTGGGGCGTCTGGGTGAAACAGCATAGACCCTAGGAAAAGCAGGTATTTTGATTAAGGGGAATAAGTTTGAATAAGCTTTGCACATATTTAAACAAATTAATTACACCCAGTACACCAGCATTGTGAAGAATTTTAACAGTTTGTTATTTTATGAATTTATTAAATTCATTATGCTTGCCACCTTTATTTAACTTTTATAATCTTATCATTATTCGAATTAAAAGATGGTTTCTGTTATAGATAATTAATTTTGCCGATAAGTAAACTTCAAGTATTAAATTACAAATACCTCGATACCTTTAAAAGGAAATTTGAACGTAAATGACATGGTTTCCTCGACAATACTAGTAACACCTCGATCCAGGTTGATGGATTCTAGTATTGTCCTAGACACCTTGTGAAATCCATTAAGAATCTCGTTTTCAGGCAGTCGGCATTGTCTCTCCCTTACTTGACAGAGTCAAATACTTATAATTTTATTTTATCAAATAATTTTTTAAAATGATATTGTCTGAACCTTTATGACTTGAATTGAATTTTAAATCATTGCAGTGGATCAACACTTAGTTTTAACAGTAAGATTCCAATAAGACGTCGCCAAGTACGACGAAGAAGCGATCGTTCAAAACCAACGAGATGAAGCACTCGTACGTCGATACAGGTAGCAAACTGGGATGAGGCCAGAAGAGGTACAAAAAATGCAACGGGAAATGGTAGAACTCAGGGCAAAGGCTAAATTGAATAAGTATTACTAAACCAGACAACACTCACGATTCTGGATAGGGATAAGGAGTTGGCCCAACTGAAGTTGAAAGACGAGATCCGATCAGGACTCGTAAAATGTTGGAGTAACCTTTCAACGGAACAAGAAGATAAAGTGTTAAGAAATGTCTTGGGAAGAAATATCGAGTTATCCATAACAACGCCCGAAATCGCTCTCACAACGGAACCGAAAACTGCCCGAAACCGGCAAAAATCTTGCCCAGGCAAGCGGGCACGTGAACGCCAAAACAAAGTTATGGCCTCTCGGATGGTGGGCCATATACTGCAGGCCAATGAATTTTAAACAGATTGTAAATGGATTTTATGACCCAAAAATAGTTACCTGTTATTATATTTAGTTTTCTTTGTTATTTGAAAATTTCAATTTTTAATATTATCTCTAATATGGTTTTCTTTTTACTAAATCATGATTTGATAGCCTAATTGGTCGATAAAAACGGGTAACAAGTAAAATAAATCTAAATCCATGGTAGGTCATAAGCAGTCTTTGTAGAGAGACTCACCTTTTGCTAGCATTCCACCCACTAGCATATATTTCCAACGTCATTTTCGACGGGTGTTTATCTAGTGGTTACATCTTGTTGTACGCGTGCTGGATAAAGATCCGATAAATCTTAGTATTAGATTTAATTTAAATTTACCCCTATCAGTACCCAACATTAGTGATATCATTTAAAAAAAGCTGTGTCGAAAATTTGTGAATATCAATATAATTTCTGATTCATAGTCAATCAATAAAAAAATTCTTTACATCGTTGCAAAATTAAAAGCAATCAGAGGTGAAAACTAAAAAATGTTCTTTCAATATATATATGAATATCAATAAAACATCGATATCATTATTGATTCATAGTCAAACAATACAAAATTATGCTGGATCGACAATACCGCCGCAGATAAAAATTTAAATAGTTTTATTATAGAAAATTAAAAAAATAGGTTTTCAACCAATAATGTATTTGAAAAACTACAATATACAAAAAAATATACGTAATACAAAAAATGTGTAATTATGCGATAAAATAACAGAACATTTTTCTTTAAAAACAATTAAAATATATACAATTTAAATTTCGATATTACGTGACATCCTTCTTACCTATCACAATCATATAAAGGCATTCAAACTCGTAGCCTTTCATTTATCTTAACGTATTTACACTTTGAAGTACTTGGTTGTCTGAAGCCTTCAACATACCTTCGCACAAAAATTAAATATGATACATATCAATTCCACGACAACAACTTTCTCTGATTTAGTCAATTTGTTCTAAATGACATGTTTATATTACTTTTCAAATAAATAAATTAAAATCGAAGTAATCAGCATTCCTACAAACTGTATAAAACATTTTTTTAAATTTATTTTGGTTTTCGGCGCTTATGTCGGCGGCGGTATTGTCGCAGCGGCATTGTCGGCGTTTAACAGCTGCAGTTATGTCACGGCGGTATTGTCACCAGCGGTAAAGTCGGGGCGCCAAAATTATTTATCTCCTGCATATATATAAGTTCAATCTTTCATAAATAAAGCTGTTAATGAATTTTTTAATTGTAAAATGAGAGTTTGTAAATTTTGTACAGGTGGAAAATCTATTGCAGTAATGGGTCTCATATCCAGCTATTATGAAATCCATCAAAGATTTGGTCGATTGAAATGGAATGATCTTTTTAAGCCAATTATTGAGTTATTGCGAAAAGGATTTCTAGTTTCTGAAGATTTAGAAACAGCAATCATTTCTTTTTTTCAAAACCAATCTCCGACAGAATTTAAGGAACTAAGGTAATTCCTTTATCTCTTTGAGACACTATGCTCTGTAACAAGGAACTTTTGATAAGTTTTAATTAAATTTCTTTTATAAAATTATTATTACAATCAGTAAAATAAATAATTAAATAAACATGGTAATGATTTCAATATTAACGAGTGTCACTCAAACATACTTTCCACTATATATATATATATTTTCCCGTTATAGTCAAGTCTGATAGAAAAATTATGAATAATATTGATTTAATAAACAAATTACACAATTCATATTATTTTAAATTTCTTTAAAATTTAATTTAAATAATTAATTATTTTACAATTTAAAATATTTTAAAATTTATTTATTATAATTATAATTTTATTAAACTTTTTGCGCCGAAGAACGTATATCTCCGTTAAAAAATTGTGACAAATAGTCGAAGACCGTATTTATTCGATTTGATTATATTTAGGCGACGAATGCCGAACGCTTCCGTTTTATGTTTTAGATATGTCTATTTGTGTTTATAGGCAAGTTTAAACTTGTCTGTTATTTTATTTGTCATGTACGAAGTTTGTACTACGAGCGTTTGCATACTTGATAACTATCGAAGTTTATTGATTTATTAAATTAGTATTTGTGATTTTTTTTTCTTATAGTCATATTTAATAGGAATATAGCACGTAGCGAAAAGGTTAAACAACCTATGAATTTTAATAATTAATTAAAAATTATTTATCTTTATAAATTAACAATTCAATCTAGTTGAAAAAACAAACAATCCAAATACCCTCAATTTTAATACGAAATTATTTTAAAAACATTCAAAACACGTGATCACAGCATTTTAAACATTAATTTTTGGATCCATGACTACTAATTTAGAATTAATTGAAAATGCATGTAAGGATGATGTACCTAAATTTGTGTTGGTATACAAATTATAAGTTTACTTAGATGTTTACTTAGTCATCGTCTATTATGGTTTCATCTACGTTGTTTTTGAATTCGCTGAATTCATATTTATCAAGAATTTTGTACTAGATTTTTAGTTCTATGATATCGAAATGCCTTCATTTTGGCTAATTAAAATAAAATTTTTGTAAGCAAGGAAATTTACTCACGCAAATTTTATTTTAATTCATTCATCATTGCGGCAAATAAAATTATATTAAAAATTCATAAAAAAAAAGTTTTGATTAATTTTGAAAATTAAGCCCGAGTCCGAGCCGAACCCGAATAAAATAACAATATATCGCCCGGCCCGTTACTCGTATCGAACCGGGCTACGGCTCGAGGGCCTAGCCCAAACCCATGTAGATTTTTGCTAAGTAAGAGAAATGTTTTAACTTTAAATACCCAAATGAACACCTTATAAATTGTGATGACATGGGAAATAGCTGACATCACTCAATTTACAAATGATCCTAGAACAGCAATAAAAGAACAAAAAAATTTGTTGAATTTGTTCCAAGGCAAAACGTGAAGAGATGATTAAAATTATGTTTGAGTCTATGAACACACCAACTATGTATCTGGCAATTTTTTCTTTTTATGCAATTTAACAACAGTGGCTGCTAAATAAGTCATAACTCAAATTTTAACTATTAATAATGCAATATAATATCTCTGCCTCTCATTTAATTTTATCTGCCCTAACTGGAAAAATATATTTTTGAGAAACAAACTTCATATAATAATTATAAGATTTAATTTAAATAGATAATTGAATAAGCATGGTAATGATTTTATTTAAAGAAAATGCCATTCAAACACTTATTTTACGATATATTTTTACAGATTCACTCTAATCATCGATAGAAAACACAAACAAAGTAATATCGATTAATTAATATATTTCAAACAAATTGTTTTATTAAATATTTTAATATATTTTTAACAAGTTTTACATTAATTTTAAAATTTATATAAATAAAATTGTGAAACAATAAGATTTAAGTATTAATGATTATTAAAAAATATACGCATTCAGCTCTATATTCAAACAACTATATTATTGTCAAATAATGTCACTAAAATAAATTCAATACTATAATAAAAATTTCAAATTAATATTAAAATTTCAAATAATTTTACTTAAAATAAAAAAATGTTTTTATTATTTTATTAAACATAATTTATCACAATTTTATATAATCAAATTATTTAAAGACATTCAAAATATTTTTACTAATAGCAATTCGAACATTAATTTTTGGATCCAATGACATTATTAACAATGCTTCACATATATCACGTTCCCAATAATTATTAAAACTTTTTAATAAAATGTTAAAATCATATAGACCTGTTTTATTAATAGACTTTCTATTGTGCTCATTAATACTGAGCAAACCCTTCAATACACAATCCTCAAGAACCCGAGTACAGAGATGACGAGAAGCATCTCCTATGTATATGTGATTACACCAAATTGATAAACGAGATGATAAATTTAGAGTGTAGATTAGAAGAGAGAAAACAAATATTTAAGTTATTATTTTACGTTGCCCGTAACATGTATCCGAAAGTAATTCTTGGGATGAGTTTTATGAATAAAGTCGGAATTAAATTAAACATTGATAATCTTAAAGAAAATATCGCAAAAAGCATCAAATTATTAGAGGAATCTGGTGATAATAATACTGAAATCAAAAGATTGATTAGAAAATATGATGGTATATTTATGAAGCACACATATTATATATGAAAAACTCAGCTGGTGAAACACGATATAATAACTTCATGTCCTCCTATTAATGTGAATCCTAGAAGACAACCAATGCAGTTGTTATCGAAAATCGAAGAATTTATTGAAGAGAGAAAGAGGAACCTATAGCGACTCCATGATGGACTCTCCATCTATCTGTTGATTTGAAGTAACAAATTTTTAGACATTTACAAAATGTCCTTCCATCCAAAATGTGATGTCCAGAAACGTTTTCATTCCACAATATTAAAAAAAAAAAATTGTTTACAATATATAAATTAATCCATAATATTTTGTTATATCTGATTGTGACAGTGAATCTGTCAAAATATATCGTTAAATAAGTGTTTAATTTAAAGTTCTAAACTTAATTTAAAAAAAACAGCTAACAGTTGAGACATAAAGATCAAAAAAAGGTGAAATTCTTTTAATTTTAGACTAGTGATATTTCATACAACAACAGCGACTGGACGCGCTTTTATAAATATCAATAGAAAATGTGATCAAAAATTCATAACTTTTTTTCAGAAATGCAAACCCAATTCCCAGATATCATGTGTAATTTTGATGTCTTAAAATATTTTGGTATCCCAGATAATTGAAATTAGCGTCATCTATGAATTATACTGTATATAAATTTGACTTTATACATAAAATTATACATTATAATAAAATCTCGATGTGCTCAGAGAGTTTCTGACAAATCATAAAACCGGCAAACACTTTCGTGCCGGGGACAAAATTCGACGATTAAAGTTTGCAAACACTTTGGAAATTCTATCCAAAGAACCATATGCCATGAAAAACGGATCCTTGGTCGACACAATTATAACAGAAATCACAAAAGCAGGTGGAATAATTACAAAAAATGATTTGAATATATATCAAATGAAAATTCGAAAGCCACTCCTAATGAAAATGGAAAGTGGGAAAACTCTTCATACCCTTCCGCCACCATCCAGTGGTGGACTCGTGGCTTTTAATCTCAACGTTTTACAATGTAAGATTTATTAAATTAAATTAAATTTTAATTATTAATTAAAAAAATACTATAATTTTATGTAAAGACATATCTTATATCAGAATAGTTATACTTCCAGTACAACTATTTTGGTGTTTTTGGAAAATCTTTTCCAAGTATTATTTCATTTTTTTTCTGTGCAGCAATTTTAATAAATTACTGTAATAGAGAACTTATATCTGAAAAAATTTGTTAATCTTTCTTATATTACATATTTTACCGATATCTGCTTCATAAAAATGATATTTCAGCTGCATCGGGTACTTACAAAAAATCTAAAAAATTAATAAATTTAGGTAGATAGATGTGAGCCTGTCATGAATAGGCCAAACCCTCTAGAAAAGGTAGATCAAAAGTTTTAGAGTAGGTTTCCGCGTAATAACCATGAAAGGTATTTTAATTGAAAGACAAATTTTAAGGTCAAGATCATTTAAGATAAAAAAGATCAGTTTAAGGTTAATTTTCGGTCATTGAGATCGCTGTTTACAAGTTTTTTTTACAAGTCTTTGCATTTTATTTCGGTCAAAATTAATTTAAAAGCCTACTGAAATAAAACTATGGGCTAAAAATCGTTTGCAGAAAACGATTAAAAGCTTCAGTTTTATATATTTTTAACTTATAGAACTTTAATAAATCCTGTGACTTTCTAAGTTCTGTAAGGTATAACTTTGATCTAATGCTTTAGAATCTTCGAAAGTCTTACTTTTCAATATAGTTTCTCATGTGGTATTTTGTGACAGACTATTCGGGATCAAATCCAAACACTTTGTAATCAGGCGCCAGAATAAGACCACTATACCACTCTAATCTTGGGTTTATAATTAAATAAACATTTAATGGCAACGTCAACTTCAATCTTCTCATTAACTGAAGGTGCCGTTTTCTTCACTATCTTTGGAGATTCTTAATATCAAGAATGTCCTAACTAGAACCTTAAAAACAGTTTTCATATTTATTCAAACTTATTGCTTAGGAAAAAATTGCAACAATTGTTAAATAAAATCTTTTCGCATATGACAAACATCTCTCAATATGTAAGTAAAGATTGAATAAATAAAAAGCTAAGAAAAAAAGATTAAGCTATTTTTCATATAACCTAATTCAGACTTAGCCAAAGTAAATTACAGATATTGATTAATGAATTTTTGACAATTTATTATACTGTTATCATTGAAACTTTGAAACTGGCATGTAGCGTTAGAGTTACTATTAAATATTAGACATTAGTTTGATTTGCCTTGTTTAAAAAACCTTTTAAGTCAGCACTGCAAATAAGTAAACTATTGATTTTTGCGTTGCCTATAAAGTACTCAAACGTTTTTTATTTTTAAAATTTTTCATTTTAACATTTGCGTGGAAATTTACGGTTCAAAGTTTAATTAAATTTCCACAATTATTTATACTTTGTTTTCAGATTATCATGATCCGAAATTCTTCAAAAATTGTCAAAATAAAATATTATTTTACCATAGATTGGTTGAAACGTTTAAGTTTTCATATGCCCTTAGATCGAGACTTGGTGATATGGATTTTGTTGATGTTCACAAGGTATTAATTGATTAATTAATTAGTATTTTATTTAAATACAATAAATAAAATATCAATTAAAACAGTCATATGAATTGGTATGGTGCCAATATAATTATATTTAACGGTTATTAAATAAGTTCAATAGTAAACTAATTATAATAGGACTACAAGTGTTTTTCATATTAAAACAACAAGATTTAACACAAATGAGATTGAGTTTATTTCTAATAAATTAATTAAACAAAATATTTTTTGTATTACAAATGATTTAATACCAAATTTGTTACTGCTTAATAGGAAAGTGCTATCTAATATGAAGTAGAGAAAACAGAAAACTTAGCTCTAAATATCTAATGCGGGATACTTTCCCTGACAATTTTCACCGAGGGACAAACAATTCAAATCTGCGACGTCTGGTCAATTAAAGTAATTTGAACTACTGAACAAGTTAAATTGTCATCAGAAATTACAAAAAATATATTTTTTTGTAAATAAATCCTTTGCCTAAAATTGATATTTATCTAGGTTCATTTGTGATATATTTTTCTATCATTTTTAACTAGTTATTAAATATTTCAAAGTGCTTCACTCATAGGTTTTCTAATAATACAAATGGGGAAAATGTAAAATATATACTCAGTGTCAATATAGTGAATGTGAGTTTTGATTATGTACCATTCTCTATTTTGGGAATTTCCGTATATTTTTGAATTTTTAATTAGTCAGTTATTTTGGGCTAAACATAGTGAAATAATGTGCCACAAAATGCTTGTGACAAACGATATATACTTGAAGGGTATTTTTAATACAATTATTATGTTCATAAAATTCCAATATCGTTTTTTTGCTAAATGATAAATTATCTTAGTAAAACAACTACAAACAGAATAACAAGAAAGCCGAAAGTAAATAAATTGTTGTCTGTCCAATTTTAATTCTAACCGCTTTAGTAAAAAAGACCTTTGTTATGTTGTAAGAATAGATTATTTATAAGAAATAATAATTTCATTGACTTCTACCGACATTCATGTTTCTGACTTATAAAAACTGAAAAAAAGTTATTTTTTGATTACAATGAAATAGTGTCAAAGTCTTGTGTTTGGTCCTGGAAGAGTAATTTATGAATTATTATTATAAAATATTTGGGAAACTCTGGGAAACATATTTGGTAGACTTAAATTAATTTTTTTGTTTTAATTTTGTAGTTTATCGTAAAGTATCTCGTTTGAATTAACAAATAAATGTTCAAATAATAGTTTGTTTTAATTATCGTATCTTTTATTCTATTAAGACAATTTAAAGTCTTTTTCGATATTTGACTGTATTAATATGTATTAGATATCTACACAGGATTTATTCTTGGAATGGTATTGTTGCATTGAATAAAATAGATATTATTTTGATATTTTGTATGAATATTTTTTAATAAAATTTCAAAAATGTATTTTTATTTTACAACAATGCAAAATTACAATTTAAACGCAAAGCAATGTAAAACAATTGAAACATAAACTGAAAATTGACTGTCAAAAAAATATTCAACACAAACGGAATCAACACAAAGTGAAGTATTGGTGTATTTTGGTTTCGGTTTTTTATATATTTATCAAATTCCCGGAAGTGTTCGAATTTACTTGATTGCTGCCATTGTGCCATTCTATTAATGGAAAAGTCTGAATTGTTAGCGTTAGTGAGAGCTTTTTATGACAAATTTGAATAAATTGAGTATAAGGTAAACTTTCTTAACATTTCAAAGAATTTTGAAGACAATTCAACTAATCTTTCAACAAAGGGATCTGAACAGTAGCCAACCTGTAGTTTTAATTTGCCAACTATATCATAAGGAAGCAACCAAGCATCTAGAAGTACTTCCACGGAAATATTGAAAAGTGATTTTTTTTCTTTTCCTTGATATATTTTAGTACTACGAAGTAGTGCTAATTTTTATAAAATGAAAGAAAGCCTTACTTTCATCATTCACATACTCACCACTATTTACAATGACTTGTTACTATTTATCCAGTACCTCTTTTATGCTTTTGGAGTAAAGTTTTGCTAGTTTTACTCAAAAATTTTTTCAACGAATTTTCGTATTCATTTGAGAAATCCCTTCTCACCAATTCGTTTAAGAAAGATCAAAAAGAAAAAATTACATCTAATTCTCTTTTTACGCGATAGATACGTTCCCAAAAAACTTGCTTAAAAAAAGATACGGTATCCATATAAAAGTAGATGATTGGTTCTACATTTGAAAAATCAACTGAAATAATGTGATTAGATATATAAACTCAAGGTTTTTATTTGCTTTATAAATTTTTTATTTGAATGCATTATTTGGGAAACCAAAAAAACATAATTAAAAATACTAATTTAACAAGAAAAATTCATAATTTAGCCAAACATAACTAAAAAATTCATTTTAATAAAACAAAAAATGGCGAAATATAACATAAAATATATTTTTTAATTGATATCACTGCTTGATTCAATGCGCATTCGTCCCCTATACAAATAATTTATTTGGACATAATAAATGAATGCATTTAATTTATCAATTACCTTTTATTGAATTCCGAAAAATTTATAAATTTCTTGTTAAATCTTCACACGCAATTGATACAAAATATCGATTGGTTTTCTGAACCAATACAACAATTATGTTTACTTTTTTGAATCTCTTAAAAATATTTAAACAAAATTTGGAATAGTGAGGATAATTGTAAATAGTTTGATTTTATCACCTCAGAATTAAACTACAAATTTAAAAAATTAGTAAACTAATATAAAAATATTTAAAATACATCCATATATTTTCTTGCAAAAAAATTTCATTTTTTGGAATCGCGTTAAAATCAAATCAAATCGCGTAAAAAAAAGAACGTAATGGTTTTGTTGAATCGCGTTAAATCCACTTCACGTAAAAAAAATTAGGTGTATTGTAAGGTTTGGTAAATAAAAAATTTCTTCTGTGTTTCTCTTACTGTAAAAAACCTTGAGTTTCATAAAGGAGAAAAAAAATTTCTCTATTGAGGAACGCAAGTTCTTTTTGAATAAAACGAATACAGACCATGAAAGCACAGCCTATCAATCATTTTGATTTTTATAGAGTTTCTAGTGCGAATGTCCATAAAAACAAAATCATTTACACTTGTTTATAATTCAAACCAAATATTTTGAAAAAAAAAATTTACAGTAAATTTTTGAATCAAGTGCGCATGTTGATTTTTTTTCTAAAATACATATTTTGTATATTGCAGATATAAATAACATTTTAGATAATTAACCAAAGGCAAAATTATGTTAACAAAATAAAGTCATCATAAATTTCAAGAATTATACGGTTTACTTTGAGTGAACATGAATATGAATATCTATAGTCAATAGCATTTCTTGGGAAGTCTTTATTAAAAAGAAGTGAAAGGCTGAAATTAAACTTTACTTGTTGACATTTCAGTAAAATGGGACTTCCCATAACAGTTGTTCGTATAGAGCAGGCATGTCTAACATACTACCCGGGATATGAACAGATCTACGTAATGGATTAATGAGGTCCGCTATTAATTTTTCACTATTAGCTATTTAACTTCCAATAATTGGTTGATTGGACACTATTTATTAATTTTCAGACGAAATCCCATTGTACCGATTTATAACTTATTTTACCCGTCTGTATTTTATATGAATTGTTTGACATTAAGCGGTGACATTATATTCTAATCTTTAAAGCGGAGTTTACCAATGAGTACCCAGCCAAAGTTATTTGGTATTTTGGTTGCAAAGTATGCTGAATTAACTTTGTATTTCACATTTTTAAAAATTTTAATAATTTTTCCGCCTCATGAAAAAAGTTTTTTTTATATGTTGCCCGGGTCGAAACTATTTTCCCATTTAGATATAGACTACTCATAAATTTTTAAATTTACAGTTTAGTTTGAAGACTTAATAGAGGATTTTTGGTATTTCGTATCAGTGAAAAATCTTTCCTTTTTTTAGAATAAGATCTTTGACACCTTTGGAAGCAAAGAATTTTTCACTAAGTAATGTTGAGTGTGTTTGACAGTAGTAGATTTTCTATAAAATTAAGAGTCCACAGCGGTTTTTAAAAACGAAAGCCTAACTATATGAAGTTTTGAAATTACTCGTTTCTTCTAGAAGTTCCTTAAATTCCCTATCTTTAACCTCGATTTTTTATAATTGAAACTATAGTTCTTCATCATTATTTTGAAGTGTCAAAAAATTCCTGGTAACCTTTTTTGAAGTCTTCCAAGTTATCCAATTTTCTGTTGTAATACTTTTCACATTAGCTTATAAAATATTCAGATTTTCAATATTTATAATAATTCCAAACAATTCGTAAAAATATATTTATTACATAATCATAATACTGTCATTTTAATTCAATTAATTCATAATGGTAAAAAAATAAACCATTTTTTTCTATTTTTATTTTCTATGAACTATATCTTAAGACATGTTATAAAATTCATTGTTATACAATAGCCTTAATTGACATTTTTTTGTAAAATATGACAAAAAAATCATTTTTAACATGTTTCGTTTACTCAACGTTGAAAATTATTCAATTGACCAAAATTGAGACCTAATCTAGATGTAGACAATATTCAATTTTCATCATACACAGCAAACAAATTTGAAATAATTTCCTCAATTAAACTTTTCATTGTCCGATTTTTAAATATTTTTAAATGAATTTTTCGATTGACTGTTCAACTTTTTTCTACAATTTCATTAAATTTCGTTTTTTTACTTTGTAAAATTTAGATTAATTTCAAAAAATTATTAAATATGGTTTAATTGCAAATTCATTATTATAAAATAAAATAAATTACAAAAACATTACAAAATTATAAACTCTTTAGTTCAACATTTTTAAGATTTTTTAAATGGTTTTTAATTAAAAATGTAAAGAAAATGCTTTCGAGATTTTACGGTAATTATCTCAAATATTATTTAAAATTAATAATAATTTTGGTTCGAAAAGTACAAAGTATATTTTACAAAATTGTTTTTTAAATCAACTGGTAACTTGAATTGTGGAATGACTATTAATTTCCTGTATTTTAATATTTTTATATTGCAATGACAATTTAAAATTGTAATTAAAAATTCTTATTTAATTCATTTTGTTAATTAAATTACGTTAGTATTTATATTTTTGATTTTTTACAATTTATAGTATTTTTAATAGTACAAAATAAAGTACAAATATTTTTTAAACTAACATACAGTTATTCATGTAAAATCACTTGTCTATCAAACCCAAGTCTTTGACTTTGAGCAATTGCACTTGAGATATATTGATTTTGTTTGCAAGTGCAGAAGTTGAAAATTAAAAATAGCACAGTTGATCTAGATATGTGATCTATATATCTGAATTTTGGAAATCACTGAAAGTACCAATTACAATTACAAATTTTAATTTTATACATTATTATTATTATTATTATTATTATTATTATTATTATTATTATTATTATTATTATTATTATAAATTAATATTTTCGTTTTAGCTTGTAAATAAAATGTCCTCTAAAACATATGCTAAGTTGATCAAATCTTTAATTAATGATAACAAGACAAATCCAAGCTCTTATTATGGCCCACCTGGTGATTTTAAAGAAGATCATGGTACTTCTCATTTCAGTCTTATTAGTGATGAAGGAGATGCAGTTTCGATAACTTCCTCAATCAATTATAAGTAAGATCTATTTATTAAATAGACTTTAAAATATCCTCCCTTCAAATGTATTATAAAATAGCGGATAACATAGCAGATCCTTCTAATATTTCTTGATGCTTACATAATCTTAAATTATTTTTCATCAATTTTAATTCGGAGAAACTATGTTCAACGGAAGCACCGGATACAGGTTTCGTCAACATATTTCTTCGTTATACATACACATTGGGATATACGTCAACTAAACGTTTGGGTATTAATAATACATCGGTTAAGAAGCTATTATGAACTTTTACTTTGACTCCGACTACGCATGTTCAAGTTATTCAGATAAAATCTTTCAACTGCATATTAGTTTTGGGCTGAATTGTTTTTTCCACAATTTATTACAAAGTCCAAAATTTAGTATAAAGCACAAAATTTGTCAAATTTGTTTTTTCTGAAAAAGTAAAAACGAATTTAGTGAAATCATTAAATTTATTTTTCTCACAAATTTATGTAGTAATTTTTGTATTTTGTAATATATTTTGGATAAAAAAAAACCACCAGGTTATTATTTTATTATCGATATCACAATGTTACAAGATCAAATTGCTTTACAACTGCACCAGAAATAGATAATCCACAAACAAAACTGAATGCTTGTCACAACCAGATGAATTAGAGCAGCAAGTTGGGATTTGATTAGGTTACGAGTTAATCAAAAATCTAAGTATAATAAGCTGCTTTTGTTGTTTTATCTTGATTCGTTTATTTAAATAAGTGGCTTTATACCAATAATACAATTATTATTCCCCCATTCCTCGATATTACGGACAATATCCGTTTTAAGAGCCATTTAATTTGCTTGGCAAACATCACTTTCAAAACTTACCATATACCCGAAAACAATTTGTTGTTTTTGAGATTCTATTTATAAATTTTCATAAATTAATTACTGCTAATCTTTTATTCTATTTTTAATTAATTGTTTTGTTTTATTGAGTTTCTTTTTTCTAGTTTTTACAATTTTTGTGTCAAACTTTACTTTTCTGTAATCAATAATAATATTAGCTTTTTATATTTCACTTGTTAGTTTTTCCAATTGTTTTAAATAATTTCATAATTATTTTTTTTAATTCAAACATTGTCAGCAAAATTATCTTCACAAATTTTTTAAAACAATGAAAAACCGTTATGTAATCTTGCATTATTTCAGGCAAAAACCTTAACTTGCAAACCAAACATGTAATTATAGTTTTAGTAATAATAATATCAATAAATAATAATATCAATAAATAATAATATCAATAAATAATAATAATAATAATAATAATAATAATAATAATAATAATAATAATGATGATAATAATAATAATAATAATAATAATAACAATAATAATAATGATAATAATAATAATAATAATAATAATAATAATAATATTAATAATAATAATAATAATAATAATAATAATAATAATAATAATAATAATAATAATAATAATAATAATAATAATAATAATAATAATAATAATAATAATAATAATAATAAAATAGTTTTGTAAATAGTTATATTAAAACTTATTTTTTGTAAAATTATATTATTAAAACATATTTTACACTGTATTTATTAATTGTAAATTTCAACTTCAAATAAATTCAAATTGGCTCCAATTCGAAATTTTATCTAATATTTCGAAAAGGATTTTCAGGCTTTTTGTAAATATTGTTGTTGACAAAAAATATTTATTTAATAAAGTTAAAATATTCAAAATAAATTTTAAAAAATTCTTCATTTTCTTTTTTTTAAATTTATTTAATTTTTTAAAATTTTGGTTATTTAACTTTGTGATAAATTGACTGTTTCAAAATTATTTATATTTGAATTATGCACATGGTAATGCACCAAAAAAATCTTTTCTCATTTAATCTCATTGTGGCTTACCCTTTACCTATATCTTCTTTAACTGTTGATGTTTTCATTGTGACTTGGGAATACAAATCCCGGCGAATTCCCAATCCTGGGATTTCTGGATCATAAATATGTCAATCCCGGTATCTACTTCACTCCTAAAAACCTGGCATACAAACATATGCATTTTACTCGGATAATAAAATAGTAATAAAGACAATTTTGATAGTGTCTCATCTCCTAGCCGTGATATGATCTTTGTACGAAAAAGACCTTTGTCACAAAACTTCAAGTGATGAGGAGTTCTCGGAAAGTATATTAAAATCGAATTGATGAATTGTTCTAATATGAGTGACAATCCTTTAGTCGATAGAACTTTTGTACTGATTTTCTTGAGAAATTTGACGCACTTTGCCTCGTTATTCTTTTCTTTAATAAAATATTGCCAAGCTTTCTGACATTAAAACACTAAAAATTATTAAAGAAAAATTAAAAATTCAATAATTTCTAAAAAAAGTAGCTTACAAGGAAAATTGATGTTGAATATTGACTGTTTATAAGCTGATAGTATTTTGAAAATGTTTGTTTAATTAATTTTGATTTATTTTGATCAAATAATTTATGGCACTGAACTAAAATGTGTGGGATGTACTCCATAGAAACTGTAAGAACAAGACAGGACAATCATGCAACAACAAACGTTATACACTAAAATTTGACAGCGTTGCGAGATATACAAACTGAATGCACATTCAAACAAACTGGGATTTTAGTGGTTTTAGTTGTTTGTTTAAGTAATGGGTAACAAGACATGACATTCTCATATACATCATGCACATTTATAATTATAAAGTTTTGAATTATCAGTGATTTTTTGATTATTTAATCATGAATAAGGCATATTTTTTAAAGCTTTTAAAAAGACTATGTCATTGCGTAAAATGAAGTAATCGCTGGATCATACCAGTTAAATCTTCATTCACACAACTAGATCATTTATTACAAAATTCGTGAATTAAAAATTGACATTTGATATCATTATACATTTTCATGGCGTTCACATTAATAAAAATAATAATAACAATAAAAAGTAATTTGGCAACATATATGCGTTATTTATAATGCAGTTGACATATAATTACATTAGGCTTATCAGTTATAAAAATAACGTTATAATATTTATTACAGCATATTTTTTCATTAAAATCTGTATAATTTCACGTTTCACATTATTTGTTTATATTAAAATACATTTCCAAAAATAACATAAGCATTATGTCTACAATTCTAGCCTATTGCTATATGCTTATATTACTAAACCCTGTACATATCCCCTATTGCAAAATATTTATCAGCACTAATTATTTTGTGTGAGTTAATTTTTTTAAAATTTCTAAACTAAGTGCTTCATTAGAGTAAAAAAAAATTATATTATTTCAGTAGTAACAAAGGACGGATTGGAAGACAATTTGATATCATGTCGAACGGAAGTAATAGATCCACTATCACTAAGTGAATGAGCATCGCAAGGGATTACATTCATTTTGAAATAAATTAAAATAAGTATCATGTAAAAAAGTGAATTAAATGTAAAGTGCTAGAAAGAAAACAAAAAAATTGCAAAAATTAATACTTGTTTTTTGCCAGAAAGTCTTGTCAAAGAAGGAACTAACGAAATTTACAGTTTAAACAAATCAAAGAAAATCACAATCTTTACTTTCAATATTTTTCATCTATTTGTTTTAGTGATTGAAACATTCAGATTTACGGCATTGTTTGAAATTGCATAAAAACAAATAAATCAAATGAAGAACTATTAAAAATAAATTTTCAATTATAAAAACTCACAAAAATATTAAATTTCAGAAATATATTTAATGTTATTAAATGTAAAAAATAGATAGTTAAATTTAATTTTATGACATTTTTAATAACTACAGTAGTACACTATGTCCTGTCCAACCCAAGGGGTATGGGTTACGTAACGCTCGGACATGCGATGGTGACGTAATCACACTTGATATTACATAACCATTGGAATTTATATAGCACATATGGTTATACAATAATTACATAACTCCCGATGTTTACATGACATGGTTAGTTATGGAATCACACACACTATTACACCATATACCACACGAGTAAAGGTCATATTATGACATAGACTAAGACTAAAAGATGGCATAGGCCAAATGACGTCATTGGTAGTTTTATTTAAATGAAATCGCCATTTTGAATCTTTTGTGAAGTGGTCGCCATTTTTTTCTTTTGAAATTTTTGTTGAAATGGTCTGATTTTAGTCAAGCAATATCAATCTTTTGTAAATTTGGGTCGAAAAAGCCGATTCTGGATGCAAAACCAATGCTTTCATTGCATTTTTGATGTTTTTGTTGTTGGAAAGGTGTTTGATTTTGAAAAAAATGTCAGATTTCAGTCATATTTTAGGTTAAGTTTACATTAAAAGTTGATTCAATTGTCAAAATCTATGTATTAACGATCTCGTCAGCCTATATGATCAAAAGGGGGATCAGGATTGAATTTCGAATAGAATATAAATACCTAACATATACATTTAAGCTAATTTAAATGTCGGTGAATAAATCTACTGGACTTAGAGGGATAATTTTCGATTAATCTTGATGCTGGTTTAAAAATGGGCATGGGTTAAAAAAAACCTTGCATATTTAACGATTGGGTACATTAGTAATATTTTTAATATTATTATTATTAATCCTATGAAAAAAAGATGAGAGAAGATAAAGAATGCATTTATTTATTACCAGACACAATGAACGGTGAGTAGATCTCGCGTTTATTCGTAAGATATAACGACCGTGCCACCCCTAAAGTTAGGTCTGGTATAATAATAGTTTTCGTTGTAACATCACAATAGCTACATCATCGAAGCATGATGTCATTTAAACTATAGGATTACACACATCCACCGTGATATCCGGTATACAAAACTCTATTTATACATTAAAAAACTATTCAAGCGAAATTCACGGGTTAAAGATACCACCACCCTAATATATATCAACACAAAAACAATTAGATTCTGGAACTTTTCATGATATTCACTTGATTTTTTTAAAATATATTTAATTTAAAAGCATTTATTAATTAAATTTGTTTAAATAGTAAATTTACCGTAAGCGGAAATTATTTGAAATTACTTCAAAAAATAAAACATTAATTAATTTAAAACTTTTATTAAAAAATTACTTTAACTTATTTACAAAAACATTATTTATTTAAATTTGTTTAAATAATTAATTTATCTTAAGAGGCAATTATTTAAAACTAATTCTTCAAAAATAAAAGTAATAACAAAATTAATTTTACTTTTTTACAAAATTTATAAAATTATTTACAAATTTAATTTGTTTAAATATTAAATTTACCGTAAGCGGCAATTACTTAAAATAACTTCAAAAAACAAAACATTTAATAATTTAAAACTTTTATTACAAAATTTAAAAAACAATTAAATTTAAACATAGATACAAATTTCAAGTGTTAATTATTAGTTTACCTTAAGTGGCAATAATTTAAAATTAATACTTCAAAAATAAATCTAAGTAATAACAAAATTAATTTAATTTATTTAAAATTAATAAGATTATTTACAAATATATTTTGTTTAAATATTTTTATTTTACCATATGCGATCTATGACATCTTTTGACCTTAGTCTATGACATAATATGACACTGACCCGTGTCACATATGGCGTAATAATGCATATGGTTACGTAATTAAGCATGACATATAAACCACGAGGGTTATATAATTGTTACGTAACCACATGCGATACATAAATCCCGAGGGTCGCGTAACAACGCACGCGATTACATCACCATATCATGCCCGAGTGTTACATAATAAATACCCCTCCATTTTGGGCTGGGCAGGACATAGTGTACTACTAACTACAAGAATAAAAAAAAATATGAGAAGAACAATTCTATTAATAATTGGGAAATTTAATCTCACCGTTCTGTAAAATTATAAACAAATTATTAATTAAATTATTACCGAGTTTTGTCTTTATGCTTTTAACAGTTATTTTATAAAATCTTCCTCCTTAATTCTGTAATTCAAGTTCTGATCAGAAGGCAGAATTAACAAATATTTAGGAACTTTATAAATTGTGGTTCTGACATTTGAACTTAACGTCTCAAGTGAACAAGGGGTTTCCATTAAGAGTAAATTTGTAAAGGACGTGACAGATGAGAAATGATACAGGTTTGACTATATATAGAGTTTTTATTTTATATTTCTATAATTTTACTGATTTTTACTAATGATTTAAGATATTTTTTCGCCACCACATTAGAATGCTGCTTTGATAAACAATCTATCAAATGGTGTTGAGCCCCAGATAAAGCAAAATAATAGCGAAACAATTAAGATGATGAAAATACTACCAGACTATGATCTTTATTGTGAAATGTGTTGGTATGTTGAGCCCCTAGGGGTCCTCCGGTTGCCTACGATTTCTATTAAATGATGTGGTTTGCAACTAACGTATTAAATTGATTTATTTATGTTATTATTTATACATTCTAATTCGAAAATTACACTATCAATAAAATGTGACATTAATTTTTTATAATAAAACTATTGTTATTATAAATAATATTATCATTATTAATATTAAAAACATTTTTTTGTTTATTATTATTATTATTATTATTATTATTATTATTATTATTATTATTATTATTATTATTATTATTATTATTATTACTATTATATTATTACTTAATGTTAGGTTTGGCTCACTTGTACTGGGAAATGAAACGGGAATAATTTATAATGATCAAATGGACGATTTCTCATATCCTAATCGAATCAACATATATAAATTGCGGCCTTCTAAAAGTAATTTTGTCCGACCTTATAAACGGCCGATGTCATCTATGTCACCAATTATTGTTGTAAACAAGGCAGGAAATGTAGATTTGGTTCTGGGATCATCTGGAGGCAGCAAAATAATTTCAAGTACAACCCAGGTTTTAATATTATTATTATTTAATTTTATTATTGGTTATATATTTTATTTAACAATTTTATTTTTCAATCATTTTGTCTATGAGTGATCAGGACCTTGTATAGGTCGAAATATTTCATTTTATGAATGAATATATCGGAAATTAGCTTACACAGTTATTTATTTAAATTATATTTAATAATAATAATATAAATATAAATAATACATATCATAGTACATCATTTTAAATTTTTGAATCTGAAGATAATTTTGGTTTTTATAGTCTAATTAATTAGGTGCTACTATTTAAAAATATTATTTTTTTCTGAATTCTTCAAATGTTAAAAAACTATTAAAAAGACAATGGATAGTATCATATTTTATATTTTAACACATTAGCTGTCACCATTAAAAAGGTTTAGGATACCCTAAGCCTTTTTAAAATTTTATAATAAACCCATTTGTTAACTTTTTATCATTCATAAGACATTTAGTCAAATTAACATTCTTGCAATTTGTCCATCGAATTTTTGATTACAATTTTTTTTATCACTTACCATGTTGAAGCCTATATTATCATTTTGGCAGACCTTAAATATTACTATTAAGTTCTCAGAGTTGGATTTTTATTTTTTTTCATTAATTCATCTTAGCTTTTGCCACTACTTGAAATGATAAAATAAGTAATTATGAAGTGAAGAAGATAATTCTTTGGTTTCCCAGATAAAGGTTCCGGAAACCTTCATAATTTATATCAACAAAAATATCTAATAATTATATAATAATTATAGTTAAAGGCTGTAATCATTACTGTAATTAGAGTGACTTAAAATAATCTAAATTTTTCTTCTCATTTTTGTTTCAACAGATTCATTAAAAAATATTGTCGCCCATATTTTTTTCAGATTTCAACTTTTACTATTTTTTAAAAATGTTTATTTTTAGTTTTCCAATCATAATTCATATTGTTTAAATGATGCATTGAAAGTCTATTTAAAATGTATGTTTGCTGAAAGAAATATTATTTTCAGAATTATGAGAAATGAAATTGTAATAATGATACAAAATTAATGGGAGTATCTAGATACGTAGGAAACTGGATTAAAATCGTTGTTAGTGACGTAATATACATTAAATTAAAAGCAGAGAAATTGAGACAAAACAATAATGGGTTGTGTTTTTTTAAATAAAAGATTGAACATTTTAACGATATTTTATGACATATTTTGTTTTAATTTTGTTTGAGATTTTTTTAGTTTTATTATAAAATTCTTTTTATTTTCTTTCTAATTTAATTTCACTCTAGAATCTGTAGATGATTGAACATTTTTTCTCAGTAGGAAACTCCTGGCAATCTTATTCACAACTCCGTGAAAATAAATTTGATTAATTACAAATTTTTATTAAATTTTTTTACATTTAATATGTGTAAAGATAACTTTTGAATTTAATAATTTAAAATTAGCAATAACTTTAAAAATATTTTAAAGAACAAAATAAAATAGTTCAAGTTTATTTAAATTTATGACGAATTTATTAAATTAAAACTTTTATGAATCTTTACTATTAATTATTTGAAAGTTAATTAATAATTTTAAATATTTTTAATAGTTAATTAAAATGAATTTATAAGAGATTATTTTAAAACTAATAAAAAATAATAATAAAAAACTAAATACACATTAAAAATTTTGCAAAATATTATATAAAGGTTTCCTTATTTTTTTCGAATTTTTTAAACTGTTAATTATTATTCTTTATTACTTATAAAATATATAAAATTAATTCTAAAATTACTTAAACAATCAGTAGAAAGTGGTAATCTGATTGACGAGTCTATTGCGTAAATAAAACGTTATTTAAGCAATCCATTAGTATAAACAATTTGAATAGGCTAATTATTATTATTTTTATTATTATTAGAATACCCTTGGTATCAAAAATAATTAAGCTATGAGCAATACTGACACACATATAACATATTTACATAGTAATTTTATATTCAATGTAATTTGACTCTTTACTACATAGATATAATATATTAAATATTATTATCTTATAAAAGTATAATTATAATATCTCAAATTATTATTATTTCAAAAAATGTTATTTTTTAAGTAAAGTATGATTATAGAAAATATAAAATTTGACAAAAAAATTTTAGTAAGCCTAATTTCCTTACATGTGGTTTAATAAGTCTGGGTAAGTTATTTTTATATTCAAAGTAATTGATGTTGACAATTAATTTTCAGATTGAAAATTTGGTAATAAAGTTTGAGCTCATTTTAGGTTGAACTGAATAATTGAAAAGTAGAAATTCATAGAGCTTTTTAAGGAAAAAAAATCAATTTCAATTAAATTATTTGTCAAATTTTCCTTCCGGAACGGAAAATTGCACATGAGCCGCACATTTGGGATTGAAAATAATTGATTTTTATTATTTTCTATCTTATTATCTAAAATTGGTTAATTAAAAAAAGGTGTAGATATCTTTCAAGTTTCTTTCCAGGTAAAGCCGACATCACAAATTGCCTGGATGGGAAGTAAATAAAACTGAACGGATTTGGCTCCATACTTTAACATAAAATGTATTTGCTGAGGCAATTTTGGGACTTGATTTTTTAATATGAAGTCAGGATTGTTGAAATTTCCACTCAAAATATCCACGAATTCTCGATAACTCTTTTGAGCTTCAACGTCATGATATTAATGCAACATTCCAATAGCGCGATAAAAGTCCGAGGCCCACTTAGCCTTTTTCTGAACGCATGGTATAGTTTCGATGGTATTCAATAATTTATTTTTTGTTTCTGTATCAATCAGATAAGAATTGATTAACAGCGAATAAATTTCTGAATGAATGTTTTCAATGGGAATTTGAAAACTGTAGAGTGCCTCAATTCGGTGATTTTGACTTGAAGAATGAATCTCTGTACGAACTTTTCTTTAAAAATCCCATCACTGGCAGCGAAAAAGCAAGACCGGGAGTAATTTATTTTTTCCAATGAGCAAAATCTTTTGATAAATCAATCTCGTTTACAATTCAAGATGAAGATCGAGCTTTTTAAATTTCCCATTTATCTTCATATTGTACATTAATAAATCCTATTCGACTTTTATTTTCCGTTAATAAAATTTCCATAATAAATATAACATATAGATAGAATTAGTAATTCGTCTTTTAAAATTTATTTAATCCCAATTACAAAGTTTTCAAATTCTCTCGATTTACAAATAGAATATTTAAACAACCACAAAAAAATGTTAAAACTAATACAATAAAAACAATGAAAAAATATAAAAAATTAAAAATATCTTTTTTTATTCCAAAACAACTAAACCCAAAACTAAATGCGCTTTTTGTTCTTCGAATTCATGTATTAATATATTCGCAGTCAGTGAATCTTTTATTACATAATTGTTTCCTGTAATAAACCAAAGGTCTGGGATTTTTAGTATCTCAAATGACTTATTATTACTTTTTTGTGTCTTAAAACTTTAACATTACCATTTTCGTCATATCACTTTAACCTGTTAAACGCGTAGATTAATTTATATGGAAAATATGTATTTTATTAAAGAATTATTAAAGTTCTTTTCATATGAAATATATAATTGACGAACGCATCAGTTTTAAGTTATGAAATGAAGCGTGATAATAATATTTTGTTTTAATAATAAAAATTAACCCAGATTAAAGCACGAAAACAATATTACCATACGATATAAAGCTAATTTTACAGTAAATTGCAAATGTTCTTTCGACAGTTTTAATTTTACTGAATATTTCTTTATTATGTTCTCTCTTGAGAGAGAAAATTCATTTTTCTACACTCGTTAAGACTTGACTCTTCCATTTTAAGCGCTAATTTCATTTACTTCAACATGATAAATTTGTCAGAAAATTTACCAATAACTAAGGGGAGTACCGCTTAACTCTTACGTGAGAATAAGAGTTGGCCTAAAAAGACCACCAAATGCTTCCCAATCATAGAAATCAGATCGTAAATCTTTATGTTATTTTTCTATTATATTCTAAATAAATGTTGAGGAACAATTGCAACAAATCTACTCATAATAGCTATTATTTATTTGTTTTAAATAATGATTAAACATCCTGTGCCATATGCCTCACAAATTAAAGGATTTCTTGAATGTAGTAATTATATCCTGTTCAACGAAAAACACATTTACGACGAAAGGAATTTCAATATACAAAAATCTCAGAAAAATGTACAGAAATTCCAATCAGATGAAAGAAATAATCTTTTCAAAACTATGACTGATATGCGCAACGCCAATGACAAGCGTGTCGATGCGAAAAAATTTTCCTAAAAAAACAACATATGTTGTTTTATTTTTATTTCTTTTTTATTTCATTTCACATATTATTTTTAAATTTAAAATAATTTAATAAATACTAAAATTTATATCCAAATTTAATAATGCAAATTTCAGAGTGCAGCACTGGCATTATTGTTCCGTGAGAGCATGAAATCATCAATAGATGCCCCACGAGTTCATCACCAGTTGCATCCGAATGTAATTTTGTATGAAAAAAATATGCCAAAAGTAAGCTTTTATTCTTTTGTTATTAATTCGAATATTATTGAAGACCTCTTAAAAGTCATGTCAGACATGAATATGTAAAATTTTAAATTCATAGAAAGGGAAAGTTTTCACAAATTTGGTCAGTTTAAATATGGTAACCCTTAGGAAAAACTGCTGAAAATTCATGTTAAATATATGAAAAAAAGAAATAGGGGTAATGTAATTGAAAATATCAGTTAAAAAATTATACGAATAGCATTAATCTATGATTAAATTAAACTAACAAAGTTAAATAAAACGGAAAAATATACATTGAAGAATAATATTGAAAAAAATATCTCTCAAAATTTGTATGACTGTGTTTGTGCATGTCCGCGTTTCATCAAATTTGGCAAAGATACTTCTAATACAAAACCTAGGTCAAATGCAAAAGTACTTTTGAAATTGCACCAATATTCATTAAAAATATGTTGGGTTTTTCAACTAAAGCCGGTTATCCTCTGACTCATCGTGTCCTTCAGATAATAAATAAACAAAAACAACACAGAAAGACTTCATTTCACGTTATCACAAATACAAGTTTTCACTTAATTTCACTTTTCTCTCCTCTTCATTAAGAAATTTAGACTACTGATTATCATTAAGTAAGGCTACACAAAGAATAAATACCTTTCTGGTATGATAATTGTATTTAATTTCTTTAATAATTTTCTAAGTTCAAAAACACTTCGTCACTATTACTCGTCCGCACAATACTTTCTTCGCCCAACTGGCGACTCGTATAATTTGTGCTCTCCTTTTATACTGAGAATGCTTATCTATAATTATCCAATTATTGTTTCAAATCGTTTGGGATAATTGAGACAATACACGTCGCTTGGAATGATTTGGGTAACACAAATTAGTTAAGATCAAAACAAATTACTTGGGATAATTGCTTATTTGTTTATATCCCTAACGTTCGCTCTGGATTTTTCTCATCACTCGGGTTTTTCATTTGCCGATTAATTAATTTTTAATTAATTTGTATTTTCAGTATAACTTTTTCTAGGAACCCTTCATTAAATTTTGATTTTTATTACTGAACTCGTCTTATGATTTGGCGTTAAACATACCGTTTCCCCGATAAATATTAATTTTATAAATTTTTAATTAATTATTTTGCACTTTAATGATTTCGTTCACCTTCGATTTTTTATAACCTCAACAAATAAAATCCAACACACACACACACACACACAAATATATGTATATATACATATAACCTTTAAGCAACACTAAATAAATAAATTTAAAAATACTTCAGTACATCTTGATAAACATGCCAGCAATGAAAAATTAGTCCTGTATAGCAAATATATCTAAACAAAAAATAATTTCATTATATCATTTTTCCACAAAAGTAGAGCGCAAGGAATATTTAATGCTGGACCAAAAATAATTTCCTTAAATTCTATAGAAACATTGCTGGTACATTGATACATCTTGACGTCCATGCAACAATGAAAACCGTAGAATGCAAAGAACTATTATTGCGCCAAACCAATCATCGAACGTAGAAAATTGCACGCAAAAAACTTTAATTTTTTAAGAAAGTTATAAGTGGAATTTCAATACTTCCCGACAATAAAAAAATTAGTCAAATGTTGCATTTAAATATAACTAACCAAAATAAATTCTGTGCAAACAATTTTATTTCTATTATATATACGGTTTGGAATCCCGAGCGAAATCGAGTTTTTTTAAAAATAATTTTGTATTTTTGCAAATTATTTAATAATATATTACTGACAAATTATAATTTTAAAATATAAATTTAATTTTTAAGTATTTTAGTCTTAAGATTTTATTTAAAAAATTGACAATTATAAATTAATTTGGCTTAATGTTACACACGAGTTACGAAAGAGTTTTTGAAAGAGTGCTTTATACAAAAATAGGCGGCGTCAAACTCGTAGAGTTCTTGCGTTCCTTCGAAATAGCATATTTTTCATGTAATTTATAAAAATTGCATTGAAAATGTGTAAAATATTTGACCAAAATATAAATTTGAATAAATTTGTATTATTTACTAATAAAATTTGATTCCAGCTAGGTGGCAACAAGCTCTTTTCACTTTTTAGCTCATTTTATGACATTTTATTCCTAGTTTTCATAAATTATTGGACTAGTAAAGCAGGTTTTGGAAATGCTTATTTATACTTATTTATTAATTATCATTTTAATACAAACTTTTGCTGACCAAATATTCAGAAATCCTTTTTAAAATCAACGTGTTTTGAATTATTCACGTGTTGTTTGGAGAAAACCTGTTCAAAATTTCAATTTTTAACTTATTTATATATTTTAGACTATATTAAAAGGCTTAATGAAAAAAGGTCACATATTAAAGAAAAATAAAAACTATAGCGGAGTTTGTGATGGCATCAAAAGATCTTCAAAAAATCGCAGACTGCTACAATGTAATGCTGACTTTCGAAAAGGAGGATCATGTGATGGATCATAGACAATATAAGGAGGATACTTGACTTTTTACATAAATCTGTCATGTTATGTCTTTAAATTACTTACGTTTATTCTGAAATATATTTATAAAGAAAATTTATTTTATTTTGAGAATTAGTTATAAATAAGTTACAGTTACATTAATTGAATTGAATTTGTCAAGTAAAATGTTTACATTCTAAAATGCTTTAACTCTTTGAGTCTCAGACTATTTCTTTCTCAAATTTAGTTATTTTACTAATCAGATATTACATTAGCAATATAGATTACAGGAAAAATTGCTAAAAAATTCCCAATCACTTATTTTTAGAGTAACAGCCTAAACAATTTTTGGATATATAATGTTATTAGTATTTTATAGTTGAACCATCTGACCCAACAGTAAATTAAAAATTAATGATCGATAAAAAAATCTCATATTCATTAGTAATTAATATATTAGAAAAATATTAGAAAGAAAGAAAATATATTTTAATTAATTATTAAATGTATTGAAAAATGATTGGCAAAGGCGGAATTGGCGCAGCAAAACATTGCGTTACTCCTGCTACACAAACAATACCTTATACAAACTTTATGATACGCTAGAGTGTAATGAAAGATAGGGAGTGACCGATGGGAAGATAGATCTTAACTGTAAAGAGAATTTAAAATATTACTGTTTTAAAATACGTTAGTTGGTATTATCTCAATAAAATTCAAACAGTTAATATAGAGTAAATACAATACAAAAAAATGAAAATCTGTAAAGTCTGCAACAAGTTAAAATAGTTGAAACAATTTTAAAGTTGATATTCGAATTAGTTCGTTGTTCGCTACTTGAAGTCGTGTAATTTTATTTGTTTATAAAAAAATGAAAGATTAGAAAAGTGAATACAAAAATATTTTTTTTAATATTAAATCACCATAAATAACAATTAGAGCACCAAACTGTAAATTCAAAGCTTAGAGAATCCTTAAATTGTTAAAAAGTCAATTTATAAAATTTAAATATTGTATATTACTTCTAAATTTAAGTAATATCAAAGTAATAAAATGATCAAGCGTTACAACAGTCGGAAAGAGAGACAAAATTGTTTCTTTTCAATGCTTGTTTTATTAACACTCTTAGAACTATTATCGTTGTTAAAGAGACATAAAAGCACACATTAATTTTTTCTAACAATAAATATCCAACACACTCCGTGTATTGGTTTTCTAATTATTGCTGAAGAATACCTAATGACACACAAGTATACCAATATGCAAACAAATCTCATATCCAAACTACAATTTTGACATAGTATTAGGTAATATATTAATTTAATTTATTTTTTAATTATTCCCTCCTTTAAAAAACCTTTAACCATTCCAAGTTTCAAAAAATCTCATTTCCGTTCGTATCTCTCAGTTTAAAGCGTATTTTATGAATCTGTCTATAATTTCATACGGTCCTTGATAACATTCATCCATCTTTTCTATATTTTCTCGCTTTACTAATACATAATCTAATAATACATAATCTAAACTAATACATAATTTTATTTACGTCCTTATTTTGTTTATTTATAATTTCTTCTCGAATATCTTTTCTTCTTTTGTCTATATCCAATGTTTATATCCAATGTTCATGATTAATCTTTTTATCGCTTTTCTTTCAATTTAATGGATATTGCATCTATTATGTTTCTAAATTGTCACTCTACTAACTCATTTGTGTTATGATGATAAGACTTTAGTATCTTATTTTAATGTGATATGAGTTCGATAATTAAAACTATAACTGAGATTCAAATATTTTATCTTAATCTGATTTTAGCTTAATGTATTAAGAGCTCCAAAATTCAACAATCATTTTTCTCTTAAAACTTAAGCAGTAGTCTTTTCGTCTTGATGCGAAATATATCTGCTAACTTGATCAATGATTGCCAAAATATATTGTTTGCTGGTTTTTTTTAAATAAACCACAAAAATCAATGAATATCTCTTTAAAAACTTCATCGTTGCTTTAACTTATAACTATTTCCATGGTTTTCCCTGTCCATGTCTTTTATTTGGCATTCTACACAGTTTATAATATTCTGGACTTCATTTTCTGTGTTTAAGGTTAATATACAATCCGCTTAAATAATCTATCCGTGTCTGGAATTGGGCTTTTTTGTCTTAATTATGAATGTTCTTAACGTTCTTATCGCATTAGCGCATTGCTTTAATATTTTCGTCATCGGTCTTTAGTAATTCCATAAAAAATTTATCTTTTGTTTTTAATTAAATCGACTGGGTAGTTCCAATTCTTTTCAAGAACATAAAATGTTCTTTCATTTGAAAATAAATTTTGTTTGACTTTTCTAAATTTCATGTTAAAAACATTAAAAAAAGACATTCATTCATTATTATAATGATCTTCATAATTATTTTTATTGTGTATTGTAGTGATTAACCCCTCTCGGTGTTCCTTATTTATTTATTATTTTTTTGATTGTTTTTATTTTTTCCTTAATTTGTTGTACAAAAAATCAATACCACTATAATAATTAAATTACTAGTAATTAAATTACTATAGAGAAGAAAAAGAAAAAGAAAAAATAGAAATTGAAAGACAAATAAAAAAAGAAATATGGAAAAATTAATTTAAGAAAATTACTTAACGTTTTGGACCTTATCTGTGGATAAATTTTTTAAAGAATTAAATTAAATAAAATCAACGTCAAAATCCAGATTCTAAATCCAGATTCTAAATCCAGATTCTAAATCCAGAATCAAAATGTAGAATAAAAAATACAGAATCAAATCCTAGAAAACAGAAGAACAACTAATCAAGTCCAAAAAATATATCTAAAATGAGAGAACAGGAATAGCTAACAAGTGATATTTATCGTGTTTTACTTAGTTTTCTGTGTTTTTTTAATATATTTTACTTATTATATAATTTGTTGTGCCATAATATTTGCAATACAACAGACACCCCAGACCATCCCGACACAAGTTTACTGGTGACTCTGCTGGTTTCTTACACTTCATACTACATCCAACACAAAAAACCAGATATATATTTGTAGCGATTATAATCACACTACATCCTACACTAAAACTGGATATATATCTACAGCAAAAATAACAATTATTCTTAAATTCCCTCTCTCATTTGTCCAATTAATTAAATGATAAAAAAGAATTTTATAGATTAAAAGTAGACTTAACTGCAATTGAGTATGGAATGTTTTCAGACTTTACAATACTTATCGATTTCTCTTTACTTTCTTTTGTTTTTACTTTATCGTTTCATTTTTTAAACTGTTTTTCTGTTTTATCGTGTCACTAAATTCAATTTGTGTTTGACTTTTATTTGCTTTACTTGAGTTTTGATGTTGTTTTCTCTTTTAGTTTTACTTGTTTCTCTTCCCTCCTTAATTATTTAACACATTTCGGTAATTAAATAATTTATTTTGGTATTCTCAAAAAATAAAAAATATATATTTAAAAAATTTACCAAAAATTTAAAGTCAATTCAGTCAAATAATAAATTAATAAAACATTGAAAACTTGATTTCACAAATTCATTAATCAACGAAACATTGGATGTGGGGGGATGCAAACCCATTACAACTATCCAGAAGCACATTAATAATAGACATCATTAAAATTTTATATGAATTTATTCTCAAATTTATGTTAAATTATTATTCCGTGAAATTGTCTTAATTAATATACTGTAAAAATTGCTTGAAGCTAAAACTTTAAAAGTTCTGCATTTAAAATTAATATTTTTTATTTTAATATTATTAATTAATGAAGATTAATAAAATTAGGGGTTTTGTCTATTGGAATTTAATAATACAATTTAATAATTGAGAAAATAACATATTAAAATATAAATAAAATTTAAACTAATAATCTTTTTAATTTTTTAATAGTTATATAAAAAAGAACTTTAAAAAAATATAAAAATAAAAATTTTAATTTAAAAATTCTATTTAAATTTATATTTATATTTTTCAAAAATAATATTATTTAATGATAAAAAATAAATCCAAATAGGAATGGGAAATTAATATTAGACTATATAATAATTTAGAAAATAATATAAAACAATATATTGTAATATGAATAAAATTTAAACCAATAATTGTCTAAATTTCTCAATAATTATATAAAAAGAACTTTAACAAAGTGTAATAAAAATATCGATTAAATTAAGTTTTAAAAATTAAATTTAACGGATCTCTTTCAAAATCCTTCATAAATCATAAAATAAAAATTTCAAGCCAAAGCTCTGAGTTAATTTAAATAAAACCATCAAATAATAAAATCTAAATAAAATTCTTAATTGCTAAAAATGATTTCGCGCTTTCTAATTGGTCAGAACTTCCCACACAAACGCTTCACATATTTCAAAGAAAAATTCCGAACTAATTTAATTAATCAAAGAATAGTAACTAATAATTAAAATAATTCTTTGAATCAAATGATTTCTTTTTCATTCTAGTTATTAATATTCATTCCTTTGGTCATTCTACTTTTCCCTTTGCAATTAGTTGGTTCACTAATTTATTCCTCAATCGATTTGAAACATCTTTTATTAATAGCACTTATATTTTCCTAAATCAGAAATTGAAACTAAAATGTCTATGATAATTATTTTCTATGAGAGATGCTATAATTATATATATATAAATTTTATATAAAACCGGTTTATTTTGTTGAATTTTACAGACTCCAAATTAAAGAGGTATTGCTCCGATAGAAAATATGTCAAATAAAGTATACAATGTTTTAAAAAAAGTTATCTGTGAAATTCAAAACCAACTTATGAAATTTCCACTAAAAAGTTTAAGGACTTAATAAAAATGTTTTTAATTTTTTTTAACAAAAATATAAAAATATATTCAATTTGAAAAGAAAATATTGTATTAAAAAATATTTATTCATTAAAAAAAGAATTAATTCAATAAATTATTAAAGTTTATACATACTGTGTAAGGAGTTCTAAAACTTCTTTTTAAAAATAATATAGTTTAAAGTGTGATAGTTATAAGTGTGATCAGCTAGTCGAAATAACTATTGTGTTAAATTTTTATATTAAAATATATTTTAAATTATATCATATTATATTAAATTATATTAAAGTATTTTAAATTAAATTAATTATATTTATGAACGATAACTATATCAATATCAATAATTTCCACACCTCAGTTGTTATAATTTTCAGATTTGAAGGGAAAAGTTTGAATTTGTATTTTGTAATTAAATAATAAATGTTAAAAGAAGATTTAAATTTAATTGAGTCTAGCATACTGAAAAACAAAACTTAATTAATAATAAACTTAATAAATCTTCATTTTTTTCATAATTGAACCTGCTTGAAACTAGGAGCAATATTATACAAATCTGATTAACTTCAATAGAAACTTTTGCTTTTTTTTAAAAAATACTTTACTCATTACTCAATTATTTTTTGATTTTGGCTTCGCTTTTTTCTCTTAAAAAAATTTATATATTTTCATTTTATCTAGACAGGATCTCGCTTTTAATTAAATTTATTTTTTGTTATTAATTAATTAACCAATTTGTATTTCTTAAATAACTTAGTCAAGGGGCCCAAAATAAATTTATATTTCTATTAAGTTGGCAATTAAGTTCTCTTCATTTTTTAAAATTATTATTTACATTATTTGCCTATTACGAAATGGTCTTTTGTTCTGAAGTGCACACATATTCCTATTCCACCGTTTCATTTTACCATTTTACACTGAAATTGAAGGTCGTGACCATGTTTTCAACGTAACCATACATATGCAAAATTTAATGATGTGCATAATAGCAAATTCAAAAATTTAAAATGTAGCGACAAATTTGAACTATTGTAAAATGACATGTACAAATTATCATTTCAGAAGATTTTTAATGTCATTTTGTAAAAAGTAAAATTATGTTTACACTGAAAATGTGTCTGAAACTAGATAAAAATTCGCTAATTGTGCAGTAAAAATGAAATTTAAAATTTATGTATTTGTAAAAATATGTATTTGTCATTTGCTCTTATGAAGTTGAAAATGTTATTGAGTTAAAATAAAATAAAATGTATAATTTCCTGGAGGTAGGGATCAAAGATGAGCCGACGGACGTGGTAAATACAATTATTATATACTGGCATCAATAACGTACACGGTTTGGCAATGAGCCAAAAATACCATGTGTAGAATTCGAATTAGGAAAGTTTGATAATATATTTAAAGAATATCAGAATTTTAATGCAGTCTCATATGCGTGGATTTGCTATAGAAATTCATAATGAATTTGATAGCGAGTCAGACAATTTCATGGTAGCTTTAGAAACAAAATGGGTAAAAAGTTAAGAAATTGATCCCTGCTCACTTCTCTAAAAATAATTTTATAGTGCATTTGCATAAGTATATATTACAGATCAAGTCTAAAATCTGTGATGAAAGTATTCACAATTGAGAGTAAAAACATAAATTTACTGTTCTAGTGTATAAAAGTTTTTAAATGTGCATTGTAAAAATAAATAACAACTTAAAACAGAGGTCTCAAACACGCCACCCGCGAAAGCAATTTTGAATTTTCTAAAAATTTACTTTCCGTTTTTTATCTTTTATCTTGTAACCGTTTGAACATTAATGCTACCGTCATTTACCCAAAGAAATGACTTTAACTCTTCGGGTGTTTTTACATAATCAATTGTTATTTAACCGTGGTCTTAGTTGGACTTGAACAAAAATATTGATTGTTTTAACACCAATGAAATGGTAAAACAATGATAGATGTGTTTTATCTTATAGGTTAGTTTTGAAACATATCCGATGATGAGGCCCTCGAGGTAATTTATAAGTTGTTATCGGATCTGAAGAACAATTTGAATTTGAGACACCTGATTTAAATTATATTTAATTTATTATAATTTTATTTTTTATGTTTCGTTTAATCTTTAAATCCTAAACAGCTTTAGCATTAAAATAAACTTTTGCTTTTGTTATCAAATGTTAGTATTTGTAAACCTTACATTGAATGAAATTTTTGTTTTAACTGTAACACACAGTTTAGTCAATCTCGTCATTGACTAGTTAGTATTACCATTCACTGGGTTAAGACTTTAATTTTAACATGTTTACCGTTGAAACTAAAATTAACTGACAATTTCAGACATTGAGTTGCGTAAGAAAATAAATTATATTTGCTTTTGTGTTGTTTTTATAATACTAAGTACATAGATTTGTGACTCGTATGAATGTGTTCAATGTTATTAATTTGTTTAAATGCAGGCAAAAATCAAATAACATTATTTTAGTTTAATTCCTCACACTTGAAGCAGTCCAAGAGCGAATAATAAAGCATATTTGCCAGAAAATGGTTTTTATAAAATGTCTAATTCTGAAAAATATTTTTTTGTATTTTTCTTCAAATTTCCAGTGCAATCCCGAATATCACAATTTCCGAAACAAATAATCAATCATTTTGAGATTCAAAAAGTGTATCACGATACGGCTAAACAAAATCAATTATTTTCTTTTAATTTTATGAGGCGCGAAAGAAAGATCGAACTAATCAATTATTCACATTAAAAGTTTTTATTATTTCATTTTTTATTAAAATCGTACATTTATTATTTTATTAACGAGTTGTTTTAATCTATTTTGTGAGTTAAAAAAAATTAATGATAAAGTTATTTCAAGAAAAACAAATAAAATGAAATATTTCCCTTTCTATACCTTTGTTGTATTTCCTTTGTTTTAATGGTTCGATTTGAAAGTTCTAAGAACTTAAGAAGAAGATTTCTTTAAAATTATTTTTAAACCTATCAATATGAATTCATTGCTATTTAGCTGTTTGAATGCTCATTTAATGCCAGAAATAAGAATTCAAAAAAACCGTTGTTTAAATAATGCGTTTTTGAAAAAATAAATATTTTTGTTTTCTAATTTATATTCTTATATATAGTTTTAATTGAAATTCTTAAAACATGATTGGAAAGATTCATTATTCCTTTAATTTTCAGTATTTTAACTTGCAAACTTTCAATTTAATTACCTTTATTTCGATATAACATTATGGCAATCATAAATATTCACGAATTCTGTATCGTTGTGACCGGAAACAACAAAATGAATAAATATATCTAAGAAACATGCCAATGAAAAATTAATCCTGTTTATTAAATATCAATTTATTTGAATATTATTCATTGCTGTTATTATGTACAAAATGCGTGTCTTTACTACTATTTACCCATTGCTAAGCAACGTTGAAGCTGTGTTCGAGTGGGTAATAGTCAGAAAAACTTGAGATCCGTTGGAAATACTGTAATTGCTTGGACGCACGTTGAATTCAACGAGCTAACGATAGAGTTCTGTACTCGATTTTTAGCTTAGATACTATCATAACATCCATCATTTTATTTTTAGTCTAAAGATTTATCAGAATATCACTTATTATATGATTAAAATGGAATATATAATACTCGGTCTATCATCTACATTTCTTTTCTCTGAATAATTATTCACTTAATGTGTTCGTGCTGAACTAAAGTTCCTATCATCCACTACGTTTGACATTACTTATTAGTTAATTCAACTTTCAGCTTAGTGATTCACACAGACTCCATTCATCCCGACATTCCATCAAAGTTCAATGTAATTTTTTTTTCAATCGTTCATCTACTCAGGGTTGTTGATTTCCGGAGGTAACAATCCTTCACCTGGCAGTAAAAAAAAATCAAAAAATCAAAAACAAAATTTATTTAGATATGGAGCAGAGATCTTCTATATAAGGCAATCTCAAATCAACAACTGAGCCACAACGTTCGCTACAAATTTTAACAGGAAAAATATATAATAAATATATAATAAAAGAGAGATTTAGTAGAAACTAATCAAACGTAGTTGGATAAACTATTTTCAATAAATTGTATTTGTTTATATGAATAAGCTACAATTGTTCATATTAAATTTTAATAAGATTAATGATGTATAATCGAGGCAATAAGTGTTCTTTTCTTTTCTTTTTCATTATATTTTATTGTCTATTTTAAATAAGTAAATACTAATTATGTTACAATCAGATATTATTGAATCAAATCCATCAAATATCCAACCAAATTCACCACAAAGTAAAGATTGACTTAAAGCCCAACTGTATAAATTATTAGTATCTATATAACTCTATATTAATCTATATTAACTCTGTGTTTTCGTCAGTTTTAACATAGTTTTTATTAACAAAAGTAAGAACTCCTCTAATACCTCCCTCATAAAACCTAAACATTTCATTTTCAGTAATTAATTCAATAGGATCATCCAACGACATTAAAGGAGAAGACCTAGACATTCCAGGAATACCAAAATAATTTAAAGGATCTAATCTATTGTGTACTATCGATTTCGCTCGAAATTGTTGGAAAATGTCTGCCAAAAGAAAACAATCAAGTTTCAAATAAACTTTCATGTAATCAAATAAAGTCCTCCAATTAGTTTCATCCCAAATTATCTGAGCTTTTTCATATTCAGGCTCAGTGACACCTTTCCAAATCGATGGTAATTCATTAGTATGGTGAAGAACATCTAAACTAGTTGCAAAGTTGTACGGAAAGATCCATTTTCATCAACTATAGTTCCAGTAAAAAACAGATCGAGTCAAAAGTAAAGTCGTCAAGATTTAAACTGCTTTTGCTAGAGAATCGTTTACAAATTGATAAAAATCAACGCTAATTTTTCCCAATTGGTCAATTAATGAAATAAATTTTCAGCTGTTATTGGGATACAACCTAAAGCCCAATTTTTAAATTTACTCAATCCATATTTTAACATGGGGTGCATATCGTATCCCTTAATTTTTTATTAAATTATTTATTAAAAATAAATGCACAATTAGTGCGCATCCAATCAAAATTGTCTTTTAACTTTAAATGAAAATTAGATTTTGAATGAAAAAGCAAGAATGTCGAAAATATATGAAGTACTCCTAGAAGAAAACAGTACAGCTGTTATTGGGATGACATGCAAGCCTCCTGTTCAATACCTTATATACAGTATGAAATATTTAAAGTTACCTATTTCTTATACATTCAAGGCAAGTTTTTAATTCAATTTAACTTGATTAATTATTTTTTAGGAATCAGTTAATTTAAAAACTTATGAATACAATATTCAGATTGGAAATATCGAAGATGAAAATAAAAGAAAATTGCAGATATTCTTCATTTGATGAACAAGGACATGGTTTTAATGAGAGATTTTCATTTATTAATTGTGAAAGTAAATTGAAGGAAAAAGTACAAAGTGATAAAAAAATACAAAATCCAGATAATAATTCAAGGAGTTAAGATTAACAATTCTATTATCAAGTCTATTTAGAAAATCAAAAATGTTGTTGACTAAATGTTTTAAAAATTATCAAGTGTTTTATGTAAGCTACATTTTGTTGAGCTTATAAAAACAAATTTGAGTTTATTTTTATATAAAAAACATATTGATATGGATCATATATTTATTTAACAAATTTAATTAAAAAACGTTTATCAAAGGGTTCGCCTTTATTTATCATAATAAATAAATTAAAATATTATTAAGAAAATTCAATAATAAACTAACATTTATGGTTAACATCTTCATTTGCTATGAAATTATTATCAATATTTTGTGTATAATTTTGATTATGACTTCCAACATTTTGGGTAGGACCTTCAATAAATTGAGGATAATTAGGATAATCTAAAAGTATAGTAAATTAGTTTAATAAAAATGAAAATCTTACTTAAATTATTCCCATATTGATAACCTCCAACATTTTGGACAGAACCTTCAATAAATTGAGGATAATTGGGATAATTTGAAAGTACTGTAAATTAGTTTAATAAAAATGAAAATCTTACTTAAATCGTTATTTTGAAATTGATATCCACCTACAAATTGATAAAAATTCATGTAACCTAAAAATAAAATTTAATCAAATTATTAAAAAATTAAAATCTTACTTGTTTCGTTATTTGCTTGTAACATGCTTGATTGATTTATTATATCATCACTGTAATTTACATTAAAAATATTCAAGTAACCTAAAAATAATTAATAAAAATGAAATATATTTAAAAATAAATACTTCTTTCGAATCCATTGCTATAGCTGTTCATAATATTCATTATCTAAAAAATAAATTACATAATAATAACTTACAAATTTGACTTTTTGATAAATTATGACAAATTCTTAAAATGTTTATCATTATATTCAAATGTGTGTATTTCTTTTTTCGACCAATCAAAATCAACACACCAACACAACAACATGCACACACACCTATATCAATCAACACACACTATCAATCAACAAAATTACATTAGGAAATAAAACAATGATAGAACAAAGATATATTTAGATAACAATCAATTCTTCATTGAGTTTAGCTAAGCTAAACAATGTTGGCCACAAGTTTTTGTCAACGGACTTTGATATTTAATTCGATTATATTCAATTGGCATCAACATTGATTCTAGTTTTGATATCAATAAAGGGGGATAATAAAAACCCATCGGATCAAATACATATATTTTATCTGGTTTCACATAAATTGCGAGCCAATGTTTTCCACCAAGATTAGATGACTGAGTATTTACAATCAAAGCTTTGTTGATATTGATATATGGAATTTTGTCCAAGGGGAAAACACCAATGAAACAAGAAATAGAACAATAATTATCATTGGCAAAATCTAGACTATGTTTTATGCGATAATTATTTCCTTTACTTAATGTTAAAGACTTGACATTAAAGTGTTCAAATATTGAAAATGTTTCCAAATATGATCCTCCATATCTTTTATTCCCTTGGAAAGCAACAAGAATAAAATTTGGTAGTCGTCTATCACCAAATATTTGCTCCTTATAAAACGAAAATGAACCCATTGGCAATGAAAATTGAACAACTTACTTACTTTTCATTGGATAAATTACATTTCTATTAGTAAGCCCAATTTAATGACCAGCTAAAACTGACTGTTCAACAAAAACTTTTCTAACCATTAACTTTGCATCTAATAATATTATTTGTTGAACTATGTTTGTACATGCTAAACTTCTTTCAGTATTGGATCTTGCCAATCTAATTTGAACACGAACACTGGGTAATAAATATTTTGGTTGATCTAGAAAATCTAATTAGAGTGGGGAACAAACACTGATTTGTTTTGATTTTTAAATCCAAATTTTTCTTTTTCCGTAATTTTCTTCATAACCCATTCCACCTAAACAAGTATGCTTTGTATCGTGATTGTAATTAATAATAGTTCTATCATTGCCTTGTGAGTGAATACATCGTTACTTCCTTCAATTTTATTAGAATTAAAAATTACTTCAATATCCTTAAGAAGAGTTTGTAAACAAAAATTATTTGCAGTAACATCTGATTCATTAGATAAATTTTCCCCATTACCATTTACAACTTTCATTTAAATGTAGAGTAATGTATCGTTCAAACCCAGTATTCGGTTTGAGAGCTAATGATGTAAAATTGAATTGAAGTGTTTCCTGGATCTGTAATTAAATTCACCGGATAAATATCTTCAAAAGAACCATTTTCATTTAATGCTTGAGGTGATGGTCTACCAAAGATACACAATTCAGATTTTGCGCTAATCATGACTGGAAGATAGTTCCGTATCCTTTTATTCTTTTGTTTATATGTTTCTTGCTAATTTTTCGACGTTTAATTGTTCCTCCTTTTTGTTATTTATTAAATACATCAGAAAATTTATCAATAACAGAATGCAAATGTTCCATTACAGCAGGTATAGAATCTTTAATTTCAGATATTGCATTGGATTTTAAAGCAGGTAAGATATGAGCATTATTATTTATTACCTCAGTAGCAGTTTTCATACCAAAATTTCCAATACGTTTAAGAATAGGTAATGCAAATTGCCCAATTGTCTTTAACAAACCAGATACGTACTGTTTACCTACAAAATATGGTAAATCCCCACCATTTTGATGGGTGCTATAAAAGTTTATAATGTCTGGATTACTCTTTTTGTTAATTTTTTTACACCACCAAAACCATCTGGATCTTTTGGGTATGTCCATATTGTTTTGAGTTGATTTTTGGTTAATGGTTCCTTCATTATTACAACAAGATGTTAAAATATTTAAATCGACTTTATCGGGTTTAGAGTGTTGTAAACCCATTAATATATTAATGATGAAATAGCACTAATTGCTGATAAAACTGTTGTACCCAAGAACCCATCCTTTTGTTTATACATTATTCTTTTCATTAAACGCCTATTTTTAGTGTTTACCAAGGATAAAAAGGATCTCTTATGTCTTTGTAATACCACTCTTTTAGCTTTACTAATATTTACATTACCTCGAACTATATTTACAATAATTTCAAGCAAATCGTCAATAACAAATGGAGGGAAATCTTGTAAAATTGATATTCTTTTATTATTTTGAGCTTTTATCAATGGATTGAAATATGGTAAACTGCGTTCAAATGCCATGCTTACTATTTTCAATCAATATAATTATATCCACTTCTTTTTCTTTAAATTCTTCTTTAAATATTTTTTAAAATCTTCTTTACTTTTGATTTGGGTTTATGAATAACGTTTTTGGATTGAATTTCGTTTTTGACAAGTACTTTTTTAAATGACATGATTGATTTGATTTATTGTTTTCAATTTTTTTTATAAAACGTAACACCTTTTTCATTAAAAATATCTGTTCGGATACGTAAATAATCACAACATTGTTGGGTAAAGTCAAAGAATAAAAATCCTTGCGGAACACTTGTAGCATCTTGGAATGATTCAATTAAAAATTTTCTATTGTTTGGATAAGCTTGTCTGACTAAGAAGTCAATAATCGTTTGATCGTGCGGATTTTTGAAAATAATTAGGTATTGAACATTTAAATTACGAGTTCGATGACTTCCTTCTTGATGAAATAAATTTTGTGTTATGAAAATAACAGTAAATCCACAATGTCTACTGATTTTTGTGAACAAGTTATTAAAATTCTTTTCCTTATTTGCTTCTTGATACAAATCATCTATAATTATTACATCGCCTCGACATAACCTAGACGACTAGTTTTTATCGAATCCCTTAACTATTGTCATTTTCAATTTACAAAACTGATTTGGAGTCAATCCATGCTCTTCCATACCTATATATTTGTTCATGAGAGACATTCGTTTATAACATCATTTTCTTGATTAGTACAATAAGCATAATTTCCCCTTTGTATAATATGAATTTTGTGGCCACAATTTGCCTTCTATCATTCTGGTCATTTTAAAAACCAAATTCAAGTCAATTCCTTTTTATATTTACAATTTTCATTTATTGAAATAAAAACTCAAAAACTTTATCAGAATAAAATTGAGAAAAAAAAATTCATGCCATTGTCTTTCATCGGTTTATTTATCTTTTGGTTTTCTGGCGAACCGTTTGACTGAGGAATTTCATTAATTTTTAAATAAATAATTTTTAATAAAATCCATTTGAGTTAAAATTATTTATATTTTCCTAAAATATTTGTGGCACATTGGATTTTTCTAATCAATCATGTAGATATATTTTATGAGAAATTTAGTCAGCTGTGATATAGGATTCAGAGGAAAAAAACAATTTCTACTAATTGAATTCTTCGTAGAATTATGATTCGATATTTATATTTTAGTATTGGCATCATTTGCTAAACAATACTTTTTCTATTATTTATCGTATATTAATTAGTCTTTCTAGTACAATGTTCTGTAAATAAAAATAACATTTTTTAAAAGTTTTTCGTAATAATTCCTTTACAATTTTGTTTGAATCAAAAATAACTTTTTTTGTTTAAATTATTAAAAGAAATTAGAAATAAAATATATTGTTTAAAGTTCATGGATTAAATTTTGTTTTAATATACATATTTAATGAAAAAAAACATTTATACGGAAATATTTATAAAATCTATATTAGTTATAAAATTTTATTTCTAATTTTCATTTAACAAAATTCCGGTAATTATTATGTTAAAAGTCTCTTAAATTTGTGTTCAAAGAACTTTATTTAGTCTTTTCAGTTTGTGAAAAGTTAGGAAAAACATTTTCAGTAAAATGAAAATGGTTGAATCATAAAACCAATATAAATAATATATCTGTTAATAATAATAATTATAATACGGCCTCTTCTTCGAATATTTCCTTTAATCACCAAAATTGTCAAGTCTCGTAAACATCATCCTCTTTTTGGCAGTACTCTTCTCAATATTGTCTCATTAATAAATGCTAAAACCCACTAACCTTCCAATATCTATTGTTCTAGTCTAATTGAATTTTATAATGACAGTATATTATCAAAATAAAAACTTCTACAAAAATGATCAATGATGTTCTTATATGTATAAATAGAAAAAAAACTCTAATTTAAATATGTTAATTATCAAACAATTTATAAAAGATTTTTCATCGAAATCATACAAATGCATTCACAATAAATGTATCAAATGCAAATGTCTTTTATTTAAATAAAATCGCCTTCATGTGACACTTTCTACAATTTTCTGCTGCTCTCATAGATATACAGATTATATACTATTTTCAGTTCAAACATAATAAATCATAGCTTGAGAATATTTTTTCGATTTTTATTATTAGTCAAAAATAAGTAATAATAAAATTCACATTAAAATATTTCACCACAAACCGATGTGATAATAATTAATATATAATTTTTAAACGTATTAGCACTTTAATATAAATTTTTTTGCAATTAATATTTTTTATTTTTGTTAGAAAAGTACATTTAAAAAAAATCATTGTGGTTTTTTAAAAAAATTTTTGCAACGTGGCTTTAAAGGCATTTGTATTCTTAGATTTATTATCCAAGAGTTATTTACCAAATTTCAAATTCCTTTTCGAACACAGCAAAATTTAGCCAAGCTTCTAGTAAAACACATCTAATAAAACCATTTTTTTCTGTAATCTATCAATGGTATATTTTAACGACGTAAAAACGATTGTGCAAAGTGTCATTTAAACTGTCATTTACCCAACAAAACTTAATTATTATTTTCATTAAATATTAGTACTAATATAAATATCATGATAAAAAAACTTAAATAAATAAAATTAAAATAATAATAAATACAGAAAATATTTAATTTATTGTTAGTTGTTAGTTTATACTTAAATATTTTGTTGTTGGTTTCTCATTTATTAAAAATATTTGTTTATACTTAAATGCTTTGTTACTTGAAACAAAAAAAATTCTAAATATTACCATTAAGTCTCATTTAAATTATTTTTTATAAGAAAAATATTTTAACTTTTTATAAAATAAAAAACCTACTTTTTTTAAACAAAAATAAAATTTGAATTTAAAAAATTAAAGATTTATTAATTTTAATTCAATTAATTCCAATAAAAAATAAATAACAATGTAAGTAGTGAGATTGTGGCCCGCTACCCCAGTGGCCCGTTGGGACAAAGACATTTACCCCCTCCCCCTCCTCCGGCAAATTTTTTTTCCCTAAGTTTAAAAGTACAAATTTTTGTAGGACAAAGACAATGACTCATCAAAAAATTTTCAATGGCATTTAAACAAAGACCATGACTCATCAATTTTTCAAGGTCATTTAAACAAAGACAATGACCTATTCAAGGTCATTGGATGAGTCATCATAATTCTAAAGGTCATTCAAAACTTTTCAAGGTCATTTAAACAAGTACAATGACTCATTCATGGTCATTGGATAAGTCATAATATTTTTCAAGGTCATTCAAAATTTCTCAAGGTCATATTATTTTTAAAAATTTAAAATTACTACTTATTTTTATAAGTAGTGTTTTATTTATTAATATTTTTTAATTTTAATTTTTATTCTATTACTTTTTTTATAAGTAGTGTTTTAACTATTAATATTTTTTAATTTTCATTAATATTATTATTATTATTATTATTATTATTACTATTATTATACTATAATTAATATATAATAAAAACAAAGTCATATACAGCAAAAACTTTTATTAAAAAGAAATAATTCGACTATAGTAATATTGTCGAAGAGCTTTATTCAAAGCCCATTCCACATACTTCCGAAATCGGGCAGTGCAACAATGACATCCATCACCACATGGATATTCAGGTTCCATATCTTTTGACATTTTGTTTTGCTTGACTTCCCATAGGAACTCATCGATTACGGAAAATATCCATATAGATGTATAATTAAAGATCATGTCTGGAATTATTGATGTTGGCGTATCCTTCAATATTTCATGTATATCTGGATAATAGAAGTCCAGACGTTTTTTAATAACTTTAAAATACTTATCTACAAAACAAGTAAAAAATAAAAATAATAATAATAAATTACCATAATGTTCAATTTCGTTCATTGATTGAACTGCGCTCGGTACAATAACATCCATTATAATGATAAAAAATTGAAATAACAATTACTTTTATACTAATTTAAACCAATGAGAAGTTAAACACACACAAACTTTTAGCTATAAACAATAAATATTAATTTATATAGATTTGAAAATGATTAAAGACATTTTAATAATAATATCAGTTTTTAGTGTTTTTAATATGGCTAACTCAATTGTTGGAACCGTTCAAGGTAAAAGTTCAACAAGATGCATATGTCATGATACTGCCGTGTTGATGGATATTTTGTATATGATAGATAGACCTAAATATTTGAAAACTCTAGTTAAAAGATTATCCGAAAGAATGAGTAATTTAGAAATTCGATTTGAACTCACATATGAGACTTTAAAAAGAGCTCGGAACGCAATATATGATGATATTCTACATCTAAATCGGATCATAGGTATTATCAAAAATGAATTAAGAAAATCAATATTAGAATTGAATGAAAATTGTAAACTTAATGAAAAAATGATGACAGTGGCAACAAATCATCATTGTCATTTCCATTATATATTTTTACATATTTTCTTAACATTGCAACTTAAATGCAATGTTGAATGAGCTGGTTGCTAATAATGGAGAAGAAGATGATGGTAAATTCATGGTAAACCGTACCGAAAAAATAGTAGAAGACATCCCATTTGATTATGAAAATATTCTCAATTTGGCAACATTAGCGAGAAAGAAAAATTCATTCCGATCAATATTTAGTTACATGTTTGATGAAAATAATAAATGGATGCGAATAATAGGGGGATTAATGTATATGAAACATATGATATTAAAATCTGGATTCAACTATGAAAATTATTTCCAATGGTCTATAGAGGTATATTAATTTATATTGTTATTAATTTATCATTATTTAGGTGATAGAAACAAAAATTGATCTATGGGTAGAAACAAACGGTGGATGGATAACAATTATTCAAGTTGCGGAGAAGCCAAACTTTCAGATATTTATATTGCAAATTGCAAATTTTTATTAAAACTATTAACTAGAGCATCGGTTTTATATATATGTAATAAAGTTTATCATAAATTTTAATAAATATTTCTTTGTTATTATTATTATTCAAATTAGATTGACAAGATCCAATACTGAAAGAAGTTTAGCATGTACAAACATAGTTCAACAAATAATATTATTAGATGCAAAGTTAATGGTTAGAAAAGTTTTTGTTGAACAGTCAGTTTTAGCTGGTCATTAAATTGGGCTTACTAATAGAAATGTAATTTATCCAATGAAAAGTAAGTAAGTTGTTCAATTTTCATTGCCAATGGGTTCATTTTCGTTTTATAAGGAGCAAATATTTGGTGATAGACGACTACCAAATTTTATTCTTGTTGCTTTCCAAGGGAATAAAAGATATGGAGGATCATATTTGGAAACATTTTCAATATTTGAACACTTTAATGTCAAGTCTTTAACATTAAGTAAAGGAAATAATTATCGCATAAAACATAGTCTAGATTTTGCCAATGATAATTATTGTTCTATTTCTTGTTTCATTGGTGTTTTCCCCTTGGACAAAATTCCATATATCAATATCAACAAAGCTTTGATTGTAAATACTCAATCATCTAATCTTGGTGGAGAACATTGGCTCGCAATTTATGTGAAACCAGATAAAATATATGTATTTGATCCGATGGGTTTTTATTATCCCCCTTTATTGATATCAAAACTAGAATCAATGTTGATGCCAATTGAATATAATCGAATTAAATATCAAAGACCGTTGACAAAAACTTGTGGCCAACATTGTTTAGCTTAGCTAAACTCAATGAAGAATTGATTGTTATCTAAATATATCTTTGTTCTATCATTGTTTTATTTCCTAATGTAATTTTGTTGATTGATAGTGTGTGTTGATTGATATAGGTGTGTGTGCATGTTGTTGTGTTGGTGTGTTGATTTTGATTGGTCGAAAAAAGAAATACACACATTTGAATATAATGATAAACATTTTAAGAATTTGTCATAATTTATCAAAAAGTCAAATTTGTAAGTTATTATTATGTAATTTATTTTTTAGATAATGAATATTATGAACAGCTATAGCAATGGATTTGAAAGAAGTATTTATTTTTAAATATATTTCATTTTTATTAATTATTTTTAGGTTACTTGAATATTTTTAATGTAAATTACAGTGATGATATAATAAATCAATCAAGCATGTTACAAGCAAATAACGAAACAAGTAAGATTTTAATTTTTTAATAATTTGATTAAATTTTATTTTTAGGTTACATGAATTTTTATCAATTTGTAGGTGGATATCAATTTCAAAATAACGATTTAAGTAAGATTTTCATTTTTATTAAACTAATTTACAGTACTTTCAAATTATCTCAATTATCCTCAATTTATTGAAGGTTCTGTCCAAAATGTTGGAGGTTATCAATATGGGAATAATTTAAGTAAGATTTTCATTTTTATTAAACTAATTTACTATACTTTTAGATTATCCTAATTATCCTCAATTTATTGAAGGTCCAACCCAAAATGTTGGAAGTCATAATCAAAATTATACACAAAATATTGATAATAATTTCATAGCAAATGAAGATGTTAACCATAAATGTTAGTTTATTATTGAATTTTCTTAATAATATTTTAATTTATTTATTATGATAAATAAAGGCGAACCCTTTGATAAACGTTTTTTAATTAAATTTGTTAAATAAATATATGATCCATTTCAATATGTTTTTTATATAAAAATAAACTCAAATTTGTTTTTATAAGCTCAACAAAATGTAACTTACATAAAACTCTTGATAATTTTTAAAACATTTAGTCAACAACATTTTTGATTTTCTAAATAGACTTGATAATAGAATTGTTAATCTTAACTCCTTGAATTATTATCTGGATTTTGTATTTTTTTATCACTTTGTACTTTTTCCTTCAATTTACTTTCACAATTAATAAATGAAAATCTCTCATTAAAACCATGTCCTTGTTCATCAAATGAAGAATATCTGCAATTTTCTTTTATTTTCATCTTCGATATTTCCAATCTGAATATTGTATTCATAAGTTTTTAAATTAACTGATTCCTAAAAAATAATTAATCAAGTTAAATTGAATTAAAAACTTGCCTTGAATGTATAAGAAATAGGAGTAGTGGAATGTGTCACATCCAGCACATGTCACATCCAGCACAGTACCCCCTCCCCCCGCTGAGATAAAATTTTTCTAAGTCCAAAAGTACAAAAAAATTTTAAGACAAAGAACATGACTCATTCAAGGTCATTGGATGACTCATCATACTTTTTCAAGGTCATTTAAACAAAGACCATGACTCATTCAAGGTCATTGGATGACTCATCATATTTTTTCAAGGTCATTTAAACAAAGACCATGACTCATTCAAGGTCATTGGATGACTCATCATATTTTTTCAAGGTATTTAAACAAGAATGACTCTTCAAGTCATTAAACAAAGACCATGACTCATTCAAGGTCATTGGATGACTCATCATATTTTTTCAAGGTCATTTAAACAAAGACCATGACTCATTCAAGGTCATTGGATGACTCATCATATTTTTTCAAGGTAATTTAAACAAAGACCATGACTCATTCAAGGTCATTGGATGACTCTTCATATTTTTTCAAGGTCATTTAAACAAAGACCATGACTCATTCAAGGTCATTGGATGATTCGTCATATTTTTTCAAGGTCATTCAAAAATTTCTCAAGGTCATATTATTTTTAAACATTTTTAAATTTTTAATTTACTACTTATAAAAAATAAGTAGTATATATTTGAAAACTTTTATTAATATTATTATTATTTTTATTATTATTATTAAGATTTTAATTTTTTATTATTATTATTACATGTTTTAATTTTTATTACAAGTTTTATTTATTATTAATATTATTCTTTTTATTATTAAGATTATTATTATTTTTATTATTATTTTTATTATTATTACTATATAATGAAAACCAAGACATATACAACAAATTTATTATAAAGAGATAATTCTACTATAGTAGTATTGTCGAAGAGCTTTATTCAAAGCCCATTCCACATTCTTCCGATATCGGGAAGCGCAGCAATGACATCCATCACCACAAGGGTATTCGGGTTCCATATCTTTTGACAAATTGTTTTGTTCGATATCCCATAGGAACTCATCGATTACAATAAATATCCATATTGATGTATGATTGAATATCAAGTCTGGAATTATTGATGGTGGCTTATCCATGATTCCATGTATTTCTGGATAATAGAATTCCAGACGTTCTTTAATAACTTTAAAATAATCATCTAAAAAACAAGTAATAATAATAATAATAGTTATAATAAATTACCATAATGTTTAACTTCATTCATAGCTTGAACTGCGCTCGGTACAATCATTTTAATGATAAAAATTGAAATAACAATTACTTTTATACTAATTTAGACACACACACACACATTTTTAGCTATAAACAATAAATATTAATTTATAATGTTTTGAAAATGATTAAAGAAATTTTAATAATATTATTAGTTTTTAATATGGCCAACTCAATTGTTGTAACCGTTCAAGGTAAAAATTCAACAAGATGTGTATGTCCAGATACCGCTGTATTGATGGATATTTTGTATATGATAGATAGGCCTAGATATTTGAAAACTCCAGTCAAAAGATTATCTGAAAGAATGAGTAATTTAGAATTCCGATTTGAACATACATATGAGACTTTAAAAAGAGCTAAAAACGAATTATTTGATGATATTATATATTTAAATAAGACCATTGGTACTATCAAAAATGAATTAAGAAAATCATAAACTTAATGAAAAAATGATGAATCAAGTTCAATATAGTATAAAATTTTATTCTAATAAAACAACTGATCAGTTCAATCGTATAATGAAATTACAACAACACCCAGTTAACAGTGGCGGCAACAGCTTGAAAGAAGTTAACAGTGCCAACAAATCATCATTGCCATTTCCATTATATATTTTTACATATTTTTTTAGTATTACATGATTCTGATTGGTCGAATATAGTATAAATAAGCTTAAACTTTCATATATTTTTATAAAATGACAGAAACTAAATTTTTTATAACTTTGTTGAATGAGCTGGTCTCTAATAATAGAGAAGAAGATGAAATCATTAAAAACATGAAATTTATGGTAAACCGTACCGAGAAAATTGTTGAAGACATCCCATTCGATTATGAAAAAATTCTCAATTTGCCACCATTGGAGAGAAAGAAGGCATTCCAATCAATATTTAGTTACATGTTCGATGAAAATAATAAATGGATGCGAATAATAGTAGGATTAATGTACATGAAATACATGATATTAAAATCTGGATCCGACTATGAAAATTATTTCCAATGGTCTATAGAGGTATATTACTTTATATTGTTATTAATTTATTATTATTTAGGTAATAGAAACAAAAATTGATCCGTGGGTAGAATCAAACGGTGGATGGTCAGCGATTATTCAAGTTGCCGCAGAAGCCAAACGTTCAGATATTTATATCGCAAATTGCAAATTTTTATTAAAACTATTAACTGTAGCATCGGTTTTATATTTATGTAACAAGATTTATCATAGATTTTAATAAATATTTCTTTGTTATTTTATTAATAAAAAACTATATTTTAAAGATTTATTGATTATTACATGTACATTCTTCATCACCACAATATTCTATCATTATATTTTCTATGACATGGTCAACAAAAGTCTTAAGTTCGTTAGGCTCAACTAAATTTTCAGTAGGGGTTTCTTCATCGTTAATAATTTCAGTATCTTCATCGTTAATAATTTCATTATCTTCATTATTAATAATTTCTTCATCATCACTCTGACATTCTGAATCACAACATGAATCTTCTTTACTCAATGCTTCAACTAGAGTCAACATATCTCTAATTTTTACACCGGTTATTTCTTCGAGTTTATCAAACAAAAAGTTTATTAAATATTCTAAACGAAAATTAATTAATTATTTTATATTTTATAGTTTACTTTTTTCAGACATCATTTTTAAACAATTTTAAAACTAATTATAATTTTGTTTATAGAATAACAAAGAAAACAAAACATTAATACATTTATTAAACACTAAAATATACATTAAAATAATTTTGAAAGTCTAGCAGTAACAATTTTCCAGTTTGGAGAAAGCACATCATTTTGATCAGCTTTATATTCTTGGATTGTTATTGTTAAATACCAGTTTTCCTCTTATTTGAAACCTATTTCTGTAAATGCATCATAATATCTGGTATATTTACTGGTGAAGAAAGCATTTTCATTGCATTTTAAATTGTAATTGTTCTTTTTAAAAACCGTATCAATATCCTTCATATCTATCATTGAGAGTATCCCAACGAGAGATTGAAATTGAGTTCTATTGAGTTTGACTGGATTTACCAATTGTATATTGATAGATTCCTTTAAAAATACATTTTATAATTGTGGAACATTTGAACTGGTTGAACACTGATAGCATTGATTTTCTTGGTCATGTTTGATTTATGATATTTATAAGGTGGTGACGAGCTTTTATACCCTTGCTAGATACTGATTAACCAATCAGAATCATGCATGAATATTACATGTCTATTGCATTTTATGTGGGCCTCGATTATTTCTATATGTTTTAATGTGCCAAATTGTTATTACTATATTATTGTAATCACTAATATTATAACTATTTAAAAAGTTAATACTATTAAAACCAAACAAATAGTAATATTATTACTATTTAAAAGATATCTAATAATAAAATCAGACTATTAAAAAATATCAAACAAAAACAACCAAATAAAACATTTATTTCCTAAAAAGTTTAAATTTACATGCATTTTGAACCGATTTCACTAGACACCACTCGACATACCTTTGATATTTGAAATTGCAACAGCTGCACTCCAGAATACAAGGATATTCGGGTTCCATGTCCTTCATTTTTCAATCAAGCTTTACATCCCATAAAGCTTGATCTATGATATTGAATATTCAGATATTTGTCTCGGTGTATACGAGATCTGGAATCATTGATTCTGGTTGTTCTTTCAGAATTGTTCGCAGTTGAGGGTAAAAGAAGAACAAACGCTCTAAAATTACTTCTTGATATTTATCTGTAAACAATGATAATAATAATAAATAATAAATAAATAATAAATTTACCATAATTTTCCATTTCCTTCTTTGATAATATTGAGCTTGTCATCGGCGTAGTATTTTCCATTTTAAAAATGAAATAAAATGAATATCCAAGTTGTTTTAATCAATCAATAGCCAAACAGATATCGACCAATACCATGATTTCATTGTGTATGTCTGTAACAATATTTTTGTACTCTAGATTTCGCAACCCTAATATGACTATTTTCCCACTGGCAAACACGTTAACACACATTGGGTTGTATTTTAAAAGCCTCAGTGCAGGAAATAATTCTGGCTCGAACATACAAAGACATTTTGTTGACATGTTGTATAGATTGATAGATTGTCCCATATCCATTGTAACCGTAATTGACTGTATTTTAATATCCTTTATTCTATATTGTAATTTATTGACGTCTAATGGTTTCTTTCATTTCATGATTCTGCATTTGCCGGATTTTAAAAATATTATAGGGTATTTTCCACTTCTATCAACAATTTGCTGTGGTTTACCATTTGAAAATGTCATTTTTGACACATCAAAAGTTCCTTTATAATTTATATTTGATAACATAATTAAACAATAAAGAAATATTAATCTATATATATGATTTTTAGAAAGAGTTCATTAAATTATATAATATAAACAAAAACCTATAATTATACAAATTAATAATGGAATTAAGAAATGATGCTGTATATCAAATCGTCGGCCCAAGTGGCAGTGGTAAAAATATGTTTAAATTATTGAAATCTAATTTATTCCAAACAAAATTTAACAAGATTTATTGGCACAGGGGTGCAGATGAAGAACATGGATTAACTCAAGATAATTTCTGTAAATTGAAAAACATGAAAATAGTAAAGGGTTTCGATAAAAACTGGTCAAGTCGATTAAGGAAAGATGATGTCATCAATATCAATGATTTGTATCAGGAAGCTAATAAAGAAAAGGATTTTAATAATTTATTCACAAAAATCAGTCGACATGTTGGTGTTACTATGATTTTTATTACTCAAAATCTATTTCATCAGGGTGGCGCACATCGAACAAGGAATTTAAATGTTCAATAATTAGTTATTTTCAAGAACCCTAGAGATGCAACAGTTATTGATTTTCTTGCTCGACAAGCATATCCTAATAATCGTAATTTTCTTATCAGTGCATTTCAAGATGCTACAAAATCACCACATGGATATATATTTCTTGATTTCACACAACAATGCAATGATGATTTACGGGTAAAAACAGATATTTTCAATAAAGAAAGTGCTGTGGTTTATAAACAAAGTTGAAAACATTAACATGTAAAATTATTTATGAAATCCAGGCTTTAAAATGTCCGAAAACTTAGACAAAGAATTAAAAAGAAAATAAAGACTGAAAAATTCCACCAAAGTCTAGTTATACACAATCTAAAAAACTAATAACTGACAATTTTCCCGCAATGAATCTAATTTCGAAAAAAATTATTAAAAAGAGTAATAAAAAAGTTGTTAAAATTGTAAAAAATCATAGGAGTTTCCCATATTTTAATGCATTGTTAAAGGCTTCGAGTATGAAAAGAATGTCTATTTTACAATCATTTCCAAATTTTGTTGTCGATGATTTACTCAAAATTCTACTAAAAGTAGTCAGAGGTAAAATTAAAATCAGTAAATCTAAAAAACTAGTATTGAATAAACATCGTAAGCCTTTGTTATCGCTTGTAAATAATAAAAATCGTAAGCAAATGAGTAAAAATGATATATAAACAACAAGGCGGTTTTATCGGAGCAATGTTACCATTAGCAATATTATTATTAGGTGGATTACAATAAACGATGGGGCAATCATTACCTAATGTCAAATTAAAATTTAAATCATCTTGTTGTAATGGAGAAGATTTGGACGAACCCAGAAGACGAAGCAGGTTTCGGTGGAGTGGCAAAGTTAAAGAAAAGAATCCCAAATTCGAAAAAGGAAACTCAAAAGTGGTTGTCATATCAGCTTGCGTACAGTTTAAACAAACCAATTTCAAAGATTTCCAATGACAGCTTATAAGACATTCGGTATTAATGATTTATGGCAAATGGATTTGATGGAGATGATTCCGTATTCGAAGATTAACAAGGGTTATAAATATATTTTAACGTGTATTGACGTTTTCAGTCGTTTTTCCCGCTGTGTACCAATAAAGACAAAGTCTACAGAGGAAATATCTAAAGCAATTAATATTTTATTTAAAAATGGGCATCCTGACAATTTGCAAACCGATTTAGGTATTATTATTATTATTATTATAGGCAAGGAGTTTTACAATAGTAAAGTTAAGCAAATCCTGGATCGTCTCAAAATAAATCATTGCTCTGTACATTCTCAATACAAAGCTGCTCATGTTGAAAGATTTAACCGGACATTGAGGAATAGATTGAAGAAATATTTCGTGCATCAAAGTAATAAAATATGAATAAATGTATTACCGAAAATACTTTTTAGTTATAATAATTCATCACATTGAGGTCTGAATGGTTTGAGACCTATAGATATCAGCTTAAAAACACCAGTGAAATCTAAAAAAGTTACTATTAGAAAACCAAAATATAAAGTTGGTGATTACGTTAGAATTAGTAAAATATCTACTTCACCTTTCATCAAACATTTCGATAGTAATTGGAGCGATGAAGTATTTCAAATTACAAAAATTAATACTAAACAGAGTCCTGTAATGTATGTTATTAAAGACAGTGACAACAATGTAATATAAGAGAAATTCTATGAACAGGAATTACAAGTTATTTCCAAACCTACAGTGTTCAGAACTCAGAAAACATTGAAAATTAAAAAGGTGGGTAATGATAAACAATACTATGTCAAATGGCACGGATATCAAAAACCCTCATGGATATAATCAAAAGACCTAGTAAAATGAGTTTCTATACCGAGCAATAGTTGTCCACTAATCCATCCGGAAAATCAAGAAAGTAAATTTATGGTTGATCTTCAAATCCCATTTATTTACATGGAAATTGGGAAGTTGCTTTCAAGACTTGACATTTTTGTACAACACATTCCGATTTTATAGTCATTTTAAGATCAACTACAAGAAGCAAGTAGTGGGATACCGACCCTCTAGCTCAGAGGCCATCTAGCTCACATACCATACCGGCAAAATTTTTTTTTCTAAGTTTAAAAGTACAAATTTTTTAGAACAAAGACAATGACTCATTCAAGGTCATTCAAACAAAGACCACGACTCATTCAAGGTCATTGGATGACTCATCATACTTTTCAAGGTCATTGGGTGACTCATCAAAAATTTCAAGGTCATTGAAACAAAGACCATGACTCATCAAATTTTTTCAAGGTCATTCAAAAGTAGGTCAAGGTCATTGGGTGACTCATCATATTTTTTCAAAGTCATTTAAACAAAGACCATGACTCATTCAAGGTCATTGGATGACTCATCATATTTTTTCAAGGTCATTCCAAAGTAGTTCAAGGTCATTGGATGAGTCATCAAAATTTTTCAAGGTCATTCAAAACTAGGTCAAGGTCATTGGATGAGTTATAAAAAAATTGGACGGGCACATTTTTTCCGTGGCAAGAGGAAAGTCATTCAAATACTGATGCACACGCTAAGGGATATTGATGTCAACTTCCTTTGTATAACCATACGGAAGGAATTCAATATTCGCATTCACACATTCACTCAGCACATCATTCGGATTATCATGCACCCAAACAAAATCACCATACGGAAGGTTTTGGCTAAGTGCCCAACCATATAAATTATTAATGTCTATATACAAGAGTTCTGTATCTTCAGAACTTGCAACATGATGTTTGTTAACAAATGTTAACCCACTCCGTATTCCACCCTCATAGAAATTAAACATTTCCATGTCCTGCAGAAGTTCTATGGAATTCCTGGAATGTCATGGGCGATCCGCTCTCAAAAGTTGAGAAGTTAATGTTCACGCATTACAGTAAGAAGAAATACGTTCTTCACTAGAGACTTCTCAAGCTGTATATAGAATTGTATGCGGAAGTTGAGTGTATTCATAGAGTAATTAAATTTAAGCAAGCACCTATTTTTAAAGATTATATTCAGAGAAATACAGATTTACGCTCAAACTCAAAGTGCGAGCTTCATAGAGATTTATACAAATTATTTAATAATAGCTTATATGGGAAGTTTGTTTAGAATTTGAAAAAACGGATGAATTTGAGGCTATGCAATTCAGCTGAAAAGGTGATTGTATATGCCTCAAAACAGACTTTCAAAAGGTCCATTAAAATAGTGGATGATTTGATTGCTGCTCATCTGAACAAAGATTCTATATGTTTAGACAGGCCCAGCTACATCGGTCAATCAGTGCTAGACCTGTCTAAGCTGCGGATGTACCAATTACAATATAATGAATTGGCAAAATATAGATCCGAATTTGATTGTGATATTAATATCGTTGCCGGCGACACTGATTCGATTTTCCTTGAGGTAAGCTTGACATTCTTTTGCCGGCAATGATAAAAGACAACCTTTGAGATACCTCAAATTACGACCTGGCACATCCCTTATACTCGAGGAAACTAGATTCAGTGATAGGAAAATTTAAAGACGAAAGTAAAGGTCTCGGATATAAGGAGTGGGTTTTTTTAAGACCCAACTGCTATAGTTTATTAGGTAAATCTGACACAATGAGGGCTAAAGAGGTGAAGTTGTTGGGTACTGACATCAAAAATCAGTCGTATTTGGATTGCTACAATAAGAATGTAGTATTCAAAGTGCCTCAAAGTAGGATAGGGACGCGGAACCACCATATCTATACTTTTAGAAATAGTAAAATCGCTTTCAGTAATAAAGATGATAAGCGATTATGGGTGGTTGCTGCCATTTTGGAGTTTCTACCATAGATAGTGACCAAGTAATAGATAATAGACCAGATTTATTGGATGAGCCGCTTTTTAGTGGTTCGAGCCCCAGGTTTGACGATGCAACAGAATTCAGTGATAATGAAGATGAAGATGATGGGCAGCTTTTCGGTGGTTTAAGTCCCAGTTTTAACGATGAGAACATTGATATTGACGACGTGTTGTTGTCAGATTGATTTAAATAAATATTTTTAAAAAATCAGTATTTTGTTAAATTTTTAAATTTATTTCGTATATTTGGAAAACTTGTAATAGTTTTCATTTTTTATTTTGTTAAATTTGTTATAATTTTCATTTTTATAATATTATTATTACTATTTGCTATCGAGAAATAACTTTTATTATTATATTTTCATGACGAAGTCCCAGCGTGATGAAACGCGAAATATAACTTGACATGATTTGTTTTTATAATTGTTTTTATATTTGTAAATATATTTTTGTGTGTATTTAATATTAGTAATTCTTTGTTTTTTATTATAAGTAGTGATATTAATAAAAGTTTGATGAGTCATTGTCTTTGTCCTACAAAAATTTGTAGTTTTACTGGGCCACTGGGGTAGCAGGCCACAATCCTACTACTAATGTAATATAGATAAATAAAGATTAAAATAAGAAATAAAAATATAATAAACTAAATAAACTTAAAAAAGTCTTTTGATGACATTTTTAAAAAAATTAAATAATATAAATTATTAAAATTTATACATACTAAAAAACAAAGTTTAATAAAGAAAAGTAACATTATTTTTTAAACACATTAATTTAAACAAAAATGATAATAATTACTGGCGCTCTTACTCTGCAGGGCCTTGATCAATTTTGTTATATGTATAATATAAGTATAGTAAATATGCACATAGTGACTTATATAAAATAATTTGAACCATTTATTAGCAGGGTATTAAGTAATTATAAATAGGTTGTCAACCAAGTATTTAACGAAATAATATATGATCATCGCCATAACATAATGAATTTATATGATAGTTTGTCTTTTAGGTGTAGCAGATATTACAATAAAGAGAGCTTTTAATATATAAAATGAGCAAATTATTATAATTTCTACAAAAAAAGCTATTAAAACCATTTTCGGAAACTTTTGATCTGCATATAATCAAAAATGAATGTTTAAAGATATATAAAAAATCTTTTTTGAAAATTTGTTTTAATACTGTTTATTCTAAGATGACTTCCAGGCACAGGAAAATAATTTTCCAACAGATTCAGACTTATATCACTTAAAGTATGTGAGAAAAAATTATTTCCTAATTTTCAGGGCTTACATTTAATTTATGACTATAATTGTTGAATCTTGAAATAAAAGTTCATTTAATTTTTTATGTAAAATTTACTTTTAGTTTGTATGTTGTTTATTTGAGTTAGTGTGTATTAGTTGTTTTTGGCGGAACTGTAAATTTAAAATTGGGTTTGAATTGTGGTCAAGGTTGGAGGATTTGTAGTTTGTAGTTTTATTTTTAATAAATTAAATTACTAACAATAAAACGAATTTGTCTTATAAAAAAAACATATTTTAAAGATGTTTCACATGATCGATGATGATTTATCTAGTAGTGATTCGGAATGAGAAGATTTTTCAGCGAAAATTATGAAAATTGATATTTATAGAGAAAATCTTTTAAAAACTCTCTCGATTATTATTCTCATTGTAAGTTTAAAACATTCAGAAAAGATGATTGAAGCAAGAGAATCAAGAGAAATTATGCATGTTTATTATCCATTGTCCCCTGAAATGTAGATTGATTGGATTAATGATGAAAAGTCTGAAAAATTCAGACAAAGATTTCATACGTGCTCTATTCATTCGTGCAATTGAAGATTATGGACGTGTTGATGTATGGTTTGAAAATTGCCAATTTATGTTAAAATATTTAACTGATAAAGAAGAAATTAGACAATGTGTTGAAGTTGCTATCGCTCAAGTTGGGACTAATTTAACCAAAGGATACTTAATATTGGGGATTTATCTTATTTGTGAAAAGTCACTTTTTGTAGATGATGGTAGTAATGAACCAAAAAAACGAATATATAAATTATATTTAAGACAATTATCTCTCTCTTTACATAGTAATGATGAAACATTAAAAGAATTTCTTGGGTGGAATCAAGAGAATAAGGAATGGGAAAATCAAATCCACCAATAATATAGACGCTATATTGTAATGACAATTTAGGATTTGAGTCCAAAAATCCCTTAGACATTTGGGAATCAAAAGCATATCCTAACAATATATTAGTTTAATAGCAAAAAATAGAAACTGAAAACATACCTACTTGATGTGGGTAAAGTTCGAAGAAAAATTTCAAAACGGTTGACAAAAAATTCACAAAAACCAATGAATTGTATGCTTCTCAGCGATTGTGTTGAACATGAATAAAAATTATCAAACTGTAACTGTTGTACATGTCCAACAATATATCTTAGGTACATAGAAACACAAAAATTGTATTAAACTCAAATATTAGAAAGTTTCGTTGCGTATGTGTTACATGAACTAAACAGGGTTTAATTGATGGCAATAATGATGTACAGGAAATAAAGATTTAAAATAAAAACAACAAAATTGATAAACATTTAAAGGTGGTTTTGGGAACAAAAATCCTCCATTAAATTCAAATTAATATTTGAAGCATTTATTAGCAAAAATTAAAATATTTAATTGAAATTTAATGAAATAGCTATGTATATATACATAAATGCATCTCACAACATCTAATACTAGCGTTGGATCACAAAGTAAATATACTCGAAACCTTTATTTTGCACATTTTGCACTAATTCCTCATTATAAATGCGTTTTTAAACTTCTTCATTAATAAATTTGGGATTTTATCTCACTTAATTTCGGTTGTTTACCAAGTGCTAGTGCTTCCTATTAGTATGTGGATGCACTATATTTTAACTAAAACATTTAAATATATATTTTTAATCAAGTTGAAGTGTTTTCTGCAATATTGGCGTTTAAAAGACCACTTCAATTTCATTTCGGGCACCAATCGTATATATATTATATACAAGCATTTTGTTTTAATTTTATGAAGATTGCGATTATTATTAAAACAAGGAAATGTTTTTTGACTAAAGTATTTTAATATTTAATTATATTATTTTAAAAATTACAAAATAAAAATGCTATGTAATGAAAGAGTGGGAATATTTTCGGAACGATTTGTGATTTTATATAAAATGAATTAGAAGAAAAATGAATTTTGGACAAACAAAATAATAATAAACGATATGTGAATTTTCTAGAAAATTTTCAAATTCAACACCAGCACCATCCAGTTCAACGTTAATAAATTACATTAAATTACATAATTCCACAAGCAATCAAATATATCATTTGCGGTAAATATTCCATTAGATGTATGAAAATGAATATTTTAAATTTGTTTTAATTAAGCGAAACTAAATGTTTTGAAGTCTAATTAAGGTAAAATTATATATAAAACGAATGATGTTACATTTAAATTAACCAGCAATAAGATTAACTTAACTAATTTAATTACAATTTCAATATTAAAACCAAATTAATTAATATTATTCCTACAGGTTGCATCTTCAGCCAATGGGAAAAGTTAAAAGAAATATAAAATATTTTTTTTCCAATTTGTATTCAGCATATCCTTCGAAATTATAACAAAAACGAATTTAAGAGAAACGAAATTTCTGGGAGCATTTAAAATGGATAATGGGACTTTTCCTATTTTTAACATGAGTTTCCATTCTCGATACAATTGGGCTTATGTCGGTCTGTTTATTATTCCAATGTTGAGTATGTGGGGTAACAGTTTGGTATGTATTTCTGTTTGGGTTGAGGTTGGTCTCAGAAAAAGATTCAATTATTTTCTTGTTTCATTAGCTATGAGTGATTTTCTTTGTGCTATTCTCGTCATGCCAATTTCCGCTTGGAAAATGATTGATAGTAAGTAAAATGAGTAAACTGTTTTGCATTTAAGTAAAAAGTATATTTTAGTAATATTTAAAATTTTTTTAAAAATTAAAATATTCTATTGATAATAAAGAAATAAATTATTAATATTATAGTAATATTATTATTTTTATTAATATTATTGTTATTATTATTTTTATTATTATTATTATTTTTTATTCAAATGACATTATATTTATATTTTATAAAAATATATTTGACTATGAATCAGTAAAGATATTAATGTATTTTTTATATCTTTACTGATTCATAGTCAAATATACAAATATAATATCATTCAAAATGAAAAAAAAATCAGAGGTTAAAATCAAATGTTTTTATATTATTATTATATTATTTAATATTGTTATTATTTTTATTATAATTAGTTTTATTAATATTATTGTTTTAATTGAAAATATGTTTTGTTTGATTTAAAATCAATAATTAAAATAAATTATATTGGCAATTAAAATCTGTATAATTTGCCAATAATTTGTTGAAAAAAATCGAAAAAAATTAATATGTGCTAATTTAAAGATTTAAAATTTTTAAAATTTTTAATATTTTAAATGATTGATTCCAAAACCAAAAAAATGTTATAAAAAATGTTAAAAACAAATTTGAAATCCATTAAAAATTCTTTAAAATTTATCAAAAAATAACGGAAAACTAGAAAATAGTTGACCCATGACATTAAATGCATAATCCACTAAAAGTAAGACTTCCATCAAACTAAGAAAATTTATTTCATTTACATTTATTATAAATTTGTTTCAATTGAAAGGTAAAAATTCATTGCAACTTTTGGAAAGAAAACATCTCTATTTTCACATGTTTGACAGTAGTCTTTAAACTTTATTGGACATTAATCACATAATTTTATATAAACTTTGTTAAAATTTAAAATAAACAATTACAATTGATTCTACTGCAATATTTAAATTTATCCCAAATTTTTAGTTTAAATTTTAAATGACATTTTTTTTTAGTTTTTCATTTTTATTTTTGGCAATTATGTCTTTATTTTAAAATTTTTATCTAATGCTAAATTGTTTACTTTTATTAAAGTTCTAAGAATATCAATTTACTAAATTTTCAATGATTAAATGTACATATTCTGTATTTTTGTCTTTCTAATGGCAATTGCAAAACAAGTTGACATGTCTATTTTTATAGCTGTTGTTTACATTTATCAAAAAAGAAAAACAATAATATTTGTAAAATAAATTACAAACTAAATAAACATTTTGCAAAATTTTTTCCTATCGATTTGTATGAAGGAAATATTTTCTAACAATTTCATTTTTGTTTGAAGAATATTATCTTTTCAATATTTGCTCATTCAATAACTGCAATGAAAAAAAAATATTTTGATGGCGTCAAAATTAATCACAACTTAAATGTTGGCGGCGAACTTAATTATTTCGTAATTTGCTTATTAGTATTTTGTTTATCTATTTCCAGAAATTAAGAATTGTTAGTTTTAATTGAATTTCAAATTAAAATTTATTTATTCATATAATTTCCAATTAATTAATTTTGACAGCAAAACAACGAAATTTTTCTTTGTTAAAAATTTTTAAATTAATAAAAATAATTTTCTTTACGTGTCACGCTAAAAAATATAATTGAAATATTTTCTAAATTGGCCTTTGAGGTAATTATAAAATTTTATTTTCGAATTTACTGAAAATAAAATTAAATCTAAAATTAATTAAATTTAATTATGTTGAATAGTTTGAAATTTTTAATTAAGAATTCTATACAATAAAACCTTTTCTGATAAACTTTCTATTTTTGAGTGTTATTTTTAATTATTCAATATCAATAGGTTTATAATAAAAATTTGATATCATCATTGTTTGTTTTAAATTTATTGTTCTATGCTAACTCTGAAGAATTGAGGAACTTCGAAATTGGTGTAAAATTTTCAAAAATGGAAACAGTTAAACAAAATTATATGTGATTTTCTTTAACATTGCAACCTTGCACTAAATTAAATTCATTTATATAAAATAATTTGTATAAACTTTTGAAATTATACTCATTCATGTAGCCACTTTACAAATAAAATTATATTTAAAAAAATAAATAAAATTTGTGTATTTTGGTTAAATAATCTACAATATACTATTGAATTTAATCGTAAAATGTATGTTAAAATAATAGACCTACCTTAATTATATACTAATAAAGTAAAAGATAGAAAATGTTAGACATTTTTTAGTTTGGTTGCTACGAAAACTATGAAAAACTTTGTAACTGAAAGTTGTCTCACGAGAATCATTACTCGGGGATACATAATGATACATGCTTTTAAAAAATAATATTAAAAGTATAACGCTCCTAGAAAATCTTGCATACTTTGTTTACATTCCTTCCTATTTTATTACTTTTAATAATTAAGCAAACAATAAGAAGATTTATAAGAAAGTTGATGTATAACTCCTGACTAAACATGAGCTCTAGAACATATCTCCGTTTTGCGAAAACACCAAATGACATTTGAAACCTCAATACAGTGACCTAAAAACTTTTAAAGTCTTCTGAATATAGAATGATATAAAATGATTTTTTAAAGGTTCTCCATAATTAGGTGTATTATTATTTCTACTGTTTTCATCAAATACAATTAAAATGCAATGAATGATCTCCATTGTCAGTCTTTCTACAAAACCTTAATATGTCGATTATTGTAGAAGAGAATGACTAATATCTAAAAATCAAACCCTTATTTATATTTTTATTATATTTAGAGCTACAAAAGCAATTAGAAGTTGTGAATAGACCTGTATCAATTGGCTTTTCATATATATTTTTGTTTCAGAACCCTAACCGTTCTTTATACTAACAAATCTAAAAATGGATGAAAAGAATTAACTTCTTCTCCCATAGTGAACGTAATATTAGAAAGAAGTCCATTCATATAATTAAAAAAGAACATTATCAGAACTAGAAAATAATAAATGTTTGCATATATTAAGCTTAATATGAGGAAAGAAAATTTGATGCAAAAGTGATTACATGGCTGCTCAATCAACTTGTTGGTCAAAATTATCACTGAAAAGAAACGCAATATTAGAAGTGGCAAACATCAACAATTCACGAAATGTAACTTCATCTAATGTCTGATACTCTTTCTATAAAGTCTTTATAGAATATTTATAAACAACCTTATTCATATGAATTCTGACACCTATGTTCCTTATAAATTACGCTTTTTAACAATGAATCAAGAATCTTAGCAATCTTATATTGTACTGAATCTACCATGGATAGAACTGGGCGTATTGGAACATATCTAATGTGAGGTTTTGGTAGATCATATAATTTTGTCCGTTAAGACCCAACCCCATATAGTTGTTTACCGAAATCACAATTAAAGTGTTTATTTTACATGAGAAAGAAAACAAGTTTATTTAAAATTCCTCATCTTTACAAGAGAGAAATTGAAAATTTCAATCAGCTACAAATTTATTTGATTCCTTAATAAAAACATTAACATAGTTATTGTTTCCACATAAAGAATTTACAAATGACCATCATGTTTTCGACGTTGTTCTTCTTCTTCTTGTCATTATTATTACTATTATTATTATTATTATTATTATTATTATTATTATTATTATTTATTATTATTATTTAATAAATAAATATTTTTAAAAATATATTTTAAATTAATTTTAAATTTTAAATTTTTTACTTATATTCTAATTTTTTAAAAATTAATGCAATTTAAAATTTTCAATTATTTTAATAATATTAAAAAAAACAAAAAAACAAACATGATTTAACATACGTAAACTATTTAAAAATTATTATTATTATTATTATTATTATTATTATTATTATTATTATTATTATTATTATTATTATTATTATTATTATTATTATTATTATTATTATTATTATTATTATTATTATTATTATTATTATTATTATTAAAAAAAAGTGATTATAGTTAATTAAATAATTAATGATATTTATAACTAATCATTAGAACGTTTTTGAAATTGTGTCTCATTATTAAAAATAATATTCTATATTTAAATATAAAAATAATTTTCATAACATACTTTTCGAATAAATATTGTATTTCATCCACCTCCGAGAGTTAATTAATATTAAATTTTTAATAATAAAAATACATTATTTTTATATTTTTAGAGATGAAAACTAATTTTTAAATTATTTAAAATAAAAATCTAAATATCAAATAACAATTTCACTCATTAAAAATAAATATGTTATCATATAGCAATGTCAATAATAAAATATAAATTTATACTAGCTTTTGTTTTAATTATTTAAATATTAATAATAATCTGATTTAATTTCAAAATATGTAACATATTTCCAATTGATGATTAAAAATTGATATTTAATATGCAAATGATACTAATAATATAACTAAAATTTAAAGAAATTAAATTTTAATAATATTCAAATTAAAAATTTCGAAATTAAATTAAATTAAAAAAAGAAATGTCATTGCGTTTCTCCTCTTAAATTTTATGCAAATTTTAAAATTATTTAAATATAAAGTCCTTCATTAATAATTTCAAAAGAATTTTCTATTGAAATAATTCAGCCACTGACATTTTTCTAAAGAAAATAAAATACATTATAAAGAAGACGTTTTTGCTAATTTGATATCTTTGTCTTTTGCATATTGGAAAAGGCAAAATATTTAAGGATTTTCTAAACTTAAAGTTATTTATTAAAGTGACTGAAAATTATTTTCTCAATTATTTTCTCAATTACTTCTGAATTGAAGAAAGAAACATTTTTATTTAAAAGTATTTTTGTCTGGAAATTCCTAAAGAATTTACATTGAATATATTTGTTTGTTTGAATAATGATTTTCTAATGACTTCTAATGACTTATGTAATGCTTTTTAATAATGTTTGATCATTTATATATTAATTTCTTGATATTTAACATATTTCACTATTTGTTTTATTATTATTATTATTATTATTATTATTATTATTATTATTATTATTATTATTATTATTATTATTATTATTATTATTATTATTATTATTATTATTATTATTATTATTATTATTATTATTATTATTATTATTATTATTATTATTATTATTATTATTATTATTATTATTATTATTATTATTATTATTGTTATTATTATTATTATTATTATTATTATTATTATTATTGTTACTATTATTATTATTATTATTAAAATTATTACTATTATTATTTACTAATAATAATAATTTTAATCATATTATTTTTTTCCTACTTAAGTATTTTATATAATTTATTTCTATGAATATATTTTTTACTCTTATTCCGGTTATTATAAGTATATAATATTATTTAAATATTTATGAAGATTAATTTTACGATCATTTATTTACATGAAAACTCAAGCAACTTTAAAATCCAAAATTATTAACCAGTTGTTGTAAATTTTTCTTATGAAATCTACCAAAAGTATAAAGGCATAAGTTTATAATTAAATAATGATAATTAAATTTAATTGTGATTAATTGAACATAAGCAATTCATTTTATGAATTAAAATTAATGTTGTTTAATTTATAAATCAATTACTTTATATTAATTATAAATTATTAATTGTAATAGAATGAAAACAAATAATGATGAAAAAGAAGTTGAGAATAATTTGAAATACTGAGATCAAGAAAGTATTTGGTAATTATTTTAGAAGCATTCATTAAAGTAATATTTAATTAACTGTAACATAATAAACATAAATCAATGAAATTACATTTTAAAAGAATTTTGTTTTAAATAAATAAATTATATTTTAAACCAATGCAAAAATATGATGAACATTGTATTTATTCTAATCTCCAATATTAACCAAATTCACTCATACGCTCCGCATTTTTCAAAAAAAGACAAATATACATTTATCTTCTTGTTCTCTAGATTTATATATAATATATATATATATATATTATTTTCTACAAAATTTGACTATGAATCAGATTTATTTATGGTATTCATAGTCAAATTTTATAGAAAATATTATGTCACTTATAAAGAAATCAGAATTGAAAAACAAAAGAAGTCCTTATTATATATATAATAAAATGCTTTATTTCAAATGTTTAGGTGTGATTCACTACTTTAGGTCCTAACCATCATAATATCGCTTTAAAATATAATTTTTATGAACAAAAATGCTTTTAATTTATTTTGAATGACATAGATTGCAAGATATGCAAGAAAATATGTCAAATTTACCTATTTAAATGGAATTGAATGAAAGAATTACAAGAATATTTATTTGAAATATCAATGAACTCTGCATTCTATTATTGCTAACATCAAAAACATTGAACATACCTTGTTTGATGAACATTAGCGATTTTGAGTAATTCGTAAATAAATTCATGAAAGAAAAACATTGACGAAATATTAGCTAGAATAAATCTAATCATATAAGTGAAGTTATAAAATTTTATGGATGAATAATTAAAGAATATCAAGAATTTCCATCAGTTGATTAAGATTAAATAAATTCTGAGATACTAATTGAATTTGACACTCTATCTGATACTATGACATTTTAACGGAATATAAAAAGAAATGAATTCCACAAAATAATAAATATGGACAATTTAAAACAAATAAATAATTTCACAATTTACCGTGAAAAAATTAAAACAAATGAATTTTTATAAAAAATTTAAAATAAAAATCAAATCAAATAAGATTTTTTCAAAGTATATTATTTGGAAAATATTTTAACATTTTTATTTAAAAGTTTCAAATGTGGCAATAAGTGGCATACAGCTATAGATAAAAACCATAATTAAAGTCATAACATTGGCAAATCAAAATGCTAAAACATACTTGAATTTTGAAAAACTACATTTTTAAAGTGGATTTTTAGCAAAAGCCTTTAATGGTGACATTAATATTTTTTAAGCTTAAGGAATCCACTCCCTAATCCCAAAATGGAACTTTTGAAAACATGAAGAGCATAATAGTAATTATCATAAAAAATGTCTTTTATAAAAATATTAAACAATAAATCTAGAAAATTAATATTTATTAAATCAGAAAAATAAGTATACAATATGGAATCAATATAAAAAGCACTGATGTGTGTGCGCTAATGAAACTTTGATAACGTAAACCTTAGTAAATTATTTCAGAAAATAAACATCCAGACCTTCCAACTCGAGAGATACACCTTTACCATTAAATTTAAAAATTGTGTTTTCTACCAAAAATAAACAAAAACATATTTATATAATTGTGAGTAAATTATTTTGATTGGAACAAGTGAAATGATAAATATTGTGCAATTTGTTTAGTTTATATGGAGATTAAATAATCTGATTTAAAAAGGGAGAATGATACTAATTGATACTAGTAAAACACATGAAGCTTGATTTGCAATTATTATAATTGTTTGTAATATAACTGCAGTCAATAGAGGATGGAAAATTTTGTTTATTAAAATTATTTATTTAAAGTCTTTTTTGTAATGCCGGTTAGTGAAAATTTTGTTATGTTATTTGTCAAATAAATAAAATAAACAAATATAAATAAACAAATATAAAGAAATTTTGTATAATTTGTGATTTATAAAAACAAGATTTTTAATTTTTGTAAAATAATTTGAAAATTTAAAAGCAGAAATTTGTTTAAATAAAAATGGTTTATTCTAAATAGTTTAAAGCTCAAGACTACCTGGCGAAAGAAATTCTGTCAAAATACATTGTAGCTGAATGTATATTTTGGATTGGTGTTTTTCTTTAATTTAAATCAGAGCCAATTTTGTGTGATTCTTTTAATAAATAAATAAATATGAATAAATATAAATAAATAAATAAAAATAAAATAAAAAAATAATAATATTGCTCCAAACATATTATTTTTAATAACTTTTTTATTTAACAACGAAAAAATCTTATAAAAATTCTAAAAAAAAACTATTTCAAAAATTTATTGAATTTTGTGAAATATTTAATGGCAACTGTTTTCCATATTTAATGAAATGATTTTTTAAAAGTATTAATATGGTGTTTAATAACTTTCTATTAAGATACAAAATGAATACAAATAAGCTTTAATTATCCCTGTCTTGACAAATCAATATTTCAATTAACCGGATTTATGTTTTCTGTAAAAATTTTTATTTTTTTAGAGAAATCTTTTTAATAGAATTTGATTTATTATAAAAAATTAAAATTTTTTTAAAAGTCTTTTTTTTAATTTTTGTTATTTTTATCGTCAATGGGAATTTTGAAAATATATATTAATTATATTATTTATCGAATAAATGGGTTTTTAAGCTTGTCATTTTAATTTTAAATTTTTTATATCATTATATTTTATTTAGGTAAAGTGTTTTTATAATAGATATAAAAGCATAAATAATTAATTTTAATTTTCATATATTTATTATGATTACCAAAATAGACCATATTCAAATTATGTTTTACTAAAAAATATTTAATTCGAAAATTTTATTTTTTAGCAATAAAACTATTGAAATATTTGTCAAGAAGTAACATTAGTTTAAAATAAAATTTTATTTCCTCAAATTTTGTAATAGAGTATTTGTCAAGTTTCTATTAAAATTTGCTTTTAGTTTTCCCAAATCAAATTTTTCTTTTAACTCTGAAATTTGTCGTGTTGTGATGTGAGATAAAATGTCAAATTAAAGGTTGTGAAAAACCACAGAAAAAAGCATTATCCATACATTCAAACATCCTTTTATTTTACATGTTTTTACATATTTTTTTTAATATGTTTTTTGGCACTTGAGGTCGGCAGTTTTCATAATCGGAGGGAGCGGTAATCGGTAGCAAATAAAAAGTTGAAGCTCTACAAAATAATTTTAATTTATTGGAGGTCCATAAAAGGAGCCGAAACTAGAAAATAAATTAATTTATCTCATTTTTTATGCAAGATAAATAAAAAATAATTCTGGTGAATTTATCAAATAAAAAAACCTTATGACTGTTTATTCGTCTTGATGAGCAAGCCCGATCAGAAAATAAATTTGAAGAAATAATTTTAGTATATTCTTTCCGGAGTACTGTAAAATTTATTGAATTAAGTGTTTGTTGGAATTTGAATGTTGTTTTTTTATTTGAGAATAATTTTTAAAGCACCAATGTATTTCTCTAAACTAATAACAAATATTTCTCACGCTTTAACCTTTCATTTACTTGACTTCCTTTTACAAGTTGGCATTTAAGATTTTAACTTAATTCAAATTTATTTTAGGAGTAAACTAGTTCTTTTAGATATGTATAAATTTCTTAATTTACGAGAATATGTCTGAAATATAACAATATATGTCATTTAAAAAAAAGAAATAATATTTTTTTTATTCTTGTCAATAAAATCAAATCAAATTGTATAAATAATATAACAAAAATAAGCAAATATTTATTTAATGGATATTTTCTTGAAAATCATTAATTGTTTTAAATTGTGAATGAATCCAAAATGATTTAAAATAGTGAAAATAAAAAAAATTATTTGGTACTACTTTACATAAATAAAATTTCATAAATATAAATTTTAATTTTGATGGATTTAAAAAATAATTTACTTTAAAATTTATAATTATTTAAATATATTAGTTTGGTTAAAGCAATACTAAAATAAACAAATTTAAAATTAAATTGAAGTAATTTAAATTTTACGATATTAAATTAGCGCGATTAAAATTTTATTACTATTAAATGCCAATTCTCTATATTTTATTTTTTCCACGTAATTCTAAAAGAAACCCCGTTAAAAGAATTATGGCACAAAATGTCAAATAAAAATTTGATAGTTTTCCAATCGCGTCAATTAAATGGAATAATTCTTGCTGATAAAATATAAAAAATTGTATTTAAAAAAATATTTTTGGAATCAAGCAAATTCAATTTATTTCAATGTCAAATTTAAATCTATTAAAATCAAATTCTGTTGGATTTTTGAAGAACAATTTAATTAGTTACTTATTTTCTAGATTTATGGGATTTGGATTTTTATTTTGAAATTAAAATTTCCATTTCATATTTCATTAACCAATTTTTGTTTGTCTTAAAATATCAACCGAAAATGTTTATTAACATTGTAAATTTTCATTGAAAAAATAATTTTTATTTTCATCATAATTTTAAAATGCATAATAAATTTATCAATAACAAAAGTAAATAAAAATTTGAACTAAAGAATAGAGTTTTATAATAATAGTAATAATAATAATAATAAAATAATAATAATAATAATAATAATAATAAAATAGTACATAATGATTATTATAATAATTATAACAATAATATTATATAAAATATTTGTAGTATCAATAATTTGTTTTAATTAACTAATTGATTTACAGAATAAAATTTATTTTAAATGGAAAATTCTTTATTATTAAAATTAAAATGAAAATTAATTAATAAAAATATTACAATGGCAACGCTAATAAAAATGTATTGATTGCTTCTTTCATCCCATTTCATTTTGTTTCATTTGTTCTGATTAATGTGGTTTTGTTTCAATTGAAATTAATAATCAATTATTTCTGTCCATCTTTTGAATTAGTTTTAATAATTGAAAAAAAACGAGAAAAATAGCATTATCTGAATTTACAAAGGTTTCATTGATAAAAATAAAAACTGCAAAGATGTACACTAATTACGGAACATGAAATAACCGATTTTAATTGGTTGGTTGCAACATTTGACAAATGAAATTTTCGTTTTTGATTCATGTGAAATTAATTTTCTAAAACATTGATTAATTTCATCAAGTCTTGATTAATTATAATTAATCAAATTATAATCAAAAAATGTGTTAGAATTTAATTTTTTCGACAAAGTTTTAATTGCAAAAATTAAATTTGAAATAAATTTCCATTAGAATTCTTTTAAAAATTCTCAATTAATTATTTAATTATATTATTAAATAGTTATATTATTAATTAATTGCTAAATTAGAATTATTACTTAATTATAATTATTTAATTTTTGAAAGTGCTACTTAACATACGTTTTACGATATTCATTTGGATAAAATAGAGAAAACTATATATATATATTAAGAATTCAAAAAATAAATTACGAACTTTATTAAAATTTATTAATGTATTAAAAAATAAAAAATCAATTAAGAAATATGTTGAGTTCTTCCAATTTTCAATTTGTTAGTAGAAAGAACGGCTTAGGGATTTTGAAACAGAAATAATAGCTTTTGTGATTTTTAATATAATTAAAATATAATTAAGGATCATAAATCCTGGTCATTGTATTTTACGTTTGAAAAACCAATAAATATTTTATACATACATGTCACATACATTGGATAGACTTTCCGTCATTTCTGCGCACGATTTCAAGAACATGATCTATTGAGAGCGTCAATAATATTCTTGAGTGATCTCAATCTCCTAAAATTAACATTTATTCAACAACAAATCTATTGATAGTATAAAGCAGTGATTCCTTGGTAGCAGCATAAATCAATATATCAGATAAGTAAGTAATAAAATAAGCCCTTGCTGCAAAGTAATAATCAAAAATCTTTTCTCCAATATAATTATTACTTTGCAGCAAGGGATTATTTTAGTGCTTACTTATATAAAATCTATTAATATATATATAAATAATTAAATAAATTTGGCAAAGATTTAATTAAACGATAACGCCAATAAAAAACCTTTCTTACGATATATTTCGATAGCACAGCTATCATCTTCAGGTACTCAAAACCAACTAAAAATATTATGAATTAACATTTAATTTAAACAAATTATTTTTTATTAATTTAATTTTTTAATAAATAAATATTTTTAAAAATATATTTTAAATTAATTTTAAATTTTAAATTTTTTACTTATATTCTAATTTTTTAAAAATTAATGCAATTTAAAATTTTCAATTATTTTAATAATATTAAAAAAACAAACATGATTTAACATACGTAAACTATTTGTTGTTGATAAAGAATGGATATTCTAAATCATTTTTATTGTTGATGATAAAAGAAACTGTTGATAAATTGATTAAAAATCCTAAGGATCCATGTTGTGGAAAGTCTGAATGTAATTTGTCGGATGGGTGTGAATTGAGTGTTGATCTGGGTGATTGTAAAAATGGATATAAAAAAATTGAGCCTAAATATGTGTTAGTATTGCCGTACTCTGAAGGCTTTACAAATTATAAGAGGAAGTTGGGTAAACTGATAGGAAATTTAGAGTATAAGATCGTCTCTAATTCGTGTAAGGTACGCAATATGTTTATTAATAAATCAAAAACTCCGGTTGGATTGTGTTCTGATCTCGTTTATCAATTTACATGTAATGGGTGTAATGCCACATACATTGGAGAGACTTCCCGTCATCTCTGTACTCGAGTTCTAGAGCATTGTCGATTGAAGGGTTTGACCAATATTAGTGAACACAATAGAGGCTGTAAAAGTGATATCGGAATGTCTGATTTTAGAATTTTGTTGAGAAGTTTTAATAGTTATTGGGAACGAGTGATATGTGAAGCATTGCTGATAAGGTCATTGGATCCAAAGATTAATGTGCAGAGTGCTGTGACTACGAATGTTTTGAATGTTTTTAAATAGTTTACGTATGTTAAATCATGTTTGTTTTTTTAATATTATTAAAATAATTGAAAATTTTAAATTGCATTAATTTTTAAAAAATTAGAATATAAGTAAAAAATTTAAAATTTAAAATTAATTTAAAATATATTTTTAAAAATATTTATTTATTAAAAAATTAAATTAATAAAAAATAATTTGTTTAAATTAAATGTTAATTCATAATATTTTTAGTTGGTTTTGAGTACCTGAAGATGATAGCTGTGCTATCGAAATATATCGTAAGAAAGGTTTTTTATTGGCGTTATCGTTTAATATATATATATATATATTAATTAAACCAATAAGTCAGAACTATTAAGTCATTATTGTTTCAGTATATAGCATTTGACATAGATTATGGTTGCTGAATTACGACGAGGATAGTCTTCTTTAAACACAATGCGGTAATTTGGCGTTCAAATGTTTTTATTATTGTATATTTGGTTAATAAATTCTTATTATCTATATATTTTTCTATTTTACTCAAAATATACAGTAAAACGTATATTTGAAAAACATCTTTTAATAATTAAAGAATTGCTTTGTTTATTTCATTAATTAGTTTTTTATTGCTAAAATGGAAATAAATAACATTTTAAATCAAAATAATATTAATAGATTAAAAACTAAAATGTTTACATGAAATGTTTCTTTTTTTACCTTTGATCTGTTTTTGGTTTTATCATTTCATTTATTTTAATATGAATTTCGATTAAATTTCCTTTCTTATGTAACCTAATTTTGATGAATATTCAATTTTAATATAAATAAAATGTAAAAACAAACATATTGTGTTTAAAAAATATAAGTTCATTTATTAAATTTAATTAAATAGGTAAAAACATAACATATATTACTTTTTAAAATATATTTTTTCACTTTCTTTTATTTATAATTAAATAACACTTAATAAATATGAATATAATAATAATAATAATAATAATAATAATAATAATAATAATAATAATAATAATAATAATAATAATAATAATAATAATAATAATTAATAATAATAATAATAATAATAATAATAACAATAATATTAAAATCATATATATATATATATATATATATATATATTATCCTATCCAATTTAAAAAATACAAATATTTCAAAAAATTCTTCAATTTTGAATTGTTTTTGAAAATCTTTCCCTAAAACGTATATTTTTAATTAAATATTTTCCGTTTGATTTATTTATCCAAAATAACTATTATTAACAACAAATATTTTTGGCCATAATAATTCTGATATTGAAAATTTTAACAGGCATTTAAAAGTCTCAACATTCAACATGCAAGTATATATAAATCTATAAACATTTCTTTTACTTTAACAAATTTTTTAAATAATTATTTTTAAATTCCGATTTCAAATTTATGTTTGTCAAATTTCCTCATTTTCTAAAATGTGTCATTTTCTCAATATTACAGAACTTTAATTATTCCTTAAAAATCTAATAAATATTCCCGTGATCTAAATATAATTGAGAATGCATTGCAAATATTTATACGATTAATCAAATCCAAAGTATAAGAAAAATTAAAATACTAAAGTTGATGAAAATTAGTTTAAAATTATGTGCAATAGATTAATTAAACCATCAGATTAAAAATTCAAATATTAAAATCTTTTAAAAAACCAAATTAAAATTAAATATTTGTTTATTCATTTTATTACCTTATTTAATATGAAATTTTTAAGTAAAACTTTTAAAACCAAAAAAAGTCTTTGACAAAAATTGAATAAAGGTAAATATGATAAATTGAAAATAAAAATAAAATTGTAAAGAACTATCTAAAGTGATCTATTTATTTTGCTATCAAATTTTCTTTACTTATAATATCAAATTGTTTAATGAGATTAAAATCTTTATAAAAGTTTTGTTTAAAATGAATTTTTAAATAAATTTTTTAAAACGAAAATGTAATATTTTTGTAGTGAAATCAATTATTTAAATTGTACTGTAAATTAAAAAAATATACAAAATGTGTTATTAACAATTCAATCGAAATAAGAATGGCTTCCTGACATCTCACGCAGTCTGCAGAAAGTCAACCTGACTATTAGAAAAACACAAATAAATATAAATGAGATATTATCTATTTATGATTCGTTAATGTTGGAAACAGTAAACTAATACAGGAATTTATTTTATTTTAAAATTTATTATAAATTTATCTTTCTACAATATCTTTAAACAATATCTATAAACAATATATATATATATATATATATATATATATGTGTGTGTGTTATGTAAAAGCCTGTATGTAAGTGTGTCTGCCTATACACGGCCTCAATTTACAGCCAGATTTCACCAAATTTGACAGTGATACTTCTAATACAAAACCCTAGGTCAACCGAAAAATAAATTCAGAAATTGAATTAATATTCGTTGATAAACATCATATTCCACAATAAACAAAAATATCATTGATTGCAATATATTCAGTTTTTATATCTGTTAAAATAATAGAAATTAAAATAATTTATTTAATTATAAATAAATAAATATGCCTATCTCAAGCCGTCTGCAGAAAGTCAACCTGACTATTAGAAAAACACAAATAAATATAAATTACCGATATTTAACGTTGACGTTTTGTTACTGATAAAAAATTCAATGAGACAACACTAAGTTTTTTATTTTCCTAGAAAGAAATGTATTTAAACAATTTAACCTTCAACTACCTTAGGTTAACTGAAATCCTTTTGATCCTGCTGTTAAAATCTTCTAAAAATAAAAGGTGCGACTAACCGTTTGTGTTGCTGAAATCCTAATTCATTATTATTGTTCATATATATCTGGGGTCTCCAAACTAACGGGCTGCGAGCCGGATGCAACCCTTTAAATCGCGGGAAAAGCCCGGTGAATTAGCTAGTTAGTACATAAAAGTAACTGAATAAGAAAGACATGTAAAGAAAATCAACATAATTATTTTAATTAAATTAAAAAATTTCTATTAAATTCTCAAGTGTTAAAATTAATTTCCTTGGGTAATTACTTTTATAGATTTTTGAAAAAAATTTTAAAATTACATTCTTTGAAATTTTTAAAATTTTACACAACCATACCTTTATCGAATAAATATCTTTGTTTTAACTAAGGAGATATATGTAATTAATTTTTTCAAAACATTTTCAAATTGCAATTTATGACCCGAAAATTCAAAGATTTTCATTGTGAATAAACATTATTCTACATAAAAAATAAATTTTATATATAAAATTTATTAGTTTTTTAATCACAGTAGCGTATAAACATAAATGCAGTCGAGACAGAATTATTGTAAAAATTAATAAATGAATATTAAAATTGATACATTTATCTTTTTCTCAAATATAGTGAATTTCTTTGTAGAGATTTACAAACAAATCTTTATTATATAATATTTAAAATAACCTTATAAATTGGCACGTATAAACAATTTAAATTTCACAAATATATTACTGTAAACTAATAAATTATTATTATTATTATTATTATTAACACTATTATTATAATTATTATTAATAATAATATTATTATTTAAAGAAAAAATATTCAAAACCCTCGTTGTACGATATATTTCGACAGTTTGACCGTCATCAGGCACCAAAAACAACCAAATTAATATGGATTAATTTATATATTTTAAACATATTATTATTTTTTATTAAATATTTAAATAAATAAGTATTCAAATAAATATTAAAATACTTTTACACTAGTTTTTTAAAATTTTCTTATAAATATTAAAATTTTTATTTCTATTATAATAAAAAATAATAATGAAATTGAAAATAATAATGAAATATTTTTTTTAACAATACTAAAACATCAATTCATCACAATTTAACACACATTCGTAGTCATAGCAATTTACACATTAATTTTTGGATCCAATTACCTTATCAGCAATGCTTTACATATCACGCGTTCCCAATAATTAACTTTTCAACAAAATTAATATTATTATTATTATTATTATTATTATTATTATTATTATTATTATTATTATTATTATTATTATTATTATTATTATTATTATTATTATTATTATTATTATTATTATTATTATTATTATTATTATTATTATTATTATTATTATTAATATGACTTATTTTCATTGATATTTTTATATGAGTAATTTTTAAAATTTAAATGAAGAAATTTGTTTGATTAAAGCATTTTAAATACATTATAGTTTCAAGTTCGAATCTACCTGACGATATTTATATATTTTAATTAATTAGATTATTTAATTAACTAATAAATAAATCATCATTATAAATTATTACATCATAATAGTTTTTATATAACATTTGATACATGTTATAATAGCAGATTAATGATGAGGATAGTTTACCTAAAATATATTTCGTTTGCTCAAACTCTTTATGTTTAATTTATTTAAAGTTCATAAAAACTTTAAATATTCTGTAAATTTTTACTTAATAAATAAATATAGATTTAAAATTTAGAATTAATTTATAAAATAAATTAATATTTCTTCCATAAAGTAATATAATAATTTCGAAATTAGAAATTGGATGGAATATTTTTTCTTCTCATTATTAAAAGAGAATATTTCAATTATTTTCTTAAATGAGCCATATAAATTCCTCCGTTTAATATTTACATTCCAAATATTTTATATAAATTTATATAATCTTAAAATAAGCTACAAGCTATACTGTGTTTTCTTTGAAAACAAAAGAAATTATTGATATTTGTTCAAAATATTGTACTTCTTAGTATTATTATTTAATTTATATAATAATATACGTATAATAAATAAAATAAACTACATAATTTTTGTTTTAATAAATTTTTGTTTTACTTAAAATTTTGACCATGCATTTTTTTAGTACCGCGTGCACTTAAAAGCACTAAAACTTTGAGCAAACGAAATATATTTTAGGTAAACTATCCTCATCATTAATCTGCTATTATAACATGTATCAAATGTTATATAAAAACTATTATGATGTAATAATTTATAATGATGATTTATTTATTAGTTAATTAAATAATCTAATTAATTAAAATATATAAATATCGTCAGGTAGATTCGAACTTGAAACTATAATGTATTTAAAATGCTTTAATCAAACAAATTTCTTCATTTAAATTTTAAAAATTACTCATATAAAAATATCAATGAAAATAAGTCATATTAATAATAATAATAATAATAATAATAATAATAATAATAATAATAATAATAATAATAATAATAATAATAATAATATAAATAATAATATTAAGAAGAAGAAGAAGAAGAAGAAGAAGAAGATGAAAAACATTATTTGTTTCATTATTAATGTCATTCACAGGTCACCTTTATCAAAAATTAATTTAAGTATTTAAGATATTATGTTATTATTCATTAAAATTATGCAAAAAACCTTTCATAATTGTATTTTGAATTTGGAAATCTTTAGCTTTACTAATTTAACAGATTATTTCGCCTCATGAAATTTTTGGCAAATTATTGAAGAAATCGTAACAAGCTATAATTAGTATTTTAATTAAATATAAAATAAAATTGGTAATTGGAAATTTAGAGATTTCCAAAATTAATTTCGAATTTATATATATGTATATTAATGTGTGTATGTGAGTGTGTGTATATATGCTTAGGGTATTAATCGGAAGAAATTAGCTCTTGATCTTGATTGTGTTCAGTAATAAATTAACGAATCCTAAACAAAATGCTTAACTTTTTTATTTATTCACAAATCTGATTTCGCTTATTTTCTTTTCTCTGAATATTCTATTAAATTTCCGTTAAGTAGGAAATACTAATTTTTAGAGTTGGTATATTTTCTGACTTTCAAGCTCACTGAGAAGATCAAGCAATATTAGAGCGAGTTTTTGTTCTTAATGCTTTACTTAGTTTGTCATCATCGATATTTTCCAAGAATTTATTAGTTTTTCTTGAATAATTGATAAGATTAATTTAATTAATTAATTGATTCCAGCACCTTTGAAGGAAATCTTATTATTTAGTAACTTGTTTATACATCTTGAATTTTTCAATTACCAAAAAGTCCAAAAAAATATATAAATGTATTTAAAAAACTAAACCAAATAATTTATAAATTTAAAAAATATTTATTGAAAAATAAAAGTTTAAAAACTAAAATATCTATTGTTTAATGAAAAATTTAATAATTTTTTACATTCTTGTTATAAAATCATTTTACACATAGGTATTCTATGTCCTACTTCAAATACGACAATACAAACACATGATGTTTTGAATACACACTACTCTTTAATCCTTTTTTTATGCTTATTAATATTAATTAATTCCTCCAGTCGACAGTGATCAAGAACATTAGAAAAGCAATGACTAGTTATTCCTAGATATATAGTATTTCACTCATGCCATTTAAATTGACATTCAAGATCCAAATATGATATAAGTATGATTTGAAAACCACTAATAAATACAAAGTACAAACTACACGACTCAGGGACAATGCAAAAAATAGAATACTCACTCATTTACTCTGCCAATGGAGACATATGAAATAAATTATAATAAATGAGTACAATAATGGATTAAAGATGACGTGTTTGTAGAGGTAAATGTGTAAAATGATATCTAATAAGTAAATAACAAATTATTAAATTTAATAAAAAAGACATTTAAATTTAAATGTTTTAACTGTTATTGTAGCTATGACTACAAAATTTAGTCACTAATTAAATTGTAAAATAATGTCTATTTATCAATTTACTTATAATTTAATAAATGTATAGTTAATTATGAATCATAAAGTATTGTTATAATAATTTTATAATTTTTATTTTATTGCTCCAATTTTATGTTCTAAATTTATAATTAAACTGGGAAATTAATTCGAAAACAAGAGACAATAAATTAAACAATAATAGAATCAAAAAATTAATTTTGATAATTTCAAGTTAATATTTTCAATGAAAATTGACTGTAAACTTAATCTCAGAAAATAATTTATTCTTCATTGGATACATTTACAAATGATGAATAACCTGAATGGGTTTAAATTAAATTCAAGACTAAATAAAAACAAAATTTTGAATATTAAATGAATATTCAAATATAGGGAGAGTTGAGATTATGAAATTTATGAGACTTTTACGTAAATCTTAAAAATTTTAAATTAATTATAATTTATCTTTTATTATATAAATTAAACCTGTATATTTATTATATTTATTAAACCTGTAGAATTTATGAGACAATTTTGAAATGTAAATATCAATGAATATATTTTGAAATAATAATTTTTTTGAAAATAATTATATATAGGGTAAAATCAATTATATAATATTGTTAAGTATTTTTTTATTGGGAATTAAGATTTAGTAAGACAGACAATTTACCACACGTGTTTTGAATAAATATGTTATTATTGTCGGATTAATTTATTTCGCAGCAAATGGCTTTTTCAAATTAATGCTTAATATTATTCATATTATTATTATTATTATTATTATTATTATTATTATCATTATTATTATTATTATTATTATTATTATTATTATTATTATTATTATTATTATTATTATTATTATTATTATTATTATTATTATTATTTTCATATAAATTTCAAAGTAAAATATTATCTTGTTATTGTTAAAATATTAGAAAAGTAATTAATTTGGGCTGTCAGATAATTTTGGTCATTTCAATGTGATACAAATGAATTATTGTTAACAATAATAAAATTATAATATTCGTTGTAAATATATTTAAAGATGAGTGACATATATATTTTCTTGTCAGTTGCAAACTAAAAAATATAAATAGACTGACGAGAGAAAAGTAAAAATTTTAATTTGATTTTTTTTTAACCTAAATTTTAAATAAAAAAATATTTTTACTGTGTAAAAAAAGCATTATTTAACTTTAATTTTAAAATTTTATTAATTAAATAATATTTAATATTAATAAATTAATTATAGAAAATAAATAAATTATGCAGCAAAGCATTTGTTGGTATAAATTTCTTACAAAAATCATGTTAAATCATTTCGTACAAAAGTATGTTTTATCACAGACAAGTTATTTAGGTAAATTATACACCAGTTACTAACAGCAAGTCAAAAATTTTCTGAAACCCCCAAAAAGATATAATTTGTAGAGCTTGATCGATTGCATTATTCTCCGATTGTCCAGATTTCCAATTGTGCCGATTGTGAGAAGTCCGATAGTAATTCCGATACCGATTGTGTAAAAATTTTAATTTTTGTTAACTGTTAGACTTTGTAAAAGCAACTTGTCACAATTGGATATTTTACTTGATTCTTCTAAATACACTTAATGTTTGCATTTGGTATTATAATATAATTAAGTGATGCACGTCTTGTTTCGTCGCTAGTCTATATTTATCCAGAAAAGTTTGTTGTCTTTTGACTTCTGTTTTTTTTGTAAGTCAGAGTAATTCCCCGTTATCTGTGAATTAATTATTTGTCTAGAAGAATCGGCTCTGGATGGACAACTGATTTCTGATTTTACCGATTTCGACATTTTGCTCCTATAAACGACCCGATTGTAAATGTTACCTATTAATCGGTCGAGCTCTAATAATTTGATAAAAAAATTGTAAAATTAAAATATTTTGGGATTTTTTAATTTAACTCTTTCAACAATCATACATTTTATTGCATTCATATTATGAATAGTTCTCCGGACGAACGGATCTTTGACTAATACCTTGGAACCATCAATAAAAACTAACTATTCTGAAGTTGATGAAAACGTCAAATCTCTAAAATTAGAAACAAAATTCTTTTCCTTTCCACTAACAATTTATTCACTTAATTGACAAAACGAAATAAAACATAAAAGTATAATAATTATAAAAATAAACTATTTAAATTGCTTGATATGTGAAAATGCGAAAAATATTTAATAAATTTAAAATAAATAATATTCACTTAAATTGATAAAAAAGAAAAACATTCAAAGTCTTTATTTCAGGGGGGGAAAAACAAAATTCAAGTGATATTCCACCAATGGCAAAACTCGATCAAGTCTAAATCTTGAGACTGAATTATCTCCTCAAAATTCGTTTGTCAATGAAATATGTGACATTTATATTAATAGGGAAAACAGAGATTTTTCTCCACGAAAATCTCACAGATCTCTGCTATCCAGGGAAGATCTTTTTAACTGTAAATGAAAAAGATAATGAAATTATGCGAGTTACGAATTAATTTTGTCAGGAGAATTTAAAAATAGTTTTCAAATACCGATTTTATGTTTATGAAATCAAAGCTGGATTTTTATTTCTAAAAGTAAAATAGATCAAATTATTTTTTTGTTTTAATGAAAATTAATTTTTAATTATTGTGTTTTAAATGATAATTCCATTTATCAAATCAAACAGATTTTTTTTTTACTATTTTCAAAATAATCTAAAAATTTGTAAAATGTTTTAGAAAAAAATTCCTTAATCAGAAATTAAAAAAACATTTCCTAACACAACTTTAGAATTAAGAAATTATTTAAGATTTGTGGTTTGTAAATTTTGTTTAAATGACACTTTAGTTATGTAATATTAATTTTGAAAATTTAATTCCATATTAATAATTAAATTTTGTTGTATTCAGATTATTATCTAGAAACTATTAACCATCAATGGTGTTTGATTTGGTACAGTTTGGATGTGTTTTTTACAGCCTCTACAATCATTCACTTGTGTACAATCTCAATTGACAGATACAATGCACTGAAAAACCCTTTAAAGATTCATGGCCAAAAACGTTATAGATCATTAGTTGTCCAATTGGTATGCGCTTGGATAATACCTTTCAGTATTGCTTGTCCTTTGTTTTTGTTTGCTTTGGAACTGGACAAGACTAGAGAGCATTCTTCATTCAAAGGATGTGGTCCACAAAACGCTTATTTCATATTAATTGCTACAATTGTGACATTTTTCATTCCATTAATAATAATGACAGTTACGTATGTGTTAACAGTGAAAATTCTCTACGTCCAACGGAAAGAAGCTGAGGCTAATCTTTATTCGAATGCTGTAGCTTCTCTTGTTTTCAAACCAAAGCTTTCAAGTTCTTTGGCCAAGTTTACCAGAACACCATCGACAAAGGTTATGAGCGAAAAGAAATTAAACGGAAAAAATGAAAACTCGTCAGCAATGCATAGGAGATCAATTTCAACAAGTTGTTTAGTAAATTCTTTAGACTCAGAATTCAAAGAAACAGAAAACCATAATCACTTTGAAATGACTCCTTTGTTAGCAAAAACGACGAGAAATAATTTTGTTGAAAATACATCAATGAATCTCTGTGGTTCAGACAATTTGAAACCATCTTTACAAGAAGACCAATACAAACAGACCTTACCTCAGAGGCAAGTTTCTTTTAGAGAACAGCAAAAAACTAAAAATCATTATTGGAAGTCAAACACAGTTTGTACTGTGCTGGAAAATCCTCTTGCTTTATTATCACATCAAAGATCTTTCAAAATGTCAAACAAAACCAAAACTGATGAATATTCAGCTTTCTATACGAAAAAGAAAGAAACGGAAAAACAGCTGAAACAAATTAATCGGTCAAGAAAAGCCGTACAAACGTTGGGGATTTTATTTCTACTCTTTGTCATTTGTTATCTGCCATTCTTTGTCGCTTATCTCGTTGATTTTTTTTTCAAGATATGCTCAGTTTCCTCAACAGCGGAAAAAATGCTTACTTTCCTCGAATGGATGGGTTATTCAGGTTCGATGTTCAATCCGATTGTTTATCACTTTTTTAATCCCATCTTTCGACATACCTATCAAAGATTAATGAAATGCCAATGTTATAGGGTCTTCATACGCCACGCTAGCAGCAGTCAAAGATAAATTAAAGTAAATTAATACTTGTGATTTTGTAAAACTATTTTCAAAGCAAGAATTGTAAATTATAAATAACATTTAATTTTATAATTTAGTCGAAAATGTAAGCCTGCTGTTATTGGCTGTTTAGTTGATAGATAAATCCTTAAACAATTTAAACAATTATTTATATTATTTTTTAAAATTATTCCTTTATCAATAATATATCACAAATTTGTTAAAATATATAAAACAAATTTATTTGATTCGAAATACTAAAAATCTTATTTAGAAAGTTTTAATATTTGCTAAAGTTGTTTATATATTTATATTTAGAATGAACAGTTATTAAAACCATATGTATAAAGAAACAAAGATTAAATAGAAAGATAATAAAAATGAACGAGATTTTTAATTTAGTAAACCATGTTTGGGTTGAAGGTTTTCAATTATACACTTATTTATCTATCATAAATAAAAATATAAACTCTATAAAATTAAAAAATGTATAAAGTCATTAAAAGAAAGTTCTGATGTTTTAAACGCCAAACTTTATTTTTAATTGGATACTATTTTCTAATCTTTTAGAATTAAAATAAATATAAATTTTCTTTAAATACATATAAAGTTTTTATACTTAAATAAAAAAATGTATTTAGTTAAATATCCACGTCATGTCAACATTTGTTACAGATAGTAGTCGACGTGTATAACACGTCATAATTTCGTCAAGTGATTATTTTGACTATGTAACGGATTTGTCTATTAAATTAATATGATGGTAATACACTACATAAAAAAAAGTTTAATTTAATTTCAATATATTTGTTAGTATAATAATTATATTATATAAATAAATATTGTAATAATAATCATTTAATTTAAGGTGTTAATAATTTTTTAAATTGAGCCTAATAATAATTAAATTGTGTTTACTCTTCTCTTTCTATTTTTATTATCACCATTAACAACGTTATTGAAAACGCTTATCTCACAATATTTGAAGTTTATACAAAGATTTCTTTTTACAAATTAGAGTTTCTCCATTCGATACGTATTTATATTCATGGTAATTAGAAATGAAATGCGCATCCACCCCCTTTAGTATATAGTAGAGACCGGTATAAGGTATCCCATTTATAGACATTAATCTCACTTAAAAGTTTTTAACATTGAGTATATTAGGTATAACGTAAAAATATTTTTGGAGTCAATTGATCATTTCCCTTAAATATATATATATATGCTGTGAGCATCCATTTTTACACATTTTTTATGTTTGATCATTTTTTTAATTAAATATATTTATAGTTTTTGTTATTTTGAATGATGCTTCTGTGCAATTGAGGTTTAGCATATTGAAATTTCCAAACAAATTTCACCTCAACAATTAAAATTAAATTGTTTTTTGATTCAGACGAAAATTATCAAGATTTGAAAAACTCATCAAAGAAGGCTTCTGATATAAACTGAATAAAATTCCAGTTGTTCCACAAATATAATGTCAAAGAGATCACAAACTAAATATTTCAAGAATTTTTTTTTACATGATCTATCTGCTATGCCCGAATATTTTTTTGTTTATTTTTTGTATAACAAAAAATTAATTACCTTTTTCCATATTTAAATATTTTACCTTTTTCATCAAACTTCTATTTTTACAATTCATTTTGCCTACATTTCTTTTTCAGACTATCAACCAATATAAATCAAAACATTGAGAGACATTCTAAAGATTTTTAATTTTTGTTTTTATAAATAATAAAAAAGGTGCACGTTACAAACCGATATATACATTAACAATAAATCTATTTTGATTAAGATTTTCCTTCTAAGACGAATCGATAGGGAAGTCTAAAACGGCATAGCCAACTGTTATCCATTTTAGAAACATATTTCTTCTAAAAATCTATAAATGTCTATTGTTTATTTTATTCTCACGATAAATTGAAGTTGAAATATGTAGGAATAATTCTTAGATAATATTATTGTCAAAAAATGTATCAGTTTAATATTAAACAAAATTATGTTAATTTTCTTGTTATTTTATTTTCATCACCTTGATTTGGTTATTAGTTCATTTTTCAGTAGATAACATTTAATCTGCACTTCTCAACAATAATATATTTCAAGGCTAGTTAAATTCGGTAGAAAAGTTTGAAACATATATATTGCATATAGATGACAGACAGGAACATATCGAGTATAGCCTGTCGGTTATATGAAGGAAAATATGGAAATTTGTATCCAAACTGTTTGTTGATTCTGTTCTGAGATTGGTGTTAGTATCAACATAACATTTGAAAATAGGATCTTGCTATAATAGTTTTTTTTCCTACATAAATAACAATAGTCAGTATTATTGAAAGAATTTTCTTCTTCCGAAGTAAATAGATATATAAATTTGTCTTCTTTATATTCTTCTAAAGGTTTAAAAAATATTTCTGACTATTAAATTGATAGTAAGAGACAGCAGAAATTAGCTATTGCTTTTGAAAATAAATAATATCGATTTAAAATCTGTACAAATAACAAATGGGAAGTGTTTTCATCTTTGACTAGTTTACTCCAAATTTTATCTTTGGGTAAAATATATAATATTGAACCCAACTGATCTTTTTTACATAATTCTTGATGCCTTTGAATGCTTTTGGCTTCTAATCCGAACATTAAAATCACTTTTTACTTATAATTCACCAACTTGAGTAAATAAGTCACTGTAGTATAATGATATGTTTCACCATCTTATCAATAATAAATAAACTATCATCATTATACATCGGGTTGATATAATTATAAATTAACACATTGTTTACCAAATCCAGATTATGCTTCTCAAATGTTGGGATATCGTCTAATTTCATTAGAATCGTATTATGAGTCTTATACTAAATCTTTCAAGTAGAGTAAACATTTTGTTGTTCGGTCTATATGCTTCTTGATTATATCAAATTAAAATAGAGTCAAAACAATGTATATAAAACATAGATTACCTTTATTTTGTAAATTAAGTATTGCTTTTTTACATTTTAATTTCCTTAACATTATATATATCGATGATCATTTTATAATTGGATGTGAGCGTAATAAATCAAATTGAATCTCCGGTTTAGTCTTTATGCTAGAATCATATAAGCTTTGCCCGATTTGTGAATTATTTTAATAATTATTATTTCAATTATCTCCGATGTTATGGTACTATTTTTTTAAAAACGCTTTAAAAATGTGTAGCCGAATTCGAAAGTTGAGAAGCTAATGCTCACACATTGGCCAAAAACGAACCATAGTCTTCATTAGAGGCTTCTAATACTTTACTTGTATCTTTGTGCAAAAGTTGTAATATTCATAGAGCAATCAGGTTTAAGCAATCACTAATATTTAAAATATATATATTGATACAAATATTAACTTGTGTCCTAGTGCAGTTAGTAAGCTTTGTATAAATTATAAAACAATATAGCAAAACAGTTGAAAATCTAAAAAGCGAAGGAATTTGCGGTTGTGTAATTCAGCTGACAAGTTGATTACATATTCATCAAAACCATCATTAAAAAATTTAATAAAATCGATGATAAATTGTTTGACGCACATCTCAATAAGGATTCTATATTTTTGGATATACCCCGCTACATCGGACATTCTGTACTGGATTTATCCAAAATACGAATGTATCAACTCCAATATATTAAATTGGAAAAATATAGGCGACAATTTAATTTCCAGATAAATTTAGTAGAGGGTGATACTCATAGCTTCTTCTTTGAGATTAAATATTTAAATCTCAATGTTCTTTAAAGTTTTGGGAAATTTTTGAGTTGAGAAACTTTTTCTAGGGATTTTGATTTTTTGGATATTTTTAAGTTAGAATATCCTTTCCAGGAGAAAGTTGTATCATGATAATATCCTTGTATATTTTCCATGTTTAGTTTTTATTGATAAAAGAATCCCATGAATATTGACAGTAACCTGTATCAAAATTCTCTATATTCATCGATAATCCTTATTAAAATACATGTTATGATAATAATATAAAATTTTCCATATATAAAATATTTGTATAAAAAGTTGTATGTATTTAGATATGAATGTATTATTATTTTCTATATATATATATATATATATATATATATATATATATTTGACAAAAATTTTCAAAGTATTTAAAAACTTGTAAAAGTAAAACTTTAATGTTAATCATTGAAGTGACATACATATTACATATGGTCTGTCCTGGAGGTGAACACTAGTTGTGAGTTGATTTTCTATATATCCTTTGTTCAATGAAACTAAAAACTTAGAGAATTTCAGGAGTTTATTGATTTTTAACCAATTTTGTTGAAAATGTGGCTAGGTTTTCAAACTTAGAAATAATTTGCAAATTTGGCTTGATTTTCTTAATTTGTCGTAAGGAAAAGTGTATGTGTTACATATAAAATTTATATATTTTCGTAATCTACATAGAATTTCGGTTCAACCTAGATGATTTCAGTTAGGTGTCCTGGAGGTGACAAATCCATCTACTACTTAATAATAATTAATCTATATAATGCATGTATATGTGTGAACATGTAATTTAAATTAATTAATCTATATAGTGTATGTATATATTTAATTTATATGTATCCTTCTATATAGTGTATATGCCCGTGACCTACTTATTTATTAAAGTTGCTTGGTAGACAATGTTTTGAAAATGAGTCTTAAATGTATAAAATTTCCATAACAGGCATAAAAAATCGGTGACCTACATAAAGATACTAAAAAAAAAATAAGCTACAATTTTTTTTGCTTAACAGTTTTCTCTAAGGAGGTTAGGTGGTGGCTGTATTGGGAAATGGCTGTGATGGGACATTAACATCTATTTAAGTTGTTGATAATAATGAAAGAGTATTGGATGAATACCATGTGATAATACGCAAGTTATTAAAATTCAATCAAATAAAACACACAGGTTGTAATAAACATACACAAATATTCTATGATATCCGTAAACGTACACATAGATACACATCAACCAATCAAAATCATGCATTGACATCAAAATTATACCAAGATATATTATAAAGAATTAAATTTTAGTTTTTCTTTATTAAATCTAACAATATAAAGATATGCAAATATTACAAAAACAAATATTACAACCAAAATGTATGTAGCACAACCACCGCAACATTTTAAATTTGTTATCAAATCATTTGAGGGAATTATATTCTGATTCTATATGATTTGACTGAAAACAACTAATATTTATTGTTATATTTCTTTTAATATAATTACGGTAATTTATTCTTAATCATTTCTTTTTGTAAGTTACTTTATGTTTTAAAAAGTTAGGCATGCAAATATGTGGTGAGATTTTATTGAAGATTATAGAGAACCAGCTATGTTAAAAGGATATTGAAACTCAAAACAAAATAAAATAATATTTTTTAAAGTCAAACACGGCTTGTATTTAACAATAAAATAATAATTGGAAACAAAGTAAAGTTTAAAAATCTAAACCCGTTGTAAACACTATTGCTTATTTGTAACAATTTTCACAATTATAATAAAATATTACTATAATATTGAAAGTTTGTCTTCGTTTTTTGTCAGTCACATTGCAATAAATGAATGAAATAACCAATTTCATATTTTATCAGATTTATTTTCATAATTTTCCGCAATAATAATAATCCTTTATTTTTATTAATGTTGTTTGAATTCTTATTTCTATTCATTAAAAATATTCGAAAAAATTTAAAAGATTTTTCAAACCATGTATTATTCAAACACAAATGTTAAAAATACTTTAGCATTTTCATATTTTGAGTGATGTCAACATTCAGAAATCATACACATTCTATTTAATATACACCTAATTCTGTTTTTACACGAATTATTTTTACACGAATTTGAAATAACACGAGTAAATACGAAAAAATATTTCTATTTTTACACGACATAATTTGAAATAACACGAATACAAAAAAAACAAAATTACTTTTTTTACATGAATTATTTTGAACAACATGATCATGACGAGGAACGAGCTGCCAAATTTCAACGTGAACTGAAATCATTAATGGCATCTTACAGGGAAGTTTATAATGGGTTAACGCGAAATAAAACTCAATCTAAGATAACTGATTTCGTTCAAAAATCTACTGATGTCCCAACACAGTCGGCTAGAAATGATAAAGATTAACAAAATCATTCCAGTGATGGCAGTGATATTGTAGTCTTTCGCAAACGTTTACGTTTATTATCAGACAGTGACAATAAATAAAATTGTTTAATGTTTAAATTTTTCTTATGGTTGTACTTTATGTTATTTAAGTTTTTTGGCAATGAATTTCTGGTATTATTTTTTTTATGAAATCTAAATTTTAATTTATTTTATTATAATTTAGTTTATTTAATAAATTAAAACGAAAATAAATTCTTAAAATAACTACAACAATATTTTTTTATATTATTTAGTCTAATTTTAACTTATTTTTTGAGGTCTAGAACCAATCTATTATTTTTGTACTTGGCCAGTATCTTTTTTTACACGATTTTTTTTTACACGAATTTCTCGGGAACCATTCTATCGTGTAAAAACAGAATTAGGTGTATAGCATAATAAAACTAATAAACATATTTATAATAACGATAAATTAATTATTAGATTTATCTCACAATTTTCATGGTCACTTTTGATCTGTTTTTTTATGATATTTAATATATTTTCTTTTTGAGAACAAAATTAATTTTTTATTATTATATTTAAAAATTGAATTAATATAAATGTGAAATTAAATTATAAAAATAATTATAAATAATTTTAACAATTTAAAAATATATTTTGCAATTACTACGATAAGCGTTTTGGATATTTATAGTAAATCTAATTGCTAAAATAATAATAAAAAAATGATTAATAATACTGATTAGAAATTCGTATGAATTATAAACAAAATGTTAATGTATTATTATTAGAAAAAATTAAGTAAAGAATATTTCATTTCCTAGATAATAACTACTATAATTATGTTCCCGTTTTGTTCTTACTTTTATTTCACATAAATTTTAAAAATTATCAATTCAATCTCTAGCAATTATTATTTGAAATATTGTATAATAGATTATAATTGCAGCAAATCAAAAAATCAACTAAAAATTTTTTATTTTAATTGAAGGTTTTTATATTTTTTAGAATAGTTTAATTAGCTCGATTTTGAAATGATGCAAATTTATTTTAAAATATATGATTTTTTTCAAAAAACTATTTTTCAATTTACTTTATAATATGGGAGATATAAACTATTAAAATTTATTTTTATGTTAATTCGTTTTTAATGGCTATTAAAAATAGACTTTTAATGTGGCGAATCATTGACCTCGGTGCACTTTATTGCTCTTTGGTGTATTATAGAGACACACAAAATTATCTGTTTGTTGATTTTTAATTTTGCATGAAATTAAAACAAATTGTCTAGAAAGAGAATGAATATATTAATTGAACATAAAACACAATAATCAAATACATGTATACTTAAGATGTGTGTAATTGCTGTATGGAATAAAGTCGTTTTAAAATTGTATTATTTACAATAAAATGACAGATAAAAAAATTTAATACTGATGACACTGAAATTTATTTCAAACAAAATATGAGTAGTAAATAAAAAATAAAATATTAACTGAAGAGAAATAATATCATTTTGGAAAGTCCTTAGTTTAACTATTTAATTTTAATTGATTCTGCTTCATTTATTTCGTGTGTAGTTGTAAAACTGGAATTTTGGTCTGTTAGGATTTCCATCAAATAATCTGTCAAATATTTGGTAGCCAATTTATTTTGTAAATTACATGAGGCAACGCATGACCCGTTCCATATCCAGAGTCATACAAAAAAATCTGTTTACATGAATTCACTGTTTCAAACATAACTTGGATCATTTTCCCATGTTTTGTCTTGAGATTCAACGGCGTTTAATCCAACAAAACTGGTTGTTTTTCTGATCTTACTTTGACGTCATTGTATATCGTGTAATACCAGATATTATCCATGTCATCAAAATTTGAACCATTCATTTTAGCATCAACAAGCATATTCTTTTTATTACTATGTATGTTAATCAACTGACCGCTCTCAATAGAAGTAAACGGATCAACCCCAGGTAAAATTATTTCATCAATTACATTCTACTTCTTGACACACTTATTAACAGTTTCACACACCAATCTTGAGTGGAATCAGTAACATTATTGAGCATAATCGAACAAGTTAAATATTGACATTTTCAAAATTAAAGTTCTATCTAAGGGTTGGAAAAATTATTTGGAACATACTTTTTGGTGAACCTTTGATGATTAGGTCATTTAACCCACAAATCAACAAACAAAATGCTTTATTTACAAGATTTTTGAGTGTATTTAATTAGTTTTTATTGCGTCAAATAAACTTTTACTGGATTATGCATAAATGATTATGTAATTGTTAATAAACGCATAAATATGATATTTTTATTGAAGTTGTTTATTGTCTAATGATGACGGTTGAGCCATCGAAATATATTGCAATTATATATTTTTAAAGAAAATTTTATTTAATAGTTTATTATTATTATTATTAATAATAATAATAATAATAATAATAATAATAATAATATAGCTATTGACTAATAAAATACTTATTCATTTAACAAACGTAAAATTTGGATATCAAGAAATGTTCAGAAATGTAAAAAAGAAACAAACTATCTTATTAGATAAAATTCGCCTAGAATAAACCATCTTTTTTATTTTGTTGCTATGGAAATTTAATTATTCATGGTGTTTTTATTAAAATTTAAAATAATATTTCGCAAATTTAAATATGAAGCTTAGTTTTCGATGGAGTATTAATTACTAAGATCTGAAAATATAATATTGGTAACGTTATTTTATAAAAATATATTTTAATTATTATATATAATTATTATATCAGTAATCAGTGACTATGGAATTGGAATACATTTTTTGTATAATACAGGAAGGCAAAAGGTTTGTATGAGTATCTGAAAGTTAAGTACAGTGATTATGAAAGGAGAAACTCTATAGTCTTTAAAGGTTATAATGAAATCGAATAAATAAGAGAAAATATCAATCAGAGAAGAAGAGGAGAAAACGAAAGTCTAGTTAAATTTTGGCTATGAGTGATCAGGGCCATTTATCAGCCGACATATTTCATATTTTTTGAATATACACATTGTTATTTATTTAAATTTTATTTTTATAAATAATACTTATAGTAAAAAAGCAAGTGAAAATTATTTATACAGAAATTTCGTTTAGAAATGTCTTGTCTATGATTACTCAGCTGACAGCTGTTAATACATGTCAAACGAAAATCGAGTGATTTAAGTATTTTTAGAATTGTCTTTTGAAATATTGAGCCTTTGGTGGCAGGATATGGTTCCTAATTTAGCAGTTGGTTTTAACATATTCATTCTGCCCGTCGTTTCCTTGTTCAATCTTCCTTACTGTGGATTTAAATCAAAAATCGCTGCCTTATATTTTTGTTTCATTTGCCAAAGATAGGATATCGTGATCCAGAACGGAAAGTATTTTCTGTGGGAAATTCCGATTTATTCAATGATCAGAAAATAATATAAACAAATAATGTCAATGGAAATATAACTGAAAATTAAGTATTTAAAATGATGCTTCTTTTGATAGATCTCGTTTTCATATTATTTCCAACCATCAAAAATATAAAAAGTTTTATTGAAGTTAAATGTTTAAATTTCGTGCATAATTTTATTTTTTTTTTCACAGAACCAACATAAAACCCATAAGTAAATGTAAATGTATACCAAAAAAGAATTATAATATGAGGTAAAAATAGTTTTGTAACTCATTTCAAAAATATATTATTCAAACAAACAAAATAATCATTGTGAGGATAATTAAATAGAATAATTAATTACCATGTTAAAAATATGTTATAAATGTTAATACAATTATAATGATAAATTTAAATATGTTTAAAAGTTAAAGTATGGAATGATGAAATTGCATGATTGTAAAATTAATATTTAGGAATGTTTGTAATTTAAATATATTAAATATTTATTGAATGTTTGTGTATTAATATTCCTTATTCAGTTATTAGTCCATACTTACTGAAATATCCTCAAAAGAAATACTTAAAAACATTTATGATTAAAAACAACTTTAGATCGTTGTTTTAATATTGTTTTGTTTGTAGTTTTTTTTTGAATAAAGTTTGGAATTTATTATAATTTAGTTTTTAATGGACGAATTAAATTTACGAAATCAAACTGCTAATAATCATAAAAACTAATCTTAAAAAAAATCACAACATTTTAAATTGAATAATAGGTCATGCGCTAAGAATTATAAAACGAATTGAGAATTAAAAACGAAAAAGAATTATAAAGAAAAATAAAAAAATATTCTCAATTCGAAAAAAAAAGTTTAGATAAGGAAATAATAAAATAAGCCCTTGCTGTAAAGTAATTATTATATTGATGAAAAAACTTTCGATAATCGAAATTGTTTTCATCAATATAATAATTACTTTGCAGCAAATGCTTATTTTATTATTTACTTATCTGATATTTTAATTTCTGCTGCTGCCAAGCAATTGAAAATGAAATTGTAATTACAAAATTATATATAGAAAAATGGCTTTTGTATTAAAATTTAAAGAAATTTAAAATATTAAAATATTGAAAAATATCGAAAATTTCGATTTATTTTATAAATCTTAATTAATACAAAAAATAATTTCACCGACGTCCTCATTCTCCTGGAGCTTTGGAATACTTTAATGTCATAAATTACTTCTTAAGATTTAAACAAAATATTTGTAAATTATTAAAGTTTCTTACAGTCAATATTTATTATTTTCATATAAATAAATTTTAGAGTAAAATGCAATTAAATAATTTGTTTTCGATTATCAGATTTTATTTCCGTTCCACATCAGTGAACATTAAATTAATACCAGTTTTTCGACAAATCTTTAAAAAAAATTCTAAGATATGAAAAAAATAAATTAAAAATAAACATTTCACTACTCTAATAAGCCTCATTTGAAAAGATTTTTCGACAAATTGTAATTCTGTACTTTTAATTTAAAATGAAAACTTTTTCTAATGATGATGATAATTAAATTTGACAAACTTGATAAAAATAGTCTGAAAACTGGAAATTTAACCAAGCGGAACTTTTAAAACCGGTCATAAAACGTTTTTTAATAAAACGTAAAAAATATAAAAAATATAAATTTTTCTATAAAATTGTAATAAAAATTAAATGTCCAGTTTCGTCATCAACAAACCTTTCAATCTAAGAATACTAACACTAAAAAATTATGAAAAAATGGCCTAAGTTATGAAGTTCTTCATGTGAAAACTAAAGATTTTGATTCTCAATCTTCTTTAAAATCATGATTTTCAAACATTTTTCTGAGCGACGTTTTTTCCAAAATACCAGAAATAGTTCTTTCATAAAGCCTTTATAACTACATTAACTTGAAATTTTTTCAATGATCTCACCAAATGTCAAACAATTATAAAACTAAAACCTGTCATTTATGACAAAAATTTGTTTTTTTGTAGTTATAATTTTTTAAATAATTTTTTACAAAAAATGCGGGTGTTTGTACTTTGTTAAAGATATGATTATTTATTTTCATTTCATACTTTACCTTACCAAATGCAAAATTTAATATATTTTTCATTATTAAATGACACAACCTTAATTTATTACTTGACCTATAAAATGTTATTAATTAAGTTATATGTTATAGGTTATAAGCATACCTGTTATTTAAACAAAATTCATCTAATTAAAACAAAATTAAATATATATAAATAATATATAAAGTTTTCAGTTTAAATTGTATTTCTGCTGCAAATTAATAGAAGTGAATTTCGTATAATAAATGTGTTTTGATTACAATTTCTTTCTTTATTTAAGACAAGTTATTTGATATAAAGTATTTAACCTTTCGCAGAGCCAGGAGTTTTGAAGAATTTATATAAAGATGCACAAATAATAACTTCTTATATTTGCATTTAACGAGAAGTCAATAATGAAATATTTTTGTTATGTATTTTTCTCAGACAGCCAGGGAGTCGTAAGTTAAATATTCTGTTTTAGAAATAACTATATTTTTTAAATTAAAAATACAATAAAAATATTAAAAAAACGTGTTGTTTTATATTTTGGACATAAAACATCCCTCTAAGTTTGTTATATCTCTGATTAATAAAACAAACTTGTTTTTAATTATTTAAACAAAAACTTTTTTATACCTATCCAAAAATTATTTCCACCATAATGACTATCTTAAATTTGCAGCTAATTAAAAATAAAAATTCATAAAAATTAAAAATATTTTATTAATTTCAAAGTTGAATAAAACAAACGAAATGAATGCCTTTTCTTTAGGGGAGTTTATTGATAGTTTTATTTTATTCTGTAAATCAATAAATATAAAATACAAAAGTCTAAGAATTATTGCGATTATTCGATCAGATAAAAAATGTATAAACTCTTTTGATTTTTGTCGGTTCCTATTGAGATAACGTCTCGAAATGTCTAAAAGATAAAAATATATTATGTCTTCCATAATCTTAAACAATTACTTTTGATAAATATATAATGCTGAATTTATAATTTTCTTTTGTTCTAATTGATGCTTCTAAATTACATATTATATTGAAATATTTGCGAACGGTGAATAGTGTTAAGCAAATGCCTTTTTATTTTTCATTCAGATATTATTGGATAAAGATTTTTTGATATTTTTATTATTAATTTTTATTTGATAATTGCAAATAATAAATATTGACTAACTTCACGTATTATAGTTTCCAGTAAAATCGGGACAATTAAAATGTCAATAGCAATGTAGCCATATGTGATAGAAAGAATCTGAAAAAATAAAAGAAAAAAAGACAGTTCATTTTAATTTTTTACACAACAAATATCATAACTAATAGACATGAATGCGATTCTGTAGTTCATTGGAAACATTTTTCAGCTGATTTTCGGAAATTCCACATATCACATCACTTATACTATCTTGCAAACAAATACTAAATAGAACCTTTGATGAGACCATACACCAAGTTGAGATAAATTCCGCTATAATGCAAGTTGAAACATAAATAAACTTATTGGAATTTATTTTTTCAGAAAATTTAATGGATTTCAGCTATTTCTGAAAATGCTGCAAAGTAAGTTATTTTTTAAAGTTATAAATTTTTAAGAGTTGAATTATGATTTTATAAGGAAATTAAATCATTATTCAAACTTATAATTATAACTTTTGATCTACAAGCTCATGCATATTATTATTAATAATCATGAATATTCAGGAAATGATTTATTTTATGATTACTTATTTTTCGGATATTATTCAAAAAAAGTGAGTTAAATTATTTTTGAAGTTATAAAAATTATTAATTGCATTAAATAATTATATTTTTTATACATATTTTGAAAAGAATCTTCGAATATGTACACAAAATAATTGGGTTTATGATTATTTTTTAAAACTCACTAATATAATTTACAATTTATGCTTTTTTCGGATTTCAGGTTTTGTTTTTTTTCGATAGAAATATCTTAAATATTAAATTAATTTTAGTTTTAAGGGTAAATCTTATGAAGATACATCCTCATTTACTCGAAATTTCCTAGCAAAAACTCAAAATTTAAATTAAAAAATTTTTCCGCCATTTTTCTTTTAAAAATATCTCAAAAATGTCTAGAAATTAATTTATTATAGGGTTTTTTTCAACTTCGGATGGCTACATGTTAAAAGTTTGCATGCATGTTTTATTATGGGTTTTATTTTACAAGCAACCTCAAGGTGAGTTGGTGTGTTTATTTGCTATAAATTTATTGATTTTTGTTTTATATTATAGGTGATTTATCTCAACTTCGCTAAGACCTAGATACATCAAGCCTTTTTTAATCCTCTTTCTTTTACATATGCTTAAAAAGTCAAAAGTATTTTTTATTGCACACGCATTTTAAAGATCCGATATTATAATCAACTATATATTATTAATGATAATCACTCGTATTATTGTTTTGATCTTTGATTGTAGAAAACTTGACGGCAATAAAATTTAGTTGTAAATTTCGAAATGAGTTTCGTGACCACAAACAATCTCAGGGGTCCAATTTCTGTTACGGGACATTTGAACAAATGTTGAGATCCATTGTGACTGTTAAAAATTCATTTAGAACTTACACTAAAAATCATTCCAATTTAAAATATCAAATAATTTTTTTTTAAGTCAGCAAAGTGAGTTTTTTTAATTCAACCATTAAATTTATTAAATAAAAAAACTAAATTTTTTTTCATTTTTACATTATCAAATGAAAAATTTTAGCTTCAAATGAGATTTAAATAGTAGTGACTCTATTTAAAAAAAACAAAAAAAAATTATTTTGAGAAAACTGTTTTTCAGAAAGATTCACAGAAAACATTTGCTGCCAACTGTTACCGAATCAATCAATCATAGATAAAATCTACTTCTAGGGTATTTAGTTTCACTATTTATCTATGGACCTAGCTATTAAAGTTTAATGAATAAAATAATTTATAAATTAATTATTTTAAAAAAAATTTAAGAATACTTTCATTAAAATTAAATTTTAAAATTTAAAAACACATTTCATAAAATTATAGGATTATTAATTTAATCTTTATATTTTAATTTCATTTATTTCAAATAATTTAAAATGAAATTTAAAAAATGTGAAATTATTTTAAAATATTTTAAATCAAATTAATTAAATTTTAAATTGTTGCAAGAATAATTTGATATTAACCTAGCAAAATAAAAAAAACAGAACTATTTATTATAAATATTTGAAAATAATATATATTAGCATTAATGAATATATTTTCATTTTAGATATTTTGTGACAAAGGGTTTTCATGGTCTACGAATTATCAAATATACATAAAATATGTAAATCATAATTATAAATTGTCTTCATTTTGCTTATATTGTTTCACATATAGATGTCGAGATTAGTAACAAATTTTAGATTGAAATATATTTTTTTTGTATTTTTCATTTATCATTATTTATTATCTTTTATAATAATAATAATAATAATAATAATAATAATAATAATAATAATAATAATAATAATAATAATAATAATAATAATAATAATAATAATAATAATAATAATAATAATAAAAAAAATAATAAAAAAAAAAAAAAAATAATAATAATAATAATAATAATAATAATAATAATAATAATAATAATAATAATAATAATAATAATAATAATAATAATAATAATAATAATAATAATAATATTAATTTCCGATAAAAAGATCAAAAGTTAGACTTTTTGTCATAATTTAATAACCACTTCACTTATTTTAACATAAATGAAATTTTATGATCGCAATTTTCTGGATTATTTTGATCATTAATTGGTTTATGTGGATTGTTTAACTGAGAACCGCCAATTTCATTGAATTTTTAACTTAAAATAAATAATGTTTTGTATAAATCTATAATCTAACTTAAAATTAAAAATTGAAAATAGTTTAAAATTTTAAGTTGAATCAATAATTCAACATTAATATATTTATTTTTGATTTTGTTTTATTAATTAATTTACTATTTAATTAAGTGTTCAATTGTACATGACAATGCACTAAACGTTCCATGGAGAATTAATTTTTCTCTCAATAATTAGGTATAAAATCATGAAATAATACAAGATTTAGAGAGCTAACTATGCAGACATAGTTTACCGAAATTCTATGAATTTTTATTTATGCTAATCATTAAAGAAATGAAATAAAATTATCTCATTGAGTATCATTAGCCTGTATCATAAACCCTTCTATGAAAGAACTAAAAGTACGAATATAATCCTTTCGACGCAGACATGTTGTTTTTCTTCTAGCTACTTAGTCGAACAAAACTAAAATGTCGTACAGTCGTTTTTCCCTCCTACGATAAAAAGAAGGAAAGCTGTGGTGTTTATTTATTAATTATTACACTGTAATATCAAATATATTTCAGGCTGGAGTAAGAGAAAATTTGCTGTTATAAAATTACCAGAGGAGGACAAACGGAAATATTTATGTTTATTTCTTCAACCCCATTAGATGAGAATTAGAATAAAGTATTTATTGACTTTTTATCATATTTTATTACAAATATATATGATTTGTAACATGCTATTTTGTCTTCAAGTAAGTAAGCTCTGTCAGTGTGCCTCATGATTATAATCACACATTTACATTTTTAATGCAACATTTTATTTTAATAAAAATAATACTTTTTAATTTTCGAGGTCCAATGATATGTCCTAAGACGGAAGTTATGCGGCTTAGAAAAATAATTATACTAAACGTCTTAAATCTATTTTTACACAGTATACGTATTTCTTTAACATTACCGGCACCTGAAGCTTTATAGAGGAAGTCTACTTCATGTGTCTATAAAGATGTTGGAATTTTTTATTATGAAATAAATGGGTTTAATACGCCGTGTTTATTAACAATAAGAAGGTTTTCCTGGCAACATTTCATCCGATTTTCACACATCTCAAAGGAAAAACTTGGTACAAACCAGGTTGCCAATTTTCTTACACTAGATTCATTCGGAATAATTCAAATTTAACCGATGAAAGAAAGACGAAGATCTTCCTTATCATAAAATACTAACTGGCGATCATGTTTAAACTGTCTAATTTTATTGTAGAATGTGATAGGAGAGAGGCCTAAATTGCCATAAGAAATATCTACAACCGATTTACTATTTTGTTTGATTGTTGTCACCACTCGAAAATATTAATTTGTTCACTGTGATATTTGACAGGATGTAGCATGAGTTGACAAATAAATTGAAAATGTTCACTTTAAAACAAAGTATATTTTTGTAATCATAGAAAAAATATTATGATTTCACTAGAATATTGATAAAATTCTATTTTTTGGAATCTGCTCACCCGATATTTGTCGAACCCAAATGAATTGATAAATAAGTTATTAATTGAATGTGATACATATTATCAAGTTTTTGTATACAAGTAGGAATACTTTTTCTAATATATAAAATAAATACCAATGACAATTAAAGATAAATTACAAAATTGCTTGGGCTACCATTTTAACATATCTTTCCACAACAAGGAAAAAATGTTAAAAGACTAAAACAAAAACAAAATTATAAAATAGAAATTAATAGAAATATCACAAAATTAAATTGTTTTAAACATAGCCTCACGTAAACATGTCACTTAAAAATTTATGCTTCATGAATTGGATCGTCAAAACACATTTTAAGCGTTAATATAAAGCATTAAAGAAAGAAGATCTTCCTATTCAGACGTGTTGCATTACTTATTTTTTAGGAATGATAACTCACTTAATGTATAAATACACATGGTAAATAAAGTAATATTAAACTTAAAACAAAAATTCTTATACTTGTCCAATGCTTACACCTACCTTTTATGAATTTTTTCGGAAAAGAATTTACCGAATTATTTGAAAATGAAAAATCGGTAAACTTTCAAGCCCTACTTGATATTTCCAAGTTGTTAGCGCATTATTTCGGTAGCTCAAACAATATTTTACAAAATATTATTCAAACTGTTAGTATTTATTAATTTTATTAAAAAAACATACCTACTAATAATTAAAAAATTCATTAAATATAGCTATGATGATTCATAGTATATTTTAGAACAATCAAAAAATTCTACAATATAAACAAAAAATCTTTCATATTAAAAAAACAAAATTTCACCAAAGACTAAGATACATTCGAAATATAAATTACAAGGATTTAGGTTCAGATAGAAGAAGGCTCAAAGATTCAATTTATAGATAAAAGAAAAACAATGAAATTAAGTAAATAAATTTTTAAAATAATAGTTTGATGATTATTTGGAATACAGTGAAAAATAGAGTATCCAGAATACAAAATAATGGGATGACAAACACAAAGAGAAAGATCGAAAACTATCAATTACTTCAAGAAAATAAATTAATTATTGAAATATGTAGAGGACAGCAAAATCGTATGTGCATATTTAAAATAAACATTAAACATATTTTTTAACTTTCAAATATCTCACATAATATATCGAAACATGAAAAACTTTAAAAAAAAATATTTATATTTAACTAAAAATAATAGTTCAGTAATTAAAAATTAAACTTTTCAATATTATCATATAAACAATATAAAAATTCTAATCAAGTTCAGACATACAATGAGCTGTATCTCATTCACTGAGAGTTGATGTAAAGCTACAACACACAATATTAGAGTTACCGTTTTGTTTTAATTCCTAGTGTTCAAATCATTCATAATTAATTATTGCAAATAATTAATAAAACAATAAAATATTTATTTTTCAAAAAATTACGTTAACTAACGTTGGATAAATAAAATCTTTTTGAAAAGACAATCTGACATAAATACGCTAAGTAGATTTTCAAATTTTCACAATCATTCAACACAATATTAGTTTGTTTACTTTATTTTAATCATAAAATTAATTTTATTTAACATTTCATCTCACAAAACATTAACAATAGTTATCAAAGAAGATGGCAATGACTAAATTGTTGTTAAAATAAAATATATATTTTAAATACTACGCAGCTGAAAACTATAGTAAAGTTACCTTAAAGGAGGCTATATAATAATATTTATTTATTTATTTTATGTACATTTTATCTATATTTAATCTCATGCTTTCACAGTATCATAATTATCGTTTTCCTTTCAATCCAAATTGGTTTTACACACGATTTCCCCCTTTCCAGATGCCATTTGACAAACAAATACAAAAAACTGGATGCTTCCATTTTGTATGTTTTTACAAGGATTTTGATCCAAGATCCTTTTTTAATATTTTTGATACGTAATGATTTTAATTAGGCAGTAATGCATTTTTTAGCCTTCAATGTAGTGGAAAAACCAACTGCTGTCAGCTGTTGCTTGAGCTAAATTTTTATTAGTAGTTTTTCTAATTCCATGAATATAATTAATTATTTCAAAATTTAGTAATTTAATAAAGCTAATTAATTAAATTTTTTAACTACTTTTAGATTTTATTTAGTAAAAAGCATTTGCGACGAAAAAAAGTTTATAATTAGTTTGTTTACATGCGACAATATTTAAGGAATTAATTAGAATTTTCCTCTGAAATATGGTTAATTTGATATTACTATAGCGAGTGCTCTACTGACCAATTCTTCCTTATAGCAGTGATCTACCGATATATTCTTCATTATAGATTGTGCTCAACCGATAATTTCTTCCTCATTATGTGTGTCTTACCGACCAATTCTTCCTTATAACGTATGCTCTACTGACCAACTCTTCATCATATCATGTGCTCTACTTACCTCCCCACTCAATTATATTTTCTATTTAGGTAAAAATCATATGATCGAAAGAAAAATACTGATCTCGATTATCGATAAAAATATCCATCTTGATTCAAAAATGCAAATTCGGTCAATTATAAACTATTGGCTTGATGCTAAAACAAATATCGTCAAAAAATGACAATTGTGAATAGAAACATTTCCAATATATATGTGACTATAAATCCTTAGAAATTCCAAAATATATTTTTTAAAGCATGTTGATTCTAGTGCATTTTTTTAGCATTGTTAATAAAATAAAATTAAATTATTAATAATTAAAATATTAATAAAATTAAATTGAAACATAAAACTAGAAATAAACACTATTAAATGATTAATCATCACTATTAAATTTCATTACCACCCAATTTAGATTAAAAACTGAATACCTAAAAAATAAAAATAATTTGATTGATAAATGTTATAAAAATAAACAAAGTCATAATTTGAGAAATAAAATTCTATGTTCGTTTTAAAGTTTTCAAAATATTAACTTTTAATTTAATAAATTAATATAATTTATTTTTTATAAATAGAAATGTTTATTCAAATTTAAATCCAATTCATAAATTTAATCTAGTGATTGTCACTAATGAAAAGAAACTGAATTAATTTATGTTGAAAACTTTTGTCTGGCTATTAGACTGAGCGAGCAAATGCTAAAAAGTTAAAATATGCAAATTAAGGTAACACTGAATTTAAAAATAGACTTCAGTTGGCAAAATTTGAGTTTTTTAAATCTTCACTTAGATTTTGACTATAGATCAATGTTTTCTCATATTTACCACAAAGTTCCGACACTATCGTTTACAAATTTAATAATCTCAAAATAATACTTGATAAAAGCAGTACCCGAAAATTTGTTTTGAATAAGGGGAATCATTGATCTATAGTCAAAATCTGAAAGAAGATAAAAGAATTTCAATGGAAAGTAGATCAAAGAAGAACAGAACAATAGGATAAATAATTTGGCTTAATAAAATTATTTTTATATTTTTTTATATCAATTTTGTTTAAGTCGAGAGGAAATAGGCCTGGTCTTTGTGATTGATCAATGATTAAAAGTAAATGGTAAATTAAATTTTTAGCGTCGGTAAACCCGAATGAGAAATAAAAGTATGCAATATATTTTAAGTTATATTTTATGTGTTATTTCAAAAATGTAATTGGAAATGTTAGACGACGAAATTGATATATAATCCTTATTCAAAATAATTTAAATTGCAACATCTAACTATTTGTAGTATTTTCAATTGCATAATATAGAAAAGGGGGAATTACTAGTTTGAGCAATATTATAAGAACTTTTTTTTGATTTTCATACTGATTTCTTTTCAATTTCGAATAGCATTATATTTATATTTATGGCATTTTTCAAGTGAAAATTTCGTGAAAATCAAATTACATCGATATCTTTACTGATTCATAGTCAAATATCTTAGTCTATATATTTTAATAAATATATGTAAAATGTTATTTAAGCAATATTGTTGATACAAATCACATATATACTTAATTCATATCACTGCACACAAGTCCTGCATCATTCAATGTCATAATTACCTGGTTATACAATTAGTTAATTATACATTATGTATTTATACCATCCTGCAAGCCGATTTAGAATTATTCGAGAGTTGAAAATTAGAGTTATATTATTTTAATAAAAAATTTAAAATGCATTTTGAATATGAGTAAAGATTTTTTTTTATTTTTTAATATTTGATTTGTTTTAATATTTAAGTTCGTTTCAGTATAACACAAATCAAAAAATTAATAAATTAATATAAAATTTTGATTATAATAAGTTTCAAGATATAATTTATAACTGTTGACTCTATAATATTGTTTTATTATTCATTTATCACTTTCACGTTGGATTATTTTTCTATTAGATTTTCTATTAGAAATTTGAGAATTATTCGAAAATATATACAAAAATTATATTTTATTATAAAGTAAGCAAAAATGAATATTAAAATAAAAGACTAGTCTAAACATAATAAGCACAAAAAACGGCAGTGTAAGTTATTGGTCATGTAAATATAAAAAAGCTAGATAAATATCGTCATTGATTGTAAGTAAATATTTTTTTCCGTAGAAATATACGGAAATGGTTCACATTTCATTTTCAATAAGACTATATATCAATTATTTTTAGAAAGAGGAAAGAATTCGATCTATGGTCTTATTGAAAATGAAATGTCAAACTTTTATAAAGGTTGTTCTCAGAGAATTTCAAAGATATCAGAGAAGTACCCAATTATTAATCAAAAAAAGAAAAGTCATTCACTGTTTTTGTAAAATACCTTGATATGAATATTGTTTGCCGAGAAAACCAGTCGTTGACTTTCATTAAACTTGAGTGTCTGAAAAATGTTGAAAAACTTCTTTAATTATTAAAATTATTTAATTTATTTTTTATTTTAAATTTTGTGCCAACAATAATTGGAATTTTTCACTTGACAACTGTGCAAATTTCATTCTAAAAATAAACCGAAAATTGTAAAAATTGGTATTTAGTCCAAGAAAATAAATAAAATATTCTGAGAGCTTATTAAAAGTACCGACATAAAAATGTGACAGCTGAACACAAAAATAAAGTAGAGATAATAAATAAAAAAATTTCAATTATTTTTTTTGAAATTTGCACAGCTTCATTTTTAGTTCAAAGATATTTGTGTAATAATTTATAGTTTAAGATAAAATTTCTGTTAATTATAACAAATTATTAAAACAAGCAGTTTTAAACATTACATTTATTCTGTGATATTTAACAAAACAAGTGCAAAATTATTCACTATGAATAGTGATATTTAAAAATGTTTGAAATAAAAATAGAAAATTACAAATTTCTAAAATCAATTAAAAAATTAATTTTATATTCGATAAAACCTAAAATTAATATTTTTTTAGGGGGTGAGGAGAATGGTAACCGGACAAAAATGAAAATTTGATGACGTTTAGGGTAATTTTAAATTGATCAGAGGTTTTTACAAGAGCCTGAACCCGAAAACAAAGTAATTAATTAATTGATGGTTTATGAAAAGCCCATAAATCATGGAGAATCTCGGGAAGTCAGTCTAAATGAATAATAAATTAAATTGGGGAAAACAAATTGGGCAGCAAGTTTTACAGTGCCGTTTTATGTATGGGATGAATAAGGAAAAACAGAAAGCAAAAACTAAAAATTACTAATTATTGTTACTGTCAAAAGAATAGTTAGAGAAGTGAAGGTTAAGAAATTAAAGTAAATATTTTTTTGATTTAAGGTGATATCATTGGGTGTCTATCATATGAGTTGTCAATTGCTAATATATCTAATGCATTCAGTTTTTGTTTGAAAGAAAGGAAAGCGAACAGTAACCATTTCCAACAGCCAAACAATCTCCTATATCATAGACAAGTATACTCTTTTATCACCACTATATTGCCTATCTAAACTTTCTTTAGCTATTTGATATGCTTCTGCCGAATATTCTAGTTTATCTATCAATTCTAAAGGTTCAAGGTGAATATACTTGTGCAGGTCACATCTTCACCGTTTGATTCGTCCACATATTACAGGCTTTCTAATTTTCATTTTGTTCAGGTAATTTCTTTACTTGCTGATTTAAGCAGACTCATATACACTCTCATCTTTATTGAGAGACTGATTTGCTTTTTGGGTTATTAGTTCTCCAATAATTTATATAATGCCGTAGTTATATCCAAATTTTGCATTCATTTATCAATTGTACTCAACTGCCATAATTTCTCCTTTTGATTTTCATATTCATCCAACCGTTGAATTACTTCTTTTCCATTTATATTATTTAGTATCTTATTTCATTAATCTGTTCGTACATTTTTTTTAATATAAAAATTGTGGGATCTCTTTTTGTTTTTTCCCAACTCTATTTTCTCTTGTCTGTTTTAAGATACATTTTTCAATAAGATAGTTTATTACGTCTCTTATTTCAGTATTCAGTGAAGGTTCAAGTATTTCCGTGTAAATACATCGTGTCGTGATTGGAGTTTTGTTTAATTTTAAAAAAATCGTAATATTAAATCTAAATTTAGAATATAAAAACAAAAACAGACTTAATTCTATAAAATCAAAATTTAGCAAAATTTTAATTTTTAAACAAAAAAGTTGACATTTTCTTTCAATAATATCAATCGATTCCATAAGTCGACTGTAATCAAGAACTGGAGAGTGGAAATGATGGGCTGTCATTCATTGTTTTAGAGATTATTTAGTCCAATGTTTCTCATTATACAATTTTACGCCATTTTACCCTTTTAACTTCGTTAATTGTTTAAAATGCAATTATTTTGATTTCTTATGTCATTATGTGGTATTTAAACTGTATATTTAGTTTTTAATGGCTTTCATAATAATACCAAAATAAATTAAATTGTTAAATTAACAAAAATACCCCGATACCTACAAATCGTCACCGACTTCATATGCAATATTGTAATATTGAAATAGAAAGAAATAGCGAAAACCAATTATTTTTAGCAAATTAAAAGTTTTCTTTTGTTTAAATTTTATTGTTATATTTTCTATTTTTAAATAGAAAAGTTATTCGATTCGAAATATTTCTAACTGGATTGATAATGGTAAGTAATAAGGAAGTCTCGACATGAAAGGAGGCAGAATCATCCTCAAAAAGATTGTTATGAAATATTTATAAAGACTCATTTGTTAAAATAACTGCTTTGATGAAGTTTAGTAAAGAAATTCTTTGCCTCTAATGTTGATCAGATTTGAGTGGAAAACGCGAGCCTCCTCACAATTTGATTATATAATTCAATTTCAATCTAAATTTTTAAAAAGAAAAATAGGGAAAATATTTATTTTACGTTACATCATTTGTCACTGTAACAATTATATCATGAATAATTTTGGATGAAATAAAATTAAAAATTGAGAACTAAATTTAGAATTTATTTTAACTTCAAATTAATGAATATTTATAATGTTTTTATTTTGACAAATGTTTAAAAATTATACGGAGTCAAACTTTTCATTGATATTTAGTTTTCATTCATTAAATCAAATTTGCTTTTTTATTGTACCTACCCTCCCCATTGAGTGTATAATTTTAATATCTTTCAATGTTTTTCAATTATCATTATGCGATTTCAAATTTTACAATATTCTTCAATTTTTATAGTCTTTATTTAAAATCTGAATAAGTAGGAAGAGTCAATACTTGAACGGGTCACCGTCATCACGGATCCTTCTATGCTGAGGTGAATAAATATTAAGCTAAACTTTTATTTGCATTTTTATATAATTCACCTAAATGTTTTATGGAATTTTTATTTTTTTATTAAACATTTTTATGTAGGTCACGAAATATAATTCATTTTCACACCAAGATAGATTAAATTCTAAGTAGCTCACAGACATACATACATGCTAAATACATAGTCACCGCTGGAACACTATCTATAAGAAGGTTACACACATTTGATACCAGTTTTTATCAAAAAGCTTTACTATTTTCATATTTTTAAACTTTCCGAAATTATCTTTAGTCAATTATGTAATTTGAGGATATTTCAAGATCGTTATCACATTCCACATAAGAGAAGTAAAGACTACAAATGCAATTATGATTTATTAAATGAAGTTCCAATTTTAAAAGCTTTTTATAAATTCCAAAAATGGGGATAGATTACAGGAAATTATGGAAAATATAAAATAAAAGCATTGAAAAACGTAATTTCTAAGTGAAATAATAATTTTAAAGTCAAATATTTTTAATTATTCAGAAATTGATAAAAGAAGATTGATTGAAGTTACTCAACTGGAGAAAATTACTGAAATTTGTGAATGAAAATATTTTAAAAACTTTAAAATCTGTATTTAAATAAAAAAATTTAAAAAGAAAAATTGAAATTCATAATTATTGTTTCGTAAAATCTGTATCTTATTAAAATGATGACTGAATCGAGATATTGAAACCTTTTGGAGAAATATTATTTTTATTTGTTGGATTAAAGAACATGAAGGATCCCACCAAAATCCACTAAAAAACCAACAAAGTTCTGGTACTACAAAGCAATACATGTACACGTACAAGAGTTTTATAAAGTATGGTTGGTAAATTTATATAAAATAATCTACACTCAACCAGAGCCGGATTTACTAAGACCTTAAAGAGGCTGCAGCTTTTGATACTTAAAACTTGTTTATAAAGATTTCATATATATTTTTTGTAAATTATCCACAAGTTATCACTTTTGAGTGGAGTTTAATAACTATACAACCTTTTGCTACAGAAAAACAAATCGCATCAATACTTACATTTATACATGAACCTTTTAGCACACTTGAATTATTTGATATTTATTATACTTATCTTTACCTTCTTCTTATTAGTCTCAGCATTTATAAATACAAAAACAAATTCGTAGAACTCAACCTTGACACCCCAATGAAGATAATGAAACATGGGAAAAGCGTTACTTATTCCGAGATTAATAAGCTGCCTAAATGTAGCTTAATATTGTTTAAAAATAAATTATTATAAATTTCCCATATATTTATATATAACTATTATTACGCATCGTTATTAATTCATTGACTTATATTTAATTATAATTTTTCATGTTAATTATAATCAAATAGAAATTATAAAATTTCAAATAATTATTTCAAAAGACCTTTCTAGTCGATGTTAATGATTATTTCATTATTAAAATGTATTGTTATTATTATTATTACTACTTTTGAAAGTATAAGAATAAAGCGGTGATTACTTGGTAGCAGCATAAATTAATATATCAGATAAGTGAATAACAAAATAAGTCCTTGATGCAAATTATGTTGTTAAAAAGTTTTGATAATTTAATAATCGAAATTTTTTTCAAAAAATATAATTATTATTTCGCAGCAAGAGCTTATTTTGTTATTCACTTATCTGATATATTATTACTTTTATTATTACAATAATTTAGAAGTCTATAGTAAATTTTTTATTATATTATTTATTAATTAGTAATTTATCCAATTATTTTTATTATTTCTGAATTAAATTGAATAACTTTATTGTTTGTTTTATTAATTGCGTTAACATAAGTCAACTAATGATTTTTTAATAATTAAATAAATAATTAATTAATTTTTCGATAACTTGTAAATATATTCATTATTAGATGATTGTTGTTACGACTTGTCACATATGTTACTGAATCTGTGACATACTCTGGTAAAAACCCAACTGCTACACTGCAGAGGAACTCAATCAGCGTTGACTGGAAATACCGTATCTTGAGACAGATTCTCATTTAAATTAAAAGAAAAATAATCAACTTTGAAAATAAAAATATTCAGTATATAATTTAATTTTTTTTTCAATATTTTTTATAATCTTTAAATAATTAAGATAATTATATAATTAGAATTATGCTAACTAATAAAATATAATAATAATAATTGTTTAATTATTTTATTTATTTTTAAGTAAATAAAATTTACAGAGAGAATTATATTGAAAATATTATGATAGAAATCAAAATCGATTGAAAAGTTAAATAAAAATAAATATTATTTTAATAAATACTATTATAAGGACTGATTTTGTTTTTCACCTCTGATTTTTTTATAAGTGAGGTAATATTTTCTACAAAATTTGACTATGAATCAGATTTATTTTAGGTATTCACGAATTTTCGGCACAGCCTTTTTCAAGTGATTTCACCTAAAATAAATCTGATTCATAGTCAAATTGTGTAGAAAATATTATGTTAATAAATACTATAAATAAAAAAAAACTTATAGCAGCCACAGAAAATATAGAAATATTAATAAAAAGGATTGTATTAATTCAAGACAATCCAAACCGGAGGATGTAACTGAAATAATATTTATGTTACTTTCAATTGCATAATATAGAAATTACTTTAAGCAAAACTATTTCATTTCGTTGCAAACATTAAGACATCAAGCATCAAGGTAATTGTGGCCTTGTTATATAAATAGTTTATAATAACGTAGCATTATATTACCCTACATCTCTTTAAATTTATAAATTTTATTGCCTTACATTGCACATGGCTCCTGTTATGGTGTTTTCCAATAATTTCATAAGGCTCTTCGTATATGAATTTTTTTATCCATTTGTCTTCAATTGAAAATCTTTTATAATTTTGTGTAGTCACACTATTTTCTATTGTTTTAATCATTGTCTATAAATAATCTATTTCAGAAGTTGAAAATTCCATTTTGATAAATTCTACCTCTGGTAATATATCTGTCCAATCTTTATACTTTTTTTTTGTTTTAATTGTGATTGCATCTTTTTATAGTTAAATTTATATAAGTGAATGAGTTTAGGGATACAAAAATTTAAAACCTAATTTTCTTTTCAAATCTTTATTTTCGTCTTTTCATTCTGATGAGCAAACGATATAACTGAAATATATTGTTTTCCTCTATTGCTTTCTTAAATGGCCCACATAAATAATTAAATATATCCATCAAAACTTGGTCAACAATTTTTGCAAAATATTAATAATGACGATAAAAAATATTCAAAAATTACTTAATCATCAATTTAAACAAAAAATAAAAGAAACTGGAGGACTCGACCATGAATTGACTTCAAAAGCATGACAGTTCCCACAAGCTTTGAGTCCACACATCTTTCTACTAATGTTTTAGATTTATTTAAATAACATAACTAAAATTGACCAACAATCCCTTTAAAAAGGCCGCCTTGAAATTTCGAATTAAATAAACAAAACGTTCACTTATGGTCGGATAAAAAGATGAATGTAGCAAACCATAAATATGAATAAAATGTATTTAGTTATTTTATTATAAATTTATTATCATTTAAAAAGTTTTATTGTATCTATTTAACTTAACATTTAAAACAAATTTTATAAATATAATAGATCGAATTCTATAATGGCGTTTAATATGTGACAGAAATATAAATATTTTATTCCTTGAAAGTTATGACATTTAAAATATGCAAAATATAATGGAAAATTTCATTTTTATATTTTCACTTTTTGTAATTAATTTTGAACTAGCCCATTTTTAGAAAAGGTTTTGTCATAAAATTCCTATAATTAAGTTTGCGGGTACCTTTACATTTAAATTAAAACAATATTGTAGAATAATAAAATAAATAAATTTTCTGTATGTAATTTCGAATCATAAATCATTTTTTTGAGGTTTAATAAAAAAATTAGCTTTGTTTAAAAATAAAATATTAAACTTTATTTATTTTTAGTGTATAAATAGCAATGGAAATTGAAGCATAAGTATGTTTTTAAAAATAAATATATTATCTTATAAGGACTTTTTTGATTTTTACCTCTGATTTCTTTTTTTCATTTATAAATGACATTATATTTTCTACAAAATTTGACTATAAATCGGATTTATATTTATTTATGGTATTCACGGATTTTCTGCACAGTTTTTTCAAGTGTCTTAATATATTAAATATATTATCAAAAATAAAGGTAATATATAATATATAAAATTTCAAAATTATTTACTTATTTGAGGAACTAAAAGGTTAAAAGAAAGTAAAAAATAGAACCTGAAGGTAAAAACTGACTAATAGTTGCGGCTGGATTGTTACAGGCAGCAGTTCAGAATTAATAAAGCATTCAACGGATCTGGTAAATTTTCTGATACTTCTTAAACTGGAAATTGATCAAGACCCTAAAATAAGCCGAATAAAAAGCAATATAAGTCGGTAATCATAAACTTCAAAGGAATTCAAGAGTAAAATATTAATAAACTTTTTAGTGGCTATATTACAAGAATGTTAACGAGAAACATGGTCAAAGGCAGCCTAAACTCCAAATTTCAGCAGTTGTAGCTGGATCAGATTTAATCAGTGTAATTCAATTCGTGAATTTGCTGTATCAGATTTAAATTTTAAAATGTTTGGATGTTTTGTTGTTAGCAATAATTTATTATTACTCAATAAATAAAATGACGTTATAAACTTTATAAATATTAATTTTATTGAATGTGTCGCAAAATTTGTGCCGCGACAGATTTCAAGTTTGCCACCGAGAGATTCGAGAATTCAGCATTTTTCTTAAGTCATTCTTAGTGTTTTATTATTAGCTTTAAACAGACATTTAAAATTAATTAATATTGTGTGCACTGCGTTGAGCATCTGCAGATTTTGAATAACTCATTGTCATGTTTTTACAATTTTTTTTCATTTTGTCATTAACGTTAGATGTGCTGCGAAAAATTGGCTTCGTTTTAGTGTGCTGTATATCGAAAAGGTTTGCGAGACACTGGTTTAGAGTTATATTTTATACAGTCAATTCTTTTTGAATGTAGTAGATACGTTCTTCAGAAAACCACACAAAAAAGACACGGCTTACGTTTTAAAAATAGAGATTCGTTCTATAATTTTCAAATAGCAAATATAATATAAAGAAATTAAAAGTTGGCGGAGAAATTGAAAAATCATAAAATTACGTAATAATAAATATAAAGGTTGTTAACTTTTTTTGCTTTTATTATTTTTAATAATTTGAAACGGAACCTTGTGATTTAAATGATTCTCTATTTAAAAATATCTGGTTGGCTTAGGTTTAACAAAAATTAGTTCTTTTCCGAACCGAAGGGAAAACCGTATTACTTCAAAAACGCATTAAAAAATCGCATAAAAAAGAATTGACATATCATAGTTGTTACAGAAGCACAAATATATTTTTTTTAAAAACTGTTGTCTATAAAATTAAATATTTCGTATACATTTACTAATATTATTCAAATAAATATTTAATAAGCATATTATACTAATTGATAAAAAGAAATTGCTATATTTTTAATTCAAAATTCAACATCAATGTTTCAAAAAGGGTTTCCAACTATTGTGTCCCCTTTAAATGATTATTCAAACTAAATAGCTGCAAACAAGTTTAAATTTCGAATGCAATGCACTAAAACAAACGGAAAAGATAATTAAAAAATTTTGTATTTCAATTAAATTAAATTTGTTATACATTAATTAATGGCAATTTTCTTAAAAAATTATTTTCCGGAATTTGAAGAATGAAAGATTTACTATTTATTTTTTGGAAAATCATAGAAGTACAATTAGATACCGAGACCAGTAAATCACATTTATTGTCAAATCAGTAACATTTCCCATACAATATGCAATTAATCTTGACGGTTTTCATTTAAATTACATTCAAAAAATTTCAAAGTACCAACAAATTTAATCAATGATTTATCAAATATTTTTCAAATTATTTAATTTAATTAAATTTTAATCAATAAGTAATGTTTACTTAACAATTTTCTTCTATGCTGAAGGTTTTATTTTAAAAACATTATTCAATTTTATTAAAAATGTGATCATATTTATTCAAAGATCTATCAAATGTCTTTCAAAATTCCAACTTTTTCAATTTTCAACTAGTTTATTTTAACTCAATTCTTCTAATCCAAGTTTAGGGATAACAATAAATTTCACAAAAACCTACATTTTATATCAATGAATCGCATCTCTCAATTAAACATTCATATTTAGATTTTAGTACACGTTATCAGTATCTATCAGTAACTAGGTAGCAATAGCCGGTATGTGTTTGTTTTGAAGCATGGTAAAGGGTTTGAGAGAAATTCATCATATTTAGTGGTTGGTAATTTAGTAACGTGGTAGATGATAATAGTAGTTAGTTAGTAGCGCACTGCTGCAACACACCATTGCATACTAAAATTGGGGATTCGTGACGGATTAAATTACGTAATGAAAATTATTTTTTTCAAAATTTTTGGGGCATTTTTTACAATTCAAATTTTTACCACATTTATTTTAAATTCAAATTTTTGGCGAATTTTTGGAATTTATTTTTATTTATTTTAAATATTTTCAAAATATTAATTTGATATGAATTTTTTAAATGTAATTTTAGTTTTCGATTTTTTATTGTAATTTAATTTTTAATATCATTTTAAATCATTTTTATTATCATTTTTAGTATCCTTTAAGATTGAACTTTTTTCTACATGTTATTAAATTTTAAAGTAAATATTAATAATAATAGTAGTTCTACTACAGATAAATATGTATGATATCAGCATTAATACAACCAAGTAAATATTAAATAAATCAAAAAAATTTACGAGGGACACATCAAATACTCTTATTGACACTACGGAATTGAACATTATGGAAATTATTTTTCCAATAGAGTTAATTAATAAGTTAAGAGAAATAATAGAGGAACTAGGGTAAGTGAAAATTCAAGTCGGAATTGAAATTTAATTCGAGAAAGACGGAAAGCTAAAATTAAATGACATTAGTAATAGTGCAAGACCACTTACCCAACCATTCTTTGACGAAGGAATACAAAAGTTAAATGAAAAAATATCTTCAATAACTTAATTAGGGAGTAGTTGGGTTATTAGAAGAATAACAGAAATTCACTAAAAATAAGTAATATAAGTAGATTGAGCGGTAGAAGCTACATAAAAACTCCAAAACAATTGGCAAACAAAAAATGTTTAATAAATGTGAAAAATACCGATAATCTATGTTTCATTTACAGCGTGTTGTCAATAATTAAAAAAAAGATGATATTGTTAAAGACACCTGTAATAGATGTAGTAGTTACACTCATTATTTAAAATATTTAAATTATGACCTTAGCGAAATCCCCATGAAATTAAATGGTATTAGAAAATTTGAAGCAAACAATGAGGGACTTATAATAAATGTATTTAGTTATGATGAAACGGAAAAAACCTGAACACGACGACTTTGTTTTAAAACAACCGTTTTTAAACATAATTCACAGGTCCAAAGTTACAGAAGGAACAATAGTTAATTTATTAATGTTAAATAAAGGAGAAAATTATCACTATATAGGCAAAATATCAAGCAACAGATTATTGAACTGTGATACCAAAAGAAAAACAATAGAAAGAATTCAATCTTTTTGGTGTGAAAGATGTCTGAAAGGTTTTAGATATAAGAAAGCATTGGACAAACATGAGATATTATGTATGATGAAACAGTTAGGGACAACTTTATAAACTTTCCCAAAAAAGTAATTTTATTAAATTTACTGACTTGTTCAAAACCGTAACTTCACCATACGTTATGTATGCAGATTTCTAATCTGTTTTGCCAAAGGACGATATGCACCACCAAAAACATTTACTCATTCCTGCTGGGCTTTTATTAATAAATAATTTTGATGGCAGTAAAATATACAAAGAATTTATAGGCGAAGATTGTGTGGAATAGTTTCTCAAGGCAGTAGAAAATATAGTGAAATATTATTATAAAATGGGAAGGCGGTCTATGAAACAGTTAACTATGTTACAGAAAAACCAGTTTGACAATTGTACACAATCTTACCTTTGCTTGAAAGATATTGTTGACTCTGCGATAAATCATGACAACTTTACTGGGGAATACTTGGGTTGTGCTTGCAATGATTGCAATATTAATAGAAAATTTAATAAATTTTTACCAATTGCTTTCCATAACTTAAAGGGTTACGATATGCACCATATATTAAAATATAGTGTGAGTAAATTTAAAAATTGGGCATTAGGTTGCATTCCAATAACAACCGAAAAATTTATTCCATTAATTGCTCACTTGGGAAAAATAAGTGTGAGATTTATTGATTCATATCAATTCGTAAATGACTCTTTGGCAAAAGCAGTGAAAACTTTGTCTAGTTTACCACTAACGCGATCTGCTTTTTCCTGAACTATAGTTGATGAAAAGGCGATTTTTCCGTACAAATTTGCCACTAGTTTAGATGTTCTTTCATGAGCCACTGAGGCGGAATATGAAAAAGCTCAGATAATTTGGGATGAAACCAATTATAGGACTTTACTTAATTACATGGAAGTTTAATTGAAACTCGATTGATTTTTTTGGCTGACTTTCTTCAACAATTTCGAGCGAAATCGATAGCTCACAATAGGTTAGAGCCTTTGAATTATTTCGGTATTCCTGGAATGTCTTGGTCTTCTGCTTTAATGTCGTTGGATGATATGATTGAATTAATTCCTGAAAATAAAATGTTTAGGTTTTATGAGGGAGATATTAGAGGATGTCTTACTTTTGTAAATAAACACTTTGTTAAAACTGATGAAAACACCGAGTTGCTTTATATAGATATTAACAATTTATATGGTTGGGCTTTAAGTCAACCTTTACCTTGTAGTGATTTCAGTTGGATATTTGATGGATTTGATTCATTATTATCTGATTATTCGACTTTGAATCTTGAATCTTTGTCGTATCGGTATACTCTTAAAGATGATCTTGAGATTCTTTCTGAGGTTTATGATGCTTTGGACGACTTTCCTATTGCTACCAGGAAAATGAAACCTGAGGAGTCAAAGGTGAAAAAATTGTTGTTGACACACAATCCTAAACATAAATATGTTATTCATTGGCGTTTACTTAAATTATACTTGTCTCTTGGTGTTAAGGTCACACAAGGATCTGATTTGAAATGTCTAGCTAACAGTATTGTCTGTGCTGATCCCTCAATGTTGACTTGTTCATTTAGAAGCAGATGTTGCTGGGCCTACAAGAAGAAGGAAGTTGTACATATTCTGTGGGCTGAACTGAGAAGAGCTTATTATAAGCATATTTGTGAAGATTTAAATTAAATAAATTTTTAATTTGATCTTTATCTTTTTATTTGTTTGTTAGTTTATTTGTTAAGTATCAATTTTTAATAAGTATTAATTAGATTGTATTAATGTTGATGTCATACATATTTATCTGTAGTAGAACTACTAATATAATTAATAGTATTAATATTATTACTATTATTATTATTATTATTATTATTATTATTATTATTATTACTATTTTTATTAATATTTTAAAATGTAATAACATCTATAAAAAATTTCAATCTTAAAATATATTTCGTATTTTTATAAAAACATGTCCTAAAAATTTAAAGTTTAAATGATTTTGTGTAGAAACAATTTCAATCCTTAAATCAAAAATTAAAATTACAATTAAAAATTAATATCAAATTAATATTTAAAAAATTTAATTTTAAAAAAATGCTCCAAAAAATTTTAAAATAAATTCAAGAAAAAAGTACACACAAAATCAATTATCTTAATTACGGAATTACGTAATTGAGATTAATTACGTCATTGTGTAATTTAATCCGTCGCGAACCCCCCTCATATTTTATTATGCAATGTTTTTATATTGCAGTGCGCTCCTAACTAACTACTGATAATTGTATACATAGTATTTTATCTGTTAATTTTATTTAAAGATTTTGTGTTTTCATGAATTTAATTTTAAAAGTCAAATAATTTTTAATAAAGACGTCAGAATTTATTCAAGTACTATGGAAGTAATATTGTTATTTTGAGTTTTTACTAATTGAATAAATAATTTAAGAATATTTTTCTAATTATTATCAAATTTATTTCAACATAAGAAATCAAATACAATTTAGTCATAAATTTTTTTAATTAAATGTTATGTAATTTCATAATTAAAGATTAATTAATCCAAGGGGTGAGGGTTGCTGTCCCTCTTACTGCTGCTACTGTTGCCTACCTTAAAACCTGGTAAACTTAGTAATTGATTGTAATTTAAAAATATGCTTAAAGAAATTTAAAATTGTATTCAATTAAAATTAATGAATATTGGACATTTTGCTTATAGTTTACAAGCAAATCCAAACTTTTAATTTATGTATTTTCTAATAACGATCCTTCTAAAGTTTCCAACTACAGTATAAAAATATTAGATTATTAACAGTTAGAAATCCATTAATTGTATTTAAAAAATAGTTTATTTAATCGTTTTACTGCAAAGTTAAAGGAAGCGCAAGCTTTATTTATGTGCAACTTTAAGAAAGTTGTAAAATGTAAAAAGATGTAATACCTGTTTTGTATTTATAAATAAGAATATAGATATATTCACGGATATGACAAATAAAGCGATGTAATTCATTCATTTTTCGTATTATTATTATTATTATTATTATTATTATTATTATTATTATTATTATTATTATTATTATTATTATTATTATTATTATTATTATTATTATTATTATTATTATTATTATTATTATTATTATTATTATTATTATTATTATTATTATTATTATTATTATTATTATTATTATTATTATTATTATTATTATTATTATTATTATTATTATTATTATTATTATTATTATTATTATTATTATTATTATTATTATTATTATTATTATTATCATCATTTTTATTATTATTTTGAATATTTAATTCGTGTTAATGATTTCTAGAATTTCTATGAATTCTAGATAATAATTGGCAATACAATAATTTAAAATTGGTAAAAACTTCTTTTTTGTGATAGAAACAGGTATTTACGAATAGCAAATGATGAAATGAAATCAATTATGCTAACATAAAATCAATATGGGTCCTCAGAAAAGGATATTCCATAAATAAAAATCAATTAAAAATCATATTAATTAATTGGGCATTTAAAATGCCAAAAATTATTGTTGAAATGTTCTAAAACATTAATACTCGTCGGAATAAAATCTACGATAATTTTAATTATTTTATAATTTTACTTATTTTTATTTTTTTAATAATGCTTAAAATTATAGCAAAAGAAAATTTGAAGCCGATTAGTATAATTTCAAAAAACATTTGTAAATTATTAAAACGGAAGTTATGCTTTTTTTGACAAACGAAAACAAATTTTATGCGCCAATTTTCATTTTGTATATTATTTATTACTTATATTTTCGGACGAAAGTAGTGTTATTATTCAGCAAGCTCAAAAATAAGTCTGATATTTATTTATAATTTTGAAAAGTCTTTAACATTTTTTAATAAAGAAAATTTTAAAAATCTAAAAATTGATATCAAAATTGAGATTAAAAGAAATCAATTATTTAAAATTATAGCCTAATAAACCACAAAATAAACATAAATTATTTTATCAATTTCAGTTTTCATTGAAAATTGTCATTTAATCACAAATGATGCCATCGAGGAAGAAATGATTTTAAATCTTTCGATGTGATTTTCTACAAATTGTTTTAATGGAAAATAAATTATATATAAATTTCATTTAAATTTTGTTACAAATATTTGAGTCTTATTTAAACAAATATTTATTATTACAAAATTATATGGAATAATCTAAAAATATCGTCATTTTATTATTATTATTTTAACTATTTAGGTGACAGTATTAATTTTATATATTAATTAAATAAGTATAATTAACCAGTTAATATTTAATGAACTCTTTTGACACAATGAATATGTGTGCCATCTACCGCATCAAATTAAAAAGTGAACATCATTAGGTATAATGTTAAAGAAATAGAACTTGCTCCTTCTCTTTTGGAAAATTAAAAATAGCTTTAATGGAAAGGAAACATTCAAAAGTTCAATTTGGAATTCAAGTGGAATTTGAAAAAATTAGAAACCAAAATAGTTTGTGCAACTCCTCTGACTAGTACTTTTCCTGAAGATGGCATAATGAAATTAAATGAAAAAATATTTGAACAAACTGAATCAATAAATAATTGGCAATTAAATTAAATAATAGAAGTAAATTTTATAATAACAAAAGTCTATAATATATCTAGACGGTTCCATTCAGTTTTCGGTTAATCAAATTCCCGACAGTCGATTGCCGACAATCAATTCCTGACACATCAGTTTCCCGGCAGGGCAATGTCCCAACGTTAATATTATTAATAGGTTTTTGAATTGGGTAAAATTCGAATATGCATATGTGTTTATATTGATTTTTTCGGGAAATTGATTGTCGGGAAAACTTACTATACCCATATCTAGGTTATCCAGACATAGTTATATTCTCACACCTTAAGAATTTATAGGTAAAATGGCAATAGTTATTGCACAAAATAAAAATAATTTATGTTTCAAATACAATGTTGAAATTTAAAAAAATAAAGATAGAGATAGAATAACAAAATATTTACCGTACTTGACGGAATTAGTATATGACTCCTATGATATGCCAATGAAATTGTGTGATATCCCAACTTTTTAGAAGAAAAATCCTGGTTTGGCAATCAATATATTTGTTTATAATTGTGCGAACGCAGTAGATAATAGTGTTATTGTAATGAAACACCCTTATTTGGATATAATTTTTCAAACAAATGTAACGGTAGTGGGTCTAATTTATTTGTTATTGATAAAGGAGGGTGGAAAATATCATTATAATGCAGTGACTAGTCTACAAAAGCTAATGAATAGCATTTCATTCAAATTTTTAATGTTCAAATTTGTTGTCAGTGGTGTGAAATTTGATAAAAATGGATTTCGAAAGCCAAAGCATTTAAAAAAATCAATAATTATGTAAGAAAAATCAGTTTGGTACAACAATATATACATAACCAGAAGATATGCAGATTTTGAATCTATATTACCATTTATTTTTAAAAGCATTTGTTGCGGACTCTTATTGACTAACAACTTTACTGGAATATCAAATTACTATCAATTTGTTGGTCAAAACTATGTTTATGATTTTTTGAAGAAGGTTTAGATATAGCAAACAGATATCGTACATCTATATTACTAAGAAGAGGGGCACTAACTGATTTCTCCACTTACTTTGATGAAGAACATTCTTTTACGATCTTCGAATATTATTATTAGTGTAAAAAAAAGATAGTAGTTGAGGTTAAAGATCATGATCATTTTAGAAGAAAATATATTGGTTCTGCATATAGCAAATGCAATTAATCTAGAAAAATTATTTTTATACGAGCTATGATATGAATCATTTTTTTAAGTATGATTAAATCAATTTCCCGATTGGAATATATCATGTATTGCAATTAGTAGTAAAAAGTTTTTATCTTTTATGGTATATGTTGGTGGACTTAGAATACAGTTTATTGTTTCATACCAGTTTGTAAATTATTCATTGGCTAAAACTGTTAAGACACTGAACAATCTACCTGTAACAAAATCGGTATTCAGTGGAACTATCGTTGACTCAAAAGGGATATTTTGCAACTTTTTTTAGAAGTTTTGGAAACGACATATGAATTACCCTTTATCTGGGATGGAGTTAAGGATGATGAATATCAAAATGTGATATGTATTTGAAGCTGGATGTGTTTTTACTAGCTGATATATTTCAACAATTTAGAGCCAAGTCTTTAGATCATAACCGATTGGAACCTTTGAATTCTTTGGTATTCCTGTCATGGAATTCGGTGTTAATGACATTAGATAAACCCATTGAATTATTACAAAACATGAAAATGTATAATTACTTTAAATGGCGAATTCGCGAGTTTGACATCTGTTAATAAGTATCAAAAGGTTTCTACTAAATATACAGATTTATTGTTTAACCTATATGGACGAAATTTAAGTCAAAGTTTACCTTGTGGGAAATTTAGTTGATGATAACCATCATAGTAATTTAGAAGATTGAAAGAATTTGGATTTAGATAGCTTTTGTATTGATATATTGTGGAGGTTAATTTGGAAATACCGAATGAAATTCACGATTTATTGGATGATTTTCCAATCGCAGCAAAAAAGAAATGTGCTTAGGGTGTCCCAATTTCAAATAGTTACAAGAAACCACCAGTTATATAGTTTCCAAACAACTAAAGTCGCACTTAAAAATAATGACAAGAAAAAGGTTTGGGTGGGGAAGAATGAAAGTCGGGAATATAGTCATTATATGATAATGAATAGCAGTAAATAAACAGAATAATATTCAAACTTCTTATGGTCTGCTCCTCAAACAAATCATCAATCAGCTCCCAAAATTGCTCATCAAATCGATCATTGAAATATTTATCAAACTTTTCATTAGTATATAAAATTTGGTGTAAAATCTGACTATTTATTATGGTATGTGTTCTAAATATTAAAAATAAATACATAAGTAATTATAATAATAAATATAAAATAATAATAATAATAAAAAATTAAATAAATAAAATAAATAATAAAATTAAAATAAATAAAATAAATAATAAAATTAAAATAAATAATTAAATAAAATAATAATGAATCAATGAATTTAAATGAAATCAAAAACAAGCTTTATTTTAATCTAAAATAATTAATAAGTAGTATATGGGGAGTACCAAAAAGTGCGCTATGTGGCACACATATCACTACTGTCGAGAATAAAGAATCTGTTTTTCTAATTTTGTAAATTGAAAAATTAAATGAATAACTAGTTGAATGATTGCAAAATATAGAAAATATGTGCTTTTCAACTGAGATTAAATATTGTTGTTGAAATGCTTCAGCATATGTCTTTTCAAATAAATTTTATTAAGCAAGAGAAAGAAATTCTTTTCAACAAATGTTATTAAATATCTGGACTATAGGTAAATCTTTTAAGTCCCATTCTTTCAAGAATCTTTACCATGCTATCATTGTTTTACGAAGAAAAACCTTCCAGTAAAATATACCCCTTTGGACGCGTTAAATGAAATATAAAAATTTGACTTAAATCTACTAATGCTTTCAAAGGATTAAAAAGTTATTCAAATGAAATATGTTCAAGTGTAAAATTTGAAAACAAATTGAAATGCAATTCTTCACCTTCCATATTTCAGAATCATTTGCGCTCCGAGTGTGACGTACAGAAGACTATTAATAAAAATGTAACTGAGATCGTGATAAATTTTAAAGAAGCATCTTTCTTAACATGAACCAACTAAAATTGTTAGAGACAAAATTCTATCATTCATATTAACAAATATCCTTCAACAATAATGACTTTTTGATATTTAACAAAACATGCTTAATAAAGAACCGATATTGGATAATGCTATTACCGGCAACTGTGAGTAAACGTTACCTGTCAAAGCAAATTTAATTTCTAAATATTTTGTATTACCTCATAAGTTACTCTTTTTCGTGAAAAGGTTATTACATGAATTTATGTCTCAATTATAGTTGAATTTTGTTTTAATAAAAATATTTTATTCTTAATTTGTTTACAGAAATAAATCCAATTATGATGACCTTTTTTCTTCACTTTGTGTCGTTTAAAATATCTCTAAAATTACTATTCATACAATTTCTTAGACGGTTATTTTCTCTAGAAAAATACAGAAACAATGTAATATTTCTGCTAGTATAAGCTTTTCAATTTTCATTTGAATTGAAATAAAAAAGGAATAATTTGCAAACCGAGAAACCTACGCGACCATCAAACAATTTAAATCAACTTCTTTTTTAAATGTTGATCCTTAAAACAACATAAAATAACCCTAAAACCATTTATATGACCCCAATGACCTTGACATGGCATTAATTCAAAGAAAATGATAAATTTAATGTAAAAAACGAAAGATCTAAAAACATTTCCAAGTCTAAAATAACTCGATAAAATTTCTAAGTTTAAAAAAAGAAATTTTAAATATTATTTTTTAATATTAAAATAGGTTTTTATTATAGAAAATTATTTTATCCCCTCAATATTTGAAGTATTTTACACTTGATCCGTCATATAAAATAATTGAATTTAACTTTTATGCTTTTTTTAGAGTCAAGTATTTATCTTATATAATATGCTTGGCCAAACTGCGACTCTGGCCAAGGTTAATAAAATATCGTATATTTTTAATTTCAAAAAATAAATTATATTATTTGGATCTCAATAATACAAGTAGTGGGATGTGTCACATCCAGCACATGTCACATCCAGCACAGTACCCCCTCCCTCCGGCTGAGTGAAAATTTTTCTAAGTCCAAAAGTACAAAAAAAATTTAAGACAAAGACCATGACTCATTCAAGGTCATTGGGTGACTCGTCATATTTTTTCAAGGTCATTTAAACAAAGACCATGACTCATTCAAGGTCATTGGATGACTCGTCATATTTTTTCAGGGTCACTTAAACAAAGACCATGACTCATTCAAGGTCTTTGGATGACTCATCATATTTTTTCAAGGTCATTTAAACAAAGACCATGGCTCATTCAAGGTCATTGGATGACTCATCACATTTGTTCGAGGTCATTTAAACAAAGACCATGACTCATTCAAGGTCATTGGATGACTCATCATATTTTCCAAGGTCATTCAAACAAAGACCATGACTCATTCAAGGTCATTGGATGGCTCGCCATATTTTTTAAAGGTCATTTAAACAAATACCATGACTCATTCAAGGTCATTGGATGACTCATCATATTTTTTCAATGTCATTTAAACAAAGACAATGACTCATTCAAGGTCATTGGATGACTCATCATGTTTTTCCAAGGTCACTCAAAATTTCTCAAGGTCATATTATTTTTAAAAATTTTTAAATTTAAATTTACTATTTATTTTTATAAGTAGTACATATTTTGTAAATTTATTTTATTATTATTATTTTATAAATATTATTATTATTTGTTTTAATCAAGTCAATAATATTTTTTTATTTTTAAATTATATTATTATTAAATTAAATTGTTTGTTTTAATCAAGTCAATTATTTTATTATTATTATTATTACTTATTATTATTAATATTATTAATATTATTATTTTTATTATTATTATTATTAATATTTTTATTTTTATTTTTATTTTTATTATTATTTTTATTATTATTTTTAAATTATATTATAATTATTTTTTATTATTATTATTATTAACATTATTACTATATAATGAAAACCAAGACATATACAACAAATTTATTATAAAGAGATAATTCTACTATAGTAGTATTGTCGAAGAGCTTTATTCAAAGCCCATTCCACATACTTCCGATATCTGCAGCGCAGCAATGACATCCATCACCACAGAGGTATTCGGGTTCCATATCTTTTGACAAATTGTTTTGTTTGATATCCCATAGGAACTCATCGATTACAGTAAATATTCATATTGATGTATGATTGAATATCAAGTCTGGAATTATTGATGGTGGCTTATCCATGATTCCAAGTATTTCTGGATAATAGAATTCCAGACGTTCTTTAATAACTTTAAAATAATCATCTAAAAACAAGTAATAATAATAATAATAGTAATAATAAATTACCATAATGTTTAATTTCATTCATAGCTTGAACTGCGCTCGGTAAAATCATTTTAATGATAAAAATTGAAATAACAATTACTTTTATACTAATTCAGACACACACACATACAAATCTTTAGCTATAAACAATAAATATTAATTTATATAGATTTGAAAATGATTAAAGAAATTTTAATAATATTATTAGTTTTTAATATGGTCAACTCAATTGTTGTAACCGTTAAAGGTAAAAATTCAACAAGATGTGTATGTCCTGATTCAGCAGTATTGATGGATATTTTGTATATGATAGATAGGCCTAGATATTTGAAAACTCCAGTCAAAAGATTATCTGAAAGAAGGAGTAATTTAGAATTCCGATTTGAACATACATATGAGACTTTAAAAAGAGCTAAAAACGAATTATATGATGATATTATATATTTAAATAAGACCATTGGTATTATCAAAAATGAATTAAGAAAATCAATATTAGAATTGAATGAAAATCGTAAACTTAATGAAAAAATGATAAATCAAGTTCAATATAGTATAAAATTTTATTCTAATAAAACAACTGATCAGTTCAATCGTATAATGAAATTACAACACCCAGTTAACAGTGGCGGCAACAGCTTGAAAGAAGTTAACAGTGCCAACAAATCATCATTGCAATTTCCATTATATATTTTTACATATTTTCTTAGTATTGCATGATTCTGATTGGTCGAATATAGTATAAATATGCTTACACTTTCAAATATTTTTATAAAATGACAGAAACTAAATTTTTTATAACTTTATTGAATGAGCTGGTCTCTAATAATAGTGAAGAAGATGAAATCATTAAAAACATGAAATTTATGGTAAACCGTACCGAGAAAATCGTTGAAGACATACCATTTGATTATGAAAAAATTCTCAATTTGCCAACATTGGAGAGAAAGAAGGCATTCCAATCAATATTTAGTTACATGTTCGATGAAAATAATAAATGGATGCGAATAATAGTAGGATTAATGTATATGAAACACATGATATTAAAATCTGGATCCGACTATGAAAATTATTTCCAATGGTCTATAGAGGTATATTACTTTATATTGTTATTAATTTATCATTATTTAGGTAATAGAAACAAAAATCGATCCGTGGGTAGTAACAAACGGTGGATGGACAGCGATTATTCAAGTTGCAGCAGAAGCCAAACGCTCTGATATTTATATCGAAAATTGCAAATTTTTATTAAAACTAATCACTGGAGCATCTGTTTTATATTTATGTAACAAAGTTTATCGTAGATTTTAATAAATATTTCTTTGTTATTATTATTAATAATAAAAAACTACATTTTTAAAGATTTATTGATTATTACACGAACAGTCTTCATCACCACAATATTCTATCATAATATTTTCTATAACATGGTCAATACAATTCTTAAATTTGGTCGGCTCATCTTTGGTAATTTCGGTAGTATTTTCAATATTATTAATATTTTCTTCATCATTAACATTATCATAAATAATTTCTTCAGAATCATTAATAATTTCAGTATTAATTTCTCCATCATTAACAATTTCATCACTCTGACATTCTGAACATGAATCTTCTTTACTCAATGATTTAACTAGAGTCAACATATCTCTAATTTTTACACCGGTTATTTCTTCGAGTTTATCAAACAAAAAGTTTATTAAATATTCTAAACGAAATTAATTAATTATTTTATATTTTATATTTTACCTTTTTCAGACATCATTTTTAAAACTATTTTAAAACTACTTATAATTTTGTTTATAGAATAACAAAGAAAACATAAATACATTTATTAAACACTATACATTAAAATAATTGTGAAAGTCTAGCAGTAACAATTTTCCAGATTGGAGAAAGCACATCGTTTTGATCAGCTTTATATCCTTGGATTGTTATTGTTATATACCAGTTTTCCTGTTCTTTGAATCCAATTTCTGTAAATGCATCATAATATCTGGTATATTGACTCGTGAAGAAAGCATTTTCATTGCATTTTAAATTGGAATTGATCTTTTTGAATGTATTATCAATATCCTTGATATCTAACATTGAGAGAGTACCAGCAAGAGATTGAAATTGCGTTTTATTGAGGTTGACTGGATTTGCCAATTGCATATTGATAGGCTCCTTTAAAAAATACATTTTTTAATTGTGGAACATCTGAACTGGTTGGACACTTATTTTTTTGGTCATGTTTGATTAATGATCTTTATAAGGTGGTGACGCACTTTTATACCCTTGACAGATAATGATTAACCAATCAGAATCATGCATGATCACAAAGACAATGCATGATAAGTGCATGATAATTGCGTGACTGGAAAACTGTATGTAAATTAACCCGTTGAGTTCACATATATGATTTTACACATATCATCTATATAAAATGTATTATTAATATCACGTGTTTTATTATTATCAATATTATTATTATTATTATTATTGTTATTATTATTTTAATTATCATGATTTTTATTATTATTATTATTATTATTACTATTATTACTATACTAATAAAATTACTATTTTTATTATTGGTAACACCATCAAAATAAAACTATTACTATCAAAAACATTTATTATTATTATTATTACCAAAATAAAACTAACAAAACAACAAAAATAAAATACAAAAACATTTATTACCAACACTAAAACTATCAAAACAAACAAAAATAAATACAATTATTTTCTTAAAAGTTTCATTTTTTGAAAATTTCTTATTGAATTTGTAAGATTCCATTCCACATAGCGTTGATATTGGAAATCACAGCAGCTACACCCCAGAATGCAGGGGTATTCAGTTTCCATCTCCTTGACCATTCGGTTTATTTCATTGTCCCAAAGAGCTTGCTTAATCAGATTGGAAATATCGATTCTTGTTTCATTGTATATTAGCTGTTGATGCATTGACGGTTCTTGATTCTTCAAAATCTCCTTTATTTGAGGATAGTAATAAATAATACGATCGATTATCATTGGGGCATATTTGTCTAAATAAAATATAAAAAATGAAATAAAAAAGATAAATTTACCGTATTCAGCGATATTTTTCTTTGGCATAGCATACATAATGGTATAATATTTTAAAAATGAAATCAAATGAATAACCAATTTGTTTTAATCAATCATTAGCCAATCATATATCGACCAATCCGGTGATTTCATTTTGTATGTCACAAACAATATTTTTGTACTCTAGATTTCGCACCCCTAATATGACTATTTTGCCACTAGCAAACACGTTAACACACATTGGGTTGTATTTTAAAAGCCTCAGTGCAGGAAATAATTCTGGTTCGAACATACAAAGACATTTTGTTGACATGTTGTATAGATTGATAGATAAAGAAATATTAAGCTATATATATGATTTTTAGGAAGAGTTCATTAAATCATATAATATAAACAAAAACCTATAATTATACAAATTAATAATGGAATTAAGAAATGATGCGGTATATCAAATCGTCGGCCCAAGTGGTAGTGGTAAAACTATGTTTGTGTGTAAATTACTGAAATCTAATTTATTTCAAACAAAATTCAACAAGATTTATTGGCATAGGGTGCAGATGAAGAACATGGATTAACTCAAGATAATTTCTGTAAATTGAAAAACATGAAAATAGTAAAGGGTTTCGATAAAAACTGGTCAAGTCGTTTAAGGAAAGGTGATGTCATCATTATTGATGATTTGTATCAGGAAGCTAATAAAGAAAAGGATTTTAATAATTTATTCACAAAAATCAGTAGACATGTCGGTGTTACTGTGATCTTTATTACTCAAAATCTATTTCATCAGGGTAGCGCACATCGAACAAGGAATTTAAATGTTCAATAATTAGTTATTTTCAAGAACCCTAGAGATGCAACAGTTATTGATTTTCTTGCTCGACAAGCATGCCCTAATAATCGTAATTTTCTCATCAGTGCATTTCAAGATGCTACAAAATCACCACATGGATATATATTTCTTGATTTCACACAACAATGCAATGATGATTTACGGGTAAAAACCGATATTTTCAATAAAGAAGGTGCCATGGTATATAAACAAAGTTGAAAACTTTAACATGTAAAAATGTTTATGAAATCCAGGCTTAAAAATATCCGAAAACTTAGACAAAGTATTAAAAAGACTATAAAGAAGCGTGTTCCATCAAAAACCAGTTATACACCATCTAAAAAACTAATAACCGAGAATTACCCTGCAATGAATCTAATTTCGAAAAACATTATTAAAAAGAGTAAGAAAACAGATAAAATTGTAAAAAATCATAGGAGTTTCCCATATTTTAATGCATTGTTAAAGGCTTCGAGTATGAAACGAATGTCTATTTTACAATCTTTTTCAACTTTTGTTGTCAATGATTTACTCAAAATTCTATTAAAAGTAGTCAGACGTAAAATTAAAATCAGTAATTCTAAAAAACTAGTATTGAATAAACATCGTAAGCCTTTGTTATCACTAGTAAATAATAAAAATCGTGAGCAAATGAGAAAAATCATATATAAAAAACAAGGTGGTTTTATCGGAGCAATGTTACCATTAGCATTATCATTATTATCACAATAAACGATGGGGCAATCATTACCTAATGTCAAATTAAAATTTAAATCATCTTGTTGTAATGGAGAAGATTTGGACGAACCCAGAAGACGAAGCAGGTTTCGGTGGAGTGGCAAAGTTAAAGAAAAGAGTCCCAAAGTCGAAAAAGGAAACGCAAAAGTGGTTGTCAGATCAGCTTGCGTACAGTTTAAATAAACCAATGCGGAAAAGATTTCCAACAAGAGCTTATAAAACATTCGGTATTAATGATTTATGGCAAATGGATTTGATGGAGATGATACCGTATTCGAAGATTAACAAGTGTTATAAATATATTTTAACGTGTATTGATGTTTTCAGTCGTTTTGCTCGCGGTGTACCAACAAAGACAAAATATGCAGATGAAATATCTAAAGCAATTAACTCAATGTTTAAAAATGAGCATCCAGATAATTTGCAAACCGATTTAGGTATTATTATTATTATTATTATTATTATTATTATTATTATTATTATTATTATTATTATTATTATTATTATTATTATAGGCAAGGAGTTTTAGAATAGTAAAGTTAAGCAAATCCTGGATCGTCTGAAAATAAATCATTATTCTGTACATTCTCAATACAAAGCCGCACATGTTGAAAGATTTAACCAGACATTGAGGGATAGATTGAAGAAATATTTCGTGCATCAAGGTAATAAAATATGGATAAATGTATTACCGAAAATACTTGTTAGTTATAATAATTCATCACATCGAGGTCTGAATGGTTTGAGACCCGTAGATATCAGCTCGAAAACATTAGCTAAATCAGTACGGTCTAAAACAGTTCCTATTACAAAACCAAAATATAAAGTTGGTGATCACGTTAGAATTAGTAAAATATCTGCTTCACCTTTCATCAAAAATTTCGATAGTAATTGGAGTGATGAGGTATTTCAAATTACTAAAATTAATACTAAACAGAGTCCTGTAATGTATGTTATTAAAGATAGTGATAACAATTTAATACAAGGGAAATTCTATGAACAGGAATTACAAGTTATTTCCAAACCTACAGTGTTCAGAATTCAGAAAATATTGAAAACTAAAATGGTGGGTAAGGATAAACAATACTATGTCAAATGGCATGGATATCAAAAACCCTCATGGATATCATCAAAAGACCTAGTAAAATGAGTTTCTATACAATTTTACCGAGTAATAGTTGCCCACTAATCCATCCGGAAAATCAAGCAAGTAAATTTATGGTTGATCTTCAAAATCCTATTTATTTACATGGAAATTGGGAGGTTGCCTTGCAAGACTTTACATTTGTGTAAAATACATTCCCATTTTATAGTCATTGTAAAATCGGATTCAAGAAGCGTGTTCCCAAAACCTGTAGTGGTATTTTCTCAATCAATAATTTTGAACGATATTGTCATTTTCCAAATCAGATTTTAGATGAAAATTGTGGTATGTTTTTCAAAGATGGATTGAATGTTAGTTGTGATTTTAGCCCATTTACAATAAAGTTTGAAAGTATTGAGGATGCCAAGCGAATGGGTTGTGATAAGCTTAGCATTATTGTTCCTGGAACTGAATACCTAATTCGTTTCAAAACATTTGATGAGAAAAGTGAAACAATCGAAAACATCAAAATATCAGTATCATATATTAATGAGGTTGAAGAGACATTTACATTTACTAATGATTTATATATTGAAACACTTGAAGAATTACATAAATATATTTCATTCAATTGTTTACATATATTTAAAACTATTGAATTTGTTAAAGATGGAGTATGCAAATTCAGTATGAATAATAACATTTGTGAAATTACATTTGATAAAAATTTGGCTAATACATTGGGATTAGATAAGCAAACGAATAGAGCAAGTGCTTTTGGTGTACGCAAACCAAAACTAATAAAACTTCATAGGCAAATGTTCATATATACTAACATCATCGATCCTATAATTGTTGGTGATTCTTTGGTTCCTCTATTGAAATCTGTTTGGGTTGATAAACATGACCAGGATGAAGTTGTCAATATAAATATCGATAATCCCATGTACTTACCGGTATCAACATCATGTATAAACAATATAGAAATAAATATTCGTGATGATAGCGGTAAATTTATTGAATTTAGTAAAGATACAAAAACTCATTTGACATTACATTTTCGTAAATTAGATGGCCAATAATGATATTATTAGTATGTATAGTGGTAGCCAAAGTGGTGGTGAATTACCACATTTTATTGGTAAACAGTATGGATCAGGATGGTTGAAAACTATCGGTAGATTTGCACTTCCTATTCTTAAACGCCTTGGTCGTTTTGGTATGAAAACTGCTAAAGATGTGATAATGAATGAGCAGAAAATATTACCATCTCTGAAATCAAATGCATTATCCGAGTTAGGGAAAGTTCTACCTAGTGTTGCAGGTATGTTTCAAAAACCCGAAGCGCCAGCTCAAAAACGTAAAAGACCTCATAAACATATAAACAAACGAATGAAAGGACATGGAACTATATTTCAAAAATGATTTGTGGTAAATCTGAATTGTGTTTATTTGATAGACCATCTCCCCAAGCAGTAATTGAAATGGGGGCCTTTGAAGAGGTATTCCCGATAAATTCTATTATGGATAGTAGAACCGATATTGAATTTTATATTAATGGTTCCCAAACTGAATATCTAGATTTGAATGATACATTGTTAACTGTTCAGATCAAAGTTGTAGATAAAGATAGAAAACCGTTGGGTGAACCTAGTGATGTAATACCAAACAATTTCTTGTTTCATGCACTTTTTAAAGATGCAGTTCTCGGATTTAATAATATCAAGATTGAGGGTGGTAACAGTACATATATTCACAAAGCTCTAATAGAAACTATTATAAATTATAATAGTGATATTAAAAATACATGTTTAACTCCTATGGGTTATGGTAGTGATGATGATAGGAAAAAGTGGATTAAAGGTTCGAAATTGTTTACCATGTGCTCATCATTACAACTCGATTTTATGGATCAACCGAAATATTTACTCCCAGGTGTTAATGTACACATTAGATTGAAAAGATCTGATTCGGCATTATCACTAACAAGTGCTACCACAGCACCAATTCTTCAATTAGTTGAGGCAAAATTATTGGTCAGAAGAGTTCGGGTTGAGGCCTCTGTATTAGCCGGTCATCAATTGGGGCTTAATTCTAAGCATGCAATATATCCATTGAAAACAAAGGAAATTGTTCAATTTGCTATTGCTAAAGGTTCAGCTTCTTTCTATAAGGAACAAATATATGGAGATAGAAGAATGCCCAACTTTATATTGGTAACATTTCAAGGTGAATCTCAATATAATGGATTTTACTTAACATCGAGCTCAATTTTCAAAAATTTTGGTGTAACATCGCTAACTTTATCGAAAAATAGTGATTATAGAGAAACATATACTCAAGATTTCGAAAATGATAATTATTTTGCTACATATATGCAGAGTATAGTTAGAAATATGGGTTATTTGGATAAAAACCTTAATTGTGGTATAACTCTTGAAGATTTTAAAAGCAAATATCCATTCTTCACATTTGTTTTGGCACCCGATTTTGATTTAAATCAGAGTCAATTACCTCAAAATGGTAAGTTACGATTAGATATAAAGTTTGCTAAAGCTACAATTGAACCGGTACATGTTGTAATATATGGAGTATTTGAAAATGAGGTTCAAATAACTGCAAACAGAACTGTATTGGTTTGAACAGAGTTCAAACATTATTGGTTTGAACGAACATTGTTGGTTTGAATGGTATAAATGTATAGATAATTTATGATAATTTGTCATGGAGTAAGTTTTTAAATGTATTATTATTATTGATGTAGTTCTGTTCAGGTCTATCGAATTGGAAAACAAATACTAGGACATGAATTTTTAGGGGTTTTTCCTCTTGATAAAATTCCATATTTACGTAATAATCAAGCCATAATCGTCAATACTCAATTATCTCATCTAGGTGGAGAACATTGGTTAGCAATATATATGAAACCTAGCAAGATATTTGTATTTGATCCTATGGGTTTCTATTATCCGGCTTTAATGGTTTCGAAACTGCAAACAATGGGTAAACCTATTGTCTATAATAAAACTATGTATCAAAAACCATGGACCTTAACATGTGGTCAACATTGTTTAGCTTGGTTATTATCCAATAGATTTGATGATTAATAAATGTATTAATGTTTATTGTTATTGTTATGTTTTACCTATTAATATTTTTATTTATTATTATTATTTTTATTATTATTATTATTATTATTATAATTATTATTATTATTTTTATTATTATTATTAATATTATTTTATATTATTATTATTATTAATATTAATATTATTTTTATTATTATTATTATTAAAAATATTATTATTATGTGTTTAATTAAAGATAAGCTAATGCATCATCACAAAGACTATGCATGATAAGTGCGTGATCATCACATGATAAGTGCATGCATACACAAAATTGAATAAAGAAAACACATGCAAACAAAAGTATGTGATTTACAAAGAAAACACATACAAACTCAATGTATGTGATTTTAAAAAGAACGCATGCATACACACTCAAAACAGAATAAAGAAAACACATACAAACAAAAGTATGTATGTGATTTACAAAGAACGCATGCAGTCACAGTGTAGACTGCATGTGTTTTACAAAGAAAACATGTCTAAAAATCTCTCACCTATATGTGTGTATTGCTTAAATGTGATTGGCTAAATCCTGAAAATATTATTCTCTTTATAAACATTGACAAATGTAGAATTTGTCACAATTATTTCAAAAATTTCTGAAGCGTTCTTTTCAAAAAATGAACAATAATATTTTAAGAAGTATTCTCGAGAAAGAAACTGGTAAGGATTTTTTATTAATTTTTAATTTTATTATTATATTTTTCTAGATTGGTATACATTAACAGAAATACAAGATCAGTTAGATCGTGAAAATGATGTTATTATTATCGAAGATGATGTTAAATTTTAATTTTATATATGTTTTATTTTTAAATTATTTTAGAAGTTATTTTAATCGAAGATATAATTGTTATCAGCGATAGCGAAGACGATATTATCGAAGATGGTAAATTTTAATTTAATTTTATTATATATTTAAAAAACATTTTAGTTGATTTGGATGCAGATGATCATCATAATGCCACCGTTTTTGGAGATGCCCTCGTTACTGGGGAAGATATGGAGGACCTCTCTTCTATAGAGGATGATGATTCGTCGGAATCAGGGGATAAATGTTAGTTTTTTATTTATTTTTATTTATCGAAATTAAGTTAATGATATTTGAAGTATTATTAAAATAATACATCAAATATCAATAATTTATAATAATTTATAATAAATTTATAATAAGGATCTATTTATTTCAAAAGTTTTATGATAAATATATTTTTAAATTGATGAAATTTAAAGTATTATTTTAATAATACTTCAAATATCATTAATTTATAATATATTTTTTTAAAAAAAGTATTATTACTGAAACATATATTAACATAATAAATTATAAACAAATATAGTTGAACAAATAGTTTTTGAATTATATAGGCATTTTTTATTATAGATCTTACGTAATTGAATTATATATGAATTATATAGGAATTATTTTAATAGATATTTTATATCATATTTAATAGTTTGCAGTGAGCATGCAAATATTATTGTATTTAAGGTTTTATTTATTAGAATTATTAGATATTATTAGTACTTTATATAGGTTTATTTGTTAGAATTATTAGATATTTTATATCATAGTTAGAATTATTAGTTACTTTATATAGTTTTTTAATTTAATATTTTTATTAGGCACTTTTTATCCGAGATATTGCATCTCATCATTGCAACATAATGAAAGTTGCCATGAAGAAATGAAAAAATATTAAATAAATATAAAAAACAATGACGACAAGTGCTTCCTTTACTCTATTCTTTATTTATTAAAGAAAGATATAATTGGTGAAAACCCCCAAAGAGTCTCTAAATATACAGAGTTTTTAGACGAATTAGAGTACGATGAGATCACGGATTGTCCCATGAAATTAATAAACATCCCAAAGTTCGAAAAGAAAAATTCGACTTTAAAATTAGCAATAAATGTGTTTTCGTACACACCAACTGTTATAATTGATGAGGTTCCAGATAATTATGTCTTTCACCATCCTCATTTAAGTTTGATCCATAGAAGCAAAGTCACTGACGGAAACCCTATTTATTTATTATTACTTGAAAATAATGATAGATATCATTATACCGCTGTGATCAATATCAACTGATTAATGAATTGTCATCAAAACCCTGACTGTAACATTCAAATTAGATGTCGTTGGTGTCCACATTGCCTTAATGGGTTTAGATTAGATAATGCATTCAATACACATGTTGCATTATGCGCCAAAAATCAGACTGGCACAACCCTATACACGCTCCCCGAAAATAAAAATTTAGAATTCCTAAATTATTCTAAACATATCACCCCACCTTTTGTGATTTATGCCGATTTTGAATCGGTTTTACCTCCTGATGATAGACATCATCAAATTCATATTCCTATTGCAGCAGGCCTTTTATTAATTAATAATTATACTAACACGAAATCATATTATTACTTTTACGGACTTGATTGCATTCCTGATTTTCTTAAGAAAATTGAGGAAATTGCAACTGAAATTATTATTCCGTACTATGATTCGGAAGGTGATAAATTGATAAGGCTTATGTCTTTCAGTGAGGTTCAACAGTTTAAATCTTGTCGAACCTGTTATTTATGTAAAAAACATGTTTGTAAATCCGGTTAGAGATCATTGCCATTTTACTGGTAATTATCTAGGGCAGCTTGCCAAAAATATAATATAGCTCGTAGGATTTATCGGTTACTACCTATAGTCTTTCATAATTTAAGAGCGTATGACCTTCACCATATTTTAAAATATGGTCTCGATCGCTTTTCTTCATGGAATTTAGATATCATACCGACCTCTACAGAAAAATTTATTTCATTAATTGTTCACATTAACAAATTGGCTGTTTGCTTTATCGACAGTATGCAATTTGTTAATTGTTCGTTAGCTAAGGCTGTGAAAACGTTAACTTCTCTTTCACTGACTTCGTCTGTCTTTCAGGTTCTATAGTTGACTGTAAAGGTATTTTTCCGTATAATTTTGCTGTTTCTGAGGAAGTTCTTGAGACTACTTATGAGTTGCCTCCAATTTGGTAGGGCGTAAGTGAAGATGAGTACGATAGGGCACAACTAATATGGACGCAACAAAACTGTAGGACTTTGCGTGATTATATGTTGATTTACCTTAAACTTGATGTATTCCTCCTTGCGGACTATTTTCAACAATTCCGTGCCAAGGCTATTGTTTACAATGGTCTTGAACCTCTAAACTTTTATCGCATTCCGGGTATGTCATGGGCTTCAGCGCTTATGACATTAACGGAACCCATTGAACTTTTACAGGGCATGGAAATGTTCAATTTTTACGAAGGTGGAATATGGGGTGGGTTAACATTTGTTAACAAACATTACATTGCTGCTTCGGAGGATACAGAATTATTGTACATAGATATAAATAATCTGTATGGTTGGGCTCTCAGCCAAAGTCTTCCTTACGCTGATTTTACTTGGGTGTATGATGGTTTGGATGAGGTTTTGAATGAATGTGTGAATGTTGTGGATATTGAAATCCTTCCATATGGATATACTATGGAAGTTGATATCGAGATTCCAGATAATTTACATGATTTTTTAAATGACTTTCCGATTGGACCGGAAAAGATGTGCTCACCAAATTCAAAAGTTGAGAAGTTAATGCTAACGCATTATCCTAAGAAGAACTATGTTCTTCATTGGAGGCTTATCAGGCTTTATCTTTCTCTCGGGGCTAAGGTTACACATATACATAGAGCTATTAAATACAAGCAAGCTCCTATTTTTAAACATTATATCGATAAAAACACTAACTTGCGTGCAAATGCAGTTAGTGAATTATATAGAGATTTATTTAAATTGTATAACAACAGTCTGTATGGTAAATCTGTTGAGAACCTTAAAAAGAGGATGAATTTGCGATTATGTAATTCAGCTGAAAAGTTAATTACATATTAGTCAAAACCGGCATTTAGAAAAACAATAGAGATTACTGATTATCTTTTTGCCGCTCATCTTAATAAGGACTCAATATGTTTGGATAGACCTAGTTATATCGGTCAATCAGTTCTAGATTTATCTAAACTACGGATGTACCAGTTACAGTATGTTGAGTTACAAAAATATCGTGATATTTATAATTGTGATATCAATCTAGTAGCGGGTGATACAGATAGCTTCTTTTTGGAGATAAAAAATTTAAAATTAGAAATTTTATTAAAAGCGATGATTTCGGATGATCTGTTAGATACATCAAATTATGATCCTTCTCATCCTTTATATTCTAGACGACTTGACTCGGTTATTGGCAAGTTCAAGGATGAGAGTAAAGGGTTAGGATATAGCGAGTGGGTTTTCTTGAGCCCTAAATGTTATAGCTTGCTAGGAAATAAATCAACAATGCGAGCTAAGGGTGTAAAATTACCGGGTACCGACAATAAACACCAATCATATTTGAATTTTTATAATAACAATACTATTATGTCGGTACCTCAAACTAGGATAGGAACCCGAAATCACCAGCTGTTCACTTTTAAAAATTCTAAAATAGCATTAAATAATCATGACGATAAGAGAGCTTGGGTAGGGAAAAACTCGAGTTTTGCATATGGTCATTATAGAGGGGTTGATGTCCTTGATGTTGGTGGTAATATAATAATGCCTGAAACCGATCCAGCAGTTCTCAATCAGCAATTTGATGAGATATTTGACAATGTTATTGATATTTATTAACAATTTTTTATATAAAAATTGTGAAAATTTCTCTTTGGTATTTTCATTTGTTATAATTTATTTTAATTTATTTTTATTTATTTATAATATTTTCATAATCAAATGCCAAGCGTGAAGAAACGTGAAATAAAACTTGATATTTGTTTAATTGTATTATTAATAATTGATTTACTTTTTATGAAGTTGTTGTTTTTTATATATAGTTGTTTTTATATAAATGTTTTTTATATAGTTGTTTTTATGTATTTGTTTTATTATATATATATATTATTAATAAAATGTAATAAAAATAATGATAATAATATTTATAATAATAATAAATAAAACTTGTAATAAAAATTAAAATATGTAATAATAATATTAATAATTATAATCTTAATAATAAAAAGAATAATATTAATAATAAATAAAACTTGTAATAAAAATTAAAACATGTAATAATAATAATAAAAAATTATAATCTTAATAAATAAAACTTGAAATAAAAATTAAAACATGTAATAATAATAAAAATAATAATAATAATAATAATAAAAATAATAATATTAATAATAATAATAATAATAAAAATAATAATAAAAATAATGATAAAAATAATAATAAAAATAATAATATTAATAATATTAATAATAATAATAAGTAATAATAATAATAAAATAATTGACTTGATTAAAACAAACAATTTAATTTAATAATAATATAATTTAAAAATAAAAAATATTATTAAAAAATACTTGATTAAAACAAATAATAATAATATTTCTAAAATATATACTACTTGTAAAAATAAGTAGTAAATTTAAAATTAAAAATGTTTAAAAATAATATGACCTTGAGAAATTTTGAATGACCTTGAAAAAATATGATGAGTCATCCAATGACCTTGAATGAGTCGTGGTCTTTGTTTAAATGACCTTGAAAAAAATATGACGAGTCATCCAATGACCTTGAATGAGTCACGGTCTTTGTTTGAATGACCTTGGAAAATATGATGAGTCATCCAATGACCTTGAATGAGTCATGGTCTTTGTTTAAATGACCTTGAATGAGTCATGGTCTTTGTTTAAATGACCTTGAATGAGTCATTGTCTTTGTCTTAAATTTTTTTTTGTACTTTTGGACTTAGAAAAATTTTCTCTCAGTCGGGGGAGGGGGGTACTGTGCTGGATGTGACATGTGCTGGATGTGACACATCCCACTACTAATACAAATTTGTTCTAGTACTTCATTTTTGTTTTTATTTTGTACATTACATATAATTTATGTATATATTGACTAATAATAACTACTACTATATATAAAGAGTATTTTTTTATAATACATAGAATTCAAACATTTGTCTAATTGTGGCTCTCCAAATTCTGAGTTTTCGATTTTCGGCTCCCGTCAGTATAAAGTTTGACCACACCTTATATATAAATAAATTGTTGAAGCCCGTATGTCAAGAAAGATTTTCATAACACCTTTTCTGTTGTCATTTATAATTTAAATAATTTATTATGAATCTAAAAATATAATAATATAAAATATATATAAAATCTCTAATAATATTGTTATTTTTATTTAATTAATGACAAAATTGCAGAAAAGCCTTTAAAATAAGTCACATTAAACAGTGTCGATGTCTTTAAGTTTCTATCTTTAAGTTAATATCTAAACACAAATGAACTTTTCCAGTATTCGAATCTTCAAGAATAATAGACACGTCATAAGTACCACTGGATATGAATTTTGCAATGGTACCTTTGACTTCTGGGATATATATTTTGTGATCCTTGAAGGAAATGTCCATCTTTCTCAAAGGGCACTCACATTTAAGGCCAAGTTCTAGAATTTCTTTCGGACATTCGTTACCCATAATCAGGTTTTCAAGTTCTTCACATCCGTTTTCAAATGTGCATGAACCTAAATTACTTATGCATGGTATCTTGACACTTATTCCTAGTACCTAATAAAATAAAAATAATAATAACTATAATTAAAATAATATTAATAACAATAATCATATTAATTTATAGCATAAACAGAAACAATGATTTAATATTAGAAAACGATGCTCAAATATCATTTATGTTATATATTTTGACAAATTCACTGTTATCATCAGGTAAAAACGACAAAACCATTTACATTATTAATTGCTAATTATAAAAAAGTATAAAAATATTAAAAAGCATAAACCAAAATGTTTAAAAATATGTTCTTTTAAAAAATAAATTTTATTACACTAAAAACATTTTTTTAATTTTATGATTTGTACATTCTAAGAAAATATCATTTTTACTCATATCATTTTTCACGTGTGTTTTCCCTGTTTCATTTCAAATACGACAATAGAAACACAAATACTTCTTTATTTGCAATTACTCAACTTTATATCGCTATGTTTTTATTCATAACCAAGATTCGAAAATTATCTAAGAAGAACTGGAGTCCCAATAATCATATACAACTTGTGTTCATTTATATTAATCAATAATAATAATAATAATAATATAAGAATTTATTTTAGTTTTCACCTTTGATAGCTTTCTGTTTTGCAATGACATTAAGAAATTTTTTATTATTTGAATATAAATCAGTAAAATTATCAATAAACCATCCATACCATTACCGATTCATAGTCAAATAATAAAAAATTCTTAATTTCATTGCAATAATAATAATAATTATTATTATTATTAATAATAATTTGTTAATATTTATTATTAATAATAATAATATAAGAATTTATTTTAGTTTTCACCTCTGATAGATTTCTGTTTTGCAATGACATTAAGAAATTTTTTATTATTTGAATATAAATCAGTAAAATTATCAATAAACCATCCATACCATTACCGATTCATAGTCAAATAATAAAAGATTCTTAATTTCATTGCAATAATAATAATTATTATTATTATTATTAATAATAATTTGTTAATATTTATTTGATAATACTTTTTTCCATAAACCGAGCTTTAATCTGACGGGACCTTCAATATCTTGCAAGACGCTGCCCTTGGTTGAGTATTGTATCTCAGAGCCCATTTTCAAGTTATTGGGGTACATATTAAAGTAATCCACTTTAATTGTCTTGCTTCCACAATCTTTCACTATTATACATTCAGAAAATGTGAATGAACCAACAATTAATAATGAGAGTACCACCAAAAACATTTCTATAATATTTAAGTATGCTAGTTAATGATCTTATATACTGTCAATGATTGTGCAAAATATGATTGTTCTCATAATTAACTAAAACATTTTATACGTTATCTTTACTACTGAAACAAATATGCAACATTAAATCGAATGTCGGAAATATTATATTCATGTTAATTACATTCCATTTACGTTGATTAGAAAATTTAATTAGTGAGAAAAATTTTAATTTTACAAAAACATGAATGAGACTTTTACAAAAATGCATTGACATCTTTAAACTGTAATAAATCATAGAATTCCTAGAATTATTACTGTAATTTAATGCTTATTAATTATTTATTGTTTTGTCTCATTCACAAAAAGATAAAACAAAATATATATAGTAAAACATTTTCTATTGAGATCAGAAATCATTAAACAAAATCAATAAGCAAGCAATGTGCATTCTATAATGTAAAATTGTTTTTAATTCCTATATTTTGAACTTGTGTTTATTAGTGAATTTCAAGTCCTATTTAGATTGTATTTCGATCTTGGTTATGAATATATATGTCATGGATGCAATGTGGCATACATTGGAATGACTAACAGTCATATTTGTTCTTAAGATTTTGATCACTATCGATTGAAGGGATAGATTAATATTAGTGAATATGATTTTTTGTTATTATTTTTTTTATTTGAAGTGATACGTAATGAAAATAAATGTAAAATATTTTGATATATGAATGTAAAAAGATTTTATAAAAGATTTATCAAGATTTTCGATTATTATAAATTTTGTATAATAGATTTTTAAAATATGAGTTTTTGTTAATTTACCTGAATATCCTAAAGAAAACTAATGACGCATTTTAAATCAATACAGTTTGAACTTCATTTTTACCTGATGATGACAGTGAGTCTGTCGAAATATATTTTAGTTTTTATATATGTTGAATTGGGGTTTTCTTATATTGATAATTGATATTGTTGTTTGATTGTTGACTACACTCAAGGGCTATCCATTGTCGATTGGCAACAAGCAATTATGAAGATAAAGGGCTCCATTTAAACTTTTATGCTTTATCTGAATCGCTGGACTGACACAATATATGTTATTCAGTAATCTAATGCGGTTGGATTCAATCTTTAGGGAGACTTGAAACTCTAAATTTACCCACAGAACCTTAATTGTTTTAACCGCTTTTGAATTCCAATGGAAAATATTTAAAATAAATTATGCATGTCCCCTTTTTTTATTAATTGAGAAAATAGAAAAGTTTTTATCAAGACAAAGTTTTAAAAAACCGGTTTTTAATGAATGCCCAACTATTTGTCACTGAATAAAAACAACTATCAAATTAAACATTTTTTTGAAACAATTAAATTACAAAATACATTTAAAGATTTATTAAAAAAAATTATCAGATTAATTTTCAAGGAATTTAATACTCTTAATAAGAACAATCAATCTTTAGTTTACATGTGCAATCTTTTAGTTATATATTATTAATTTTTTTTAATTAATGTATAAAATTAATTAAAATAAATTACTTAGAATAAAGGCTTTAAGCAATTTAATAAATAAATTTGATCCGTAAATATTTGAAAATTAAAAAATAATTACCACAAAGCTGTACATTTTATTATAAAATTCTCCATTTTTTGATTTTAAAATATTAATTTGTAAAATGATTTAGAATTAAATATGCGATTTAATTTCACTTGAAAACAAAACTGGTATTATTGCCATTTATGTGAAATCAGAGTAATAATAAATTATTTATCAAATATATTTAATGTTATTTATTTAGTTTGAATAATTGAAAATGATATATATATATATATATATATATATATATATATATATATGCTGGAATAATGAAAATAAAATTTTAATGAACTATTCCACTCATTTCTGAACTTCAATTACATTTACTTCAAAAAACCTAAAGTCATTTTTGGTATTTGAACACTGCACATGTCTTTCTAAAATATAAATTTCCCGGGAATGTAAAGTGAAGCTTGAATTATCAAGCACCCCTTTAATGTATTTATAAGTTTAATGGATTTTTATCAAGATTAAAACAATTCTAAATGAAAAAGGTCCATTAGGAAAACCAACGCCAAATATCATCAAATTGAGAGATAAAAGTTTAATTAATTTTCAAAGGGTGACAAAATTCGTTTTATTTACAAATGCTGTAAATATCATTATTTTCAACAGTCAATATTTTGTTTTAAAACTTAATGCAGTTGATATATTACAACTTTGTGAAATGTCGGAATTAAGATTCATTTAAATATTCTCAATGACCAAGGGGAAATAAAAATATTATTACCGATCATAGAAAGTTTAATTAGAAGCAAAAATTTGGTAAATTAAGATTAAAAAATTGGAGTTTAATAAAACAAAACAATTAATTAAAAACATAACCAATGACTAGCACTAATTAATTAGTTTAAATTTCCAGATTTAGGAAGAAGAAAAGCAACATTGTATTTACGGAATCTGATAATATTTGAAGTGTTTTATCAAAATGTTTAACAGGGGAATTATGTCTAATAAGACAAAGATTATTAGTATAATTTTGTATATATCACACCGGGGCCCAACACACAAAATCCCCATTTGAAAAAAGGAAGGGGGTAATTAATTACACAAGGATGTAATTAATCCTGATTACATAATAACGTAATAATTAATTTAAAAAAATTTTTAAATAATTTTTGCGCGCATTTCTTTAAAATATAATTTTCGAAATTCGCGAGTATTTTTCAAATTATTTTCTATATATTTATTTTAGCGAATTTTTGAAATAAAATTTTTTAATATGTTTTTCAGCCTAACTTTAATTTTCAATTTAATTTTATAATACACTATTTTCAAATAATTTTTTTTTGAACTGTAAAATATTAAATATGCTCACACTATAGTCATATGGTATTTTTGGTTTTCAATAAAATAAACTCAGTAAATAAAAATTACTATAGTAAATAAAAGATATTACAGTAAAATATAGAAAATTAAAGTACCAGAAAGTAAATTAAAGTAATAATAGTAATAATAATAGTAATAATAATAATAATAATAATAATAATAATAAATTCAACAACAATCAAATAAAAAGGTACTGAATATCACTGATCAATTACTGAACAACCTACTGAATAGGTACTTAATAAAAACCATTTGATACTCAAAAAATAAATATCAGTACTGATTAACAAACACATAAAAAGAACACTACAAGAACAAATAATTCAAAATTTATTTAATAAAAATTTTCATAAATCTGCTTATAATAAGCTCTTTTTAGTTCGGCCAACAGACTATGAACAACTTCCTTCTTTTTGTAGTCCCTGCAACATGTTGGTATTGAGAGATCTGCACAAACTATGCAGTCATCTAAACATTTAAACCCGGATCCTTGTAGCTATTCGTAATGCATCCGTACAACTTCTTATATGTTGATTACAGTCATTTGATAGGTGCGTGTTGCCAAAAATTCAGGAGCACAATTGGAAAGCTTGTTCTTCATATTCGAAAAAAGCTCTTCCATCTTCATCAGAATTGTTTGGAATACATATGCTTCTTACTCATCTATCATTTTGAATTTTTGTTTTCATCAGAAAGCTAATGATTTAAACACAATCTGTATTTAATAAATAATCTAGAATTTCTTCATTTGATGTCTGACTTATAATTTTGGATTTTATAAAATTAATTATTTCTTTTACTAAATAGTTATATTCAAGTGTTTTAATTCCCAAGATAACAACTTTTCCGCTCGCAAATACATTCACACAGAGTGGATTGTACTTGACAAGTCTTAATGCTGGAAACAGTTCTGGTTCGTAAATGTTTTGTGTTTTGGTTGACAAATCGTACAAGTTGATTCGACAACCAAAAATAATGATTGAATCTATAAATCTTGAATCTGGTACTAGGAATCTCCTTTCTGTAATGGTCTCTTGCAACCCATTATCCTGAATTTACCACTCTTGAAGAATAAGATAAGATACTTTTCGCTTTTATCCACGACATCTTGAGGTTTTCCAGTTGGGAACTTCATTCCGTCTACTTGACATGTTCCTCTGTAATTATTATTACTAATAATTTTCTGCTATCACACACTCTATATTACAAATACACGTCCAAACGAATAAATTTTCCACATAGTAATTAATTTAATAATAATATATTAATAATAATAATAATAATAATAATAATAATAATAATAATAATAATAATAATAATAATAATAATCATTATAATAATAAATTCATCAATAAACAGATATAGACTTAACTAACTTGGTATCAACTTCTAAATAGCGACAACCCATACACACTGAACAATCCAATGATTAATAACTGAACAACAATCACTAGGTACGTTATTTTAATGACAGAGTACTCTACAACATTAACCAGATACTATACAACTCACTATATACATACTAGGCACTGAATAATTTAGTACCTTATTCACTATTTTCATAAAAATTCCCGTTTGATAATATTTAGCCTTTTTTATTCACCCAGCTCGACCCCTTTAAAAATATTATTAAACTTGCTCTTTATTGATCATTTCACCCTAGATTACTTGGCTATTGACTTTATACACAATATTTTACCAATAACTAGTTGCTGAACCAATAAATATTAATGCTAGGTTACTGAGCTACATATATTGAAATAAAATCACAAAAAAGTTTAACAAATAAAAGAATACAAGTCGCTGAAAAGTCACAGGAGCTTTTGGAAATCCAAACGGTAGCCTATTGAAGCAGAAGTGTCCTAAAAGCAGTCATTTCTTGAATATCTTGAGCTAGTTATGCTTGGTAATACGCCTGACGTAAACCAATTGACGAGAAAATTCTTGCATTGGGAAAGATCCATTTTCTGTTATAGCATTCAATCCATGATAGTCTACCTACATTCTGATTGATCCATATTTCTTTCTTACTATCACTAATGGGGCATTCCAAGAATTCATAAAACTTCGATTTACATTTGCTTTTATTAATTATTTTATCAGGTCTTTAATTCTTTTCTCTATGTACATTGATGAATGTTCTTGGACCTCCTGACAACCGCATCTCGTGTCGTACTAAATTAGTAAATCCCAGATCTAATTTTGATGCCATGAAAATTCCACCGTATTTCCTGATCATTTCTTGAATATACTTGTTCTTTTCACATGTTAGCGTCATCAGAGCTTTGTTTATTCTTTCTTCATCACAAATGAATTCGGGCCTAATCTCTTTTACAACAAGTACTGTAATAATTTAAGTCACCTGATTACATATTGCTTGTATAGTCATACATCCAATCAATTCGTCTCCTCCAGTTAAAAATACATCACCAATTCTTCCTCATGACTGTTACTGACGCTACCGAATCCCATAACATATTTACTTCTATACAATTTGAAATTATTATACTATACTCAAACTTTTCCATCTTTCGTCTGATACATTTCTTTTTCTGCCTGTTCTCTTCGATGATTATTATCCACTATGAAATTCATTTTTTCAGATTTTTCACAAAATTAAAGTTTTAAATAATTTTTTATATTCATAGTAATTTTATTGAAAATAAAAATTAGTGAAAAAAAATTTTTTTCTAAAAAACTGCAATTAAAAAGTATTAATATTATAACATTAAACAATTGTGTTGTTATTTATTTGTTGTAAAATAAACATTATAAATGTATTATCAAAACAGTTTTATTTTTCAGATTTAAGTTTAAGTTTATTCTTGCTTAATTGAGATCCAGAATAATTTTTTGGATCAGGACCAGCTGCGATACTTTTTTTAGTTTTTTTCGACTTTTCATCTGAAACTTTCTCTTCGGAACTGTTGTTTCGCCGGCTTACAAACTAAATTTATTAAATAGATTTATTAAATTAAAATTTTATTCTTATTTGTCATGACAAATATTATTTTTAATATCTTATTACACTTATTTATTTATTATTAATCTTCTAAACGCGTAGTTTAATTTCAAAAGACGTAAATATAAAAGTATATAAAATTTAAATATATACTTTTGTTTATATTTAAAACACCAAATAAAAAAAATATATTTCGAGGAAATTATCCTCATTTTCAGTCTGTCATCATAATCTTTGTTAAATGTTATATACGGAAACAATAATTATGTAATAGTTACGACTTAATGATTTAATTAAATAATCTCAATAAATTTGTTGCTGATTGAAAGTTTATTTTATTGGATTGTGATTTAATCACCAAAGCCCCACATAAAATTCTTTCCCACTTTGTTTTTGAAGTAACCTCAATAATAATGATTGGAGATAAAAATTATATATGATGGATCTGCTGTATTAAATTTTAAAGACTTGTGGAACCATATTACAATTTTAATAATAAAAATATGATGTCATATAATTTAACATATATCAGTGTATTAAATTAATTGAATATTATTATAATGATGGGTAATAAAGCAGTTTCATTGAAATTTATTTTGAAATTTTAATATATTTTACAGAGCAAACGCGTCAAATCATATTAACCAAGCAATAAGTATTATCCATATTATATTTATTATACACAACATGATGTCCATACCAACATATTGTGAACTTCATAGCAAGTTTATTTCCCTGTATTTGACAGTGGAAATATGACCAGTAAGTAACCGTAATGAATTCCCCATTCTGTCCTCCTGATTTTACCCCTGCCTATCCCCTAGCTACGCTTCTGATATTTTATTTATTTTATAAATTTTTTATAAATTTAAAATTAAGAAAATGATATCCAACAGGAGTGGTAAAATTTGATGTCAAATAATTAAATCAGTAAATAAATGGCTTACAATTTTACGTCATTTTGGATTTTTCAAGAAAACTATTCATTCTTAAAAATTTAAACTAGGAAATATATTTTAGAAAGAAAATATAAATATACTAGCTTTGGTACCCAGATTTGTCCTTAAAGATTTAAACTATATTCTTTATAATTAATTTTAGTAATCATATCATTAAAAGTTTATTTCGATACTTAACTGTTTATAATATTTTTAGTTTATAATTGAGGATGATGATAAATGCTGAAGGATCATTTGACCTTGACATTTCCACATACAGCTATTCATATGAGAAACATTCGTCTGTCCAATCCAAGCCTGAGTTGAAACTATCAGACTTGATTTCGTCATTTCATTTTTATAGGATTAATTATTTTTATTTCAAATAAGTTTATAGTAATATAAATACAACCTAAATGTGAAACTCTAAATAAGAATTTAATGTAAAGTTTATTCGTAATCCAAAATATTTAATAACCCTAACATTTTCTTATTTAAACAATCCCGGTGAATTTGTTTATTTGAATTTATTTTTCATCTCAATACATTTAAAACACTTACATTTTTGAAAGATGGAAAGTTATCTTTTGATTTTTTCATATCTTCCAAGACTTTAATATTTTCTCTGAAAAACATCAAAAATTTATTATTTTAGTAATAAATAAAATGTGAAAATTAATTAGTCAATTAAACTTAAAACAAACAATTCACTAATTTCTAATGTTAATTTAGAAATTTATGTTATCATAATGATTATTAAATATCATTTATAATAATTTAATAAATTTATTTATCAAAAAATATTATAATATTATTAAAAATTGCAAATAAATAAAAAACATATATATAATATCAAATGAACGAAATATATTTCAATAAAATGTTCATCATCATCGTCAGTCTACAATAATGATGTAATAGTTATGATTTAATGAGTTAAAAAAATAATATTAATAAATTCGTTGGAACTGATATCAAAAGTACAGGATTGGAATTTTATAACTAATGTTTCACTTAAAATTCTTTTCCACATGTTGTTAGAGTTTTTATATAAAATTTCAAAATCCTTTAAATCAGTTATTCCAATTTTTTCAGACATTGAATTTTATGAGATTTGAAATCTATTACTAAACATATATAACGATTTTAAAGATTTTGAGCATATATTTTGAATTATAATAAAATTGTTTTCATGGCTTGATTTCAATAAATGATTTCATGACAGAAAATTAAAACAATTTTTAACGATTTGAATTTGGAATATTGCGAATTTCCAGTTTCATCATCCTTAAATACTCTATATGTCAACAAGCATATCTAGAAGGTTCAACAGAGAGACAACTTAGTGATCATTATATTGTGCTATTTCTCATTTGGGGCTACAATAAGCTATGAGGTTTGAGAGGTGAATCTTTTTTTAATGTGTAAGCAAAAATAAAATTTACTATAATTGTAGAAGACAATAAATATTATTAATATTGAGAATCGGTTATTATTGTTAATATATTAATCTTTTGATCCAATGACCTTATCAGCAATGCTTCACATATCACGCGTTCCCAATAATTATTAAAACTTTTCAACAAAATTCTAAAATCAGACATTCCTATTTTACTTTTACAGCCTCTATTGTGCTCACTAATATTGGTCAAACCCTTCAATCGACAATGCTCAAGAACTCGAGTACAGAGATGACGGGAAGTCTCTCCAATGTATGTGGCATTACACTTATTACATGTAAATTGATAAACGAGATCAGAACACAATCCAACCGGAGTTTTTGATTTATTAATATACTCTTATAACACTCCTACAACGCGGTTTGAATATGGCGAGACAATTAGGCTAATAATATTTAGAAAAGATCCACAGCCGAAAGAGCACACATTTTAAATATAATATTATTATTATAATTTATTTTTTATTAATTAAAAAATTATTTCCATTAAAAATAAATTATTGTATTTCTTTATGTAGTGTCAGCAATATTTGATTTTTAATTAATTTAATTGAATTTTAATTAAATTAATTAACGAATTTTATTAAATAGTCGTTTTCAGTCATTTAAAAAACCTGTATCAAAGTAGTTCATGATCTTAAACAATAATTGAAAAAGATTCTAGATGAAAAGGGAAAAATATTTTCTGATAGAAATGAAAGTCATAAACACTTGATAGCGTTAATTTAACCAAAGCTATATTGACAAGAAATTGAAAATATGATTTTTTACATTTTTACTCGAGTTTAGTGAAACCAATTAATTATTTTTTTATTTTTCTTTATTAACAAAGATTTCTTAATATTCATATTAGTACCAGCATTGTACTATTATGTGCTTTTGTTAGTACTCTGGCGTATTTGAGTAACACAACCTTTACTTTTGTTAAATGAAGCATATAAGTAAAAGTCCTTAAAAACTTTATTCATTTATTTAGTAAATCCATTATTATGATTATATTTCTGTAGAATTACGTTGTACATTAATACGTTAAAAAATTACTAAACAAAATTTATCAAACTCATTTTAACTGAGTATTTAGGGCTGACTTTTTTAGGTCTGGTTTTCCCCAGAATTCATTATAAGGATAAAGATGAACTAAAATACAATGTATTTGACTGACCTATCCCAATTTTTGCCTGTTTCTAGCCACTCTCATTGTTTAGTTTGGATTTTTTGAGATTTTTACTATAGATTATTAGTCTCCAAGTCATAGCAATTTTCTTCACTTAACCGTTGGCACAAGACTATTGTAATTTTTGAGTGTTCTAAATTTATAGATTCATGCAGTTACTGAGGAGAAAACAAATATTAGCTGAGAGATCCATGAAACTCAGGGTGTATCCAAACACTACATGATATAAACACAGGGTGAGCTATATAAAATGAATTTCCCCTCTTTCTTTTCAATTACTGGTATCATATATTTCAATTGTTTTCACGTCATATCAAGGTATATATTAAATCTGCAAAAGGAGGACCAGATTCATATATTTTCCCTTTCAATTTTTACATATCTTTCGTCATAGTAAAATCCTTTACCATATTCTTAAATAAGCAGTTGCGATTGAAGGCTATCCAGATTTTATAAATAAATCTTCCTTGCAGTGATAAAAGATTATTATTATTATGATTATTATTATTATAATTATTATTATTATTATAAGTGAATAACAAAATAATTTCTTGCTGCGAAGTAATGGTTATATTGTTGATTAAAAATTTCGATTATTAAATAATCCTCTTCAGATTCTTATGGAATTCTTATCATCAATGAGAAAATACCATAATACGTTCTAGATTTCATTAAAATTCAATTTTTTGTTTTTTGATTGGTTTAAATGTAAATTAAAATTTTTTTAAATTTAAAATAAAAAATTAAAACTTTTAGAATTTTTTTTTCCTTTTAACATTTCATTATATAATTAAACATTTCCAAATATGAAATATTAAAAATTACATTTTCTATTTTTTTTTAAGTATCGAATTTAACATTAATTTAATTTTTAAAACTTCTTTTGTTTTAGTAGTGGGATGTGTCACATCCAGCACATGTCACATCCAGCACAGTACCCCCTCCCCCCCTCCCCCCCCGGATGAGAGAAAATTTTTCTAAGTCCAAAAGACAAAGACCATGACTCATTCAAGGTCATTGAAACAAAGACCATGACTCATTCAAGGTCATTGGATGACTCATCAAAAATTTTCAAGGTCATTGTAACAAAGACCATGACTCATTCAAGGTCATTGGATGACTCATCATATTTTTTCAAGGTCATTTAAACAAAGATCATGACTCATTCAAGGTCATTGGATGACTCATCATATTTTTTCAAGGTCATTTAAACAAAGATCATGACTCATTCAAGGTCATTGGATGACTCATCATATTTTTCAAGGTCATTTAAACAAAGACCATGACTCATTCAAGGTCATTGGATGACTCATCATATTTTTTCAAGGTCATTTAAACAAAGACCATGACTCATTCAAGGTCATTGGATGACTCATCATATTTTTTCAAGGTCATTTAAACAAAGACCATGACTCATTCAAGGTCATTGGATGACTCATCATATTTTTTCAAGGTCATTTAAACAAAGACCATGACTCATTCAAGGTCATTGGATGACTCATCATATTTTTTCAAGGTCATTTAAACAAAGACCATGACTCATTCAAGGTCATTGGATGACTCATCATATTTTTCAAGGTCATCTAAACAAAGACCATGACTCATTCAAGGTCATTGGATGACTCATCAATTTTTTCAAGGTCATTCAAAAGTAGGTCAAGGTCATTGGATGACTCATCAAAAATTTTCAAGGTCATTCAAAAGTAGGTCAAGGTCATATTATTTTTAAACATTTTTAAATTTAAATTTACTACTTATAAAAAATAAGTAGTATATATTTTGTAAATTTATTTTATTATTATTTTTATTATTATTACTATTATTATTATTATATATTGAAAACCGAGACAAATACAACAAATTTATTATAAAGAGACAATTCTACTATAGTAGTATTGTCTAAGAGCTTTATTCAAAGCCCATTCCACATACTTCCGATATCGGGAAGCGCAGCAATGACATCCATCACCACAAGGGTATTCGGGTTCCATATCTTTGGACAATTTGTTTTGTTCGATATCCCATAGGAACTCATCTATTACAGTAAATATCCATATTGATGTATGATTGAATATCAAGTCTGGAATTATTGATGCAGGCTTATCCATGATTCCATGTATTTCTGGATAATAGAATTCCAGACGTTCTTTAATAATTTTAAAATAATCATCTAAAAGCAAGTAATAATAATAATATTAATAATAAATTACCGTAATGTTTAATTTCATTCATAGCTTGAACTGCGCTCGGTACAACCATTTTAATGATAAAAAATGAAATAACAATTACTTTTATACTAATTTAGAGACACACACACACACATCTTTAGCTATAAACAATAAATATTAATTTATATAGATTTAAAAATGATTAAAGAAATTTTATTATTATTATTAGTTTTTAATATGGCCAACTCAATTGTTGTAACCGTTCAAGGTAAAAATTCAACAAGATGTGTATGTCCAGATACCGCTGTATTGATGGATATTTTGTATATGATAGATAGGCCTAGATATTTGAAAACTCCAGTCAAAAGATTATCTGAAAGAATGAGTAATTTAGAATTCCGATTTGAACATACATATGAGACTTTAAAAAGAGCTAAAAACGAATTATATGATGATATTATATATTTAAATAAGACCATTGGTACTATCAAAATGAATTAAGAAAATCAATATTAGAATTGAAAGAAAATCATAAACTTAATGAAAAAATGATGAATCAAGTTCAATATAGTATAAAATTTTATTCTAATAAAACAACTGATCAGTTCAATCGTATAATGAAATTACAACAACACCCAGTTAACAGTGGCGGCAACAGCTTGAAAGAAGTTAACAGTGCCAACAAATCATCATTGCCATTTCCATTATATATTTTTACATATTTTCTTAGTATTACATGATTCTGATTGGTCGAATATAGTATAAATAAGCTTACACTTTCATATATTTTTATAAAATGCCAGAAACTAAATTTTTTATAACTTTGTTGAATGAGCTGGTCTCTAATAATAGAGAAGAAGATGAAATCATTAAAAACATGAAATTTATGGTAAACCGTACCGAGAAAATCGTTGAAGACATCCCATTCGATTATGAAAAAATTCTCAATTTGCCACCATTGGAGAGAAAGAAGGCATTCCAATCAATATTTAGTTACATGTTCGATGAAAATAATAAATGGATGCGAATAATAGTAGGATTAATGTACATGAAACACATGATATTAAAATCTGGATCCGACTATGAAAATTATTTCCAATGGTCTATAGAGGTATATTACTTTATATTGTTAATAATTTATTATTATTTAGGTGATAGAAACAAAAATTGATCCGTGGGTAGAATCAAACGGTGGATGGACAACGATTATTCAAGTTGCCGCAGAAGCCAAACGCTCTGATATTTATATCGAGAATTGCAAATTTTTATTAAAACTATTCACTGGAGTATCTGTTTTATATTTATGTAACAAGGTTTATCATAGATTTTAATAAATATTTCTTTGTTATTTTTATTAATAAAAACTATATTTTAAAGATTTATTAATTATTACATGTACATTCTTCATCACCACAAGATTCTATCATAATATTTTCTATAACATGATCAATACAATTCTTAAATTCGGTAGGCTCATCTTTTTCGGTAGCTTCTTCAACATCAATAATTTCTTCAGAATCATTAATAATTTCAGTATCATTAACAATTTCATCACTCTGACATTCAGATTCGCAATCCGATTCTTTACTCAATGCTTCAACTAGAGTCAACATATCTCTAATTTTTACACCGGTTATTTCTTCAAGTTTATCAAACAAAAAGTTTATTAAATATTCTAAACCAAAATTAATTAATTATTTATATTTTATATTTTACCTTTTTCAGACATCATCTTAACACTATTTTAAAACTAATTATAATTTTGTTTATAGAATAACAAAGAAACATTAATACATTTATTAAACACTAAACACTAAAATAACTGTGAAAGTCTAGCAGTAACAATTTTCCAGATTGGAGAAAGCACATCGTTTTGATCTGCTTTATATCCTTGGATTGTTATTGTTATATACCAGTTTTCCTGTTCTTTGAATCCAATTTCTGTAAATGCATCATAATATCTGGTATATTGACTCGTGAAGAAAGCATTTTCATTGCATTTTAAATTGGAATTGATCTTTTTGAACGTATTATCTATATCCTTGATATCTAACATTGATAGAGTGCCAGCGAGAGATTGAAATTGAGTCTTATTGAGTTTGATTGGATTTGCCAATTGCATATTAATAGGCTCCTTTAAAAAATACATTTTATAATTGTGGAACATCTGAACTGGTTGGACGCTTATTTTCTTGGTCATATTTGATTTATGATCTTTATAAGGTGGTGACGCACTTTTATACCCTTGACAGAAACTGATTAACCAATCAGAATCATGCATGTTAAGTGAATGATAATTGCATGTTAAGTGCGTGACTTTATGTAAATTAACCCGTTGAGTTTTATGATTTTACACATATCATCTATATAAAATGTAATATTATTATTATTACTATACAAATAAAATTACTATTATTACTATTATTATTACTATACAAATAAAATTACTATTATTATTATTATTATTAATATTATTACTATTATTATTACTATACAAATAAAATTACTATTATTACTATTATTACCAAAACTAACAAAAATAAAACTATTACTATTATTAATATTATTACCAAAACAATAAAACTATTACTATCAACACTAAACAAAACAACAAAAATAAAATACAAAAACATTTATTACCAACAATAAAACTACCAAAACAATCAAAATAAAATACATTTATTGTCGTAAAAGTTGCATTTTTTGAAAATTTCGTATGGAATTTGCCAGATTCCATTCGACATAGCGCTGATATCGGAAATCACAGCAGCTACACCCCAGAATGCAGGGGTATTCAGTTTCCATCTCCTTGACCGTTCGGTTTATTTCATTGTCCCAAAGGGCTTGTTTAATCAGATTTGAAATATCGATTCGTGTTTCATTATATATCAACTGTTGATGCATTGAAGGTTCTTGATTCTTCAAAATCTCCTTTATTTGAGGATAGTAATAAATAATACGCTCGATTAGCATTGGAGCATATTTGTCTAAATAAAATATAAAAAATGAAATAAAAAAAGATAAATTTACCGTATTCAGCGATATTTTTCTTTGGCATAGCATACATATATTTTCCATTTTAAAAATGAAATAAAATGAATAAGCAATTTGTTTTAATCAATCATTAGCCAATCAGATATCAACCAATCCGGTGATTTCATTTTGTATGTCACAAACAATATTTTTGTACTCTAGATTTCGCACCCCTAATATGACTATTTTGCCGCTAGCAAACACGTTAACACACATTGGGTTGTATTTTAAAAGCCTCAGTGCAGGAAATAATTCTGGTTCGAACATACAAAGACATTTTGTTGACATGTTGTATAGATTGATAGATTGTCCCATATCCATGGTAACTGTAATTGACTGTATTTTAAGATCCTTTATTCTATATTGTAATTTATTGACATCTAAAGGTTTCTTACATCCCATGATTCTGCATTTGCCTGATTTGAAAAATATTATAGGGTATTTTCCATTCCTATCTACAATTTGCTGGGGTTTACCATTTGGAAACGTCATTTTTGATACATCGAAAGTTCCTTTATAATTTATATTTGATAACATAATTAAATAATAAAGAAATATTAAGCTATATATACGAGTTTTTAGGAAGAGTTCATTAAATCATATAATATAAACAAAAACCTATAATTATACAAATTAATAATGGAATTAAGAAATGATGCGGTATATCAAATCGTCGGCCCAAGTGGTAGTGGTAAAACTATGTTTGTATGTAAATTACTGAAATCTAATTTATTTCAAACCAAATTCAACAAGATTTATTGGCATAAGGGTGCAGATGAAGAACATGGATTAACTCAAGATAATTTCTGTAAATTGAAAACATGAAAATAGTAAAGGGTTTCGATAAAAACTGGTCAAGTCGATTAAGGAAAGGTGATGTCATCATTATTGATGATTTGTATCAGGAAGCTAATAAAGAAAAGGATTTTAATAATTTATTCACAAAAATCAGTAGACATGTTGGTGTTACTGTGATCTTTATTACTCAAAATCTATTTCATCAGGGTGGCGCACATCGAACAAGGAATTTAAATGTTCAATATTTAGTTATTTTCAAGAATCCTAGAGATGCAACAGTTATTGATTTTCTTGCTCGACAGGCATACCCTAATAATCGTAATTTTCTCATCAGTGCATTTCAAGATGCTACAAAATCACCACATGGATATATATTTCTTGATTTCACACAACAATGCAATGATGATTTACGGGTAAAAACCGATATTTTCATAAAGAAGGTGCCATGGTATATAAACAAAGCTGAAAACTTTAACATGTAAAAATGTTTATGAAATCCAGGCTTAAAAATATCCGAAAACTTAGACAAAGTATTAAAAAGACTATAAATAAAGTTCCACCAAAAACCAGTTATACACCATCTAAAAACTAATAACCGAGAATTACCCTGCAATGAATCTAATTTCGAAAAACATTATTAAAAAGAGTAAGAAAACAGATAAAATTGTAAAAAATCATAGGAGTTTCCCATATTTTAATGCATTGTTAAAGGCTTCGAGTATGAAAAGAATGTCTATTTTACAATCTTTTCCAGCTTTTGTTGTCGATGATTTACTCAAAATTCTATTAAAAGTAGTCAGAGGTAGAATTAAAATCAGTAATTCTAAAAACTAGTATTGAATAAACATCGTAAGCCTTTGTTATCACTAGTAAATAATAAAAATCGTAAGCAAATGAGAAAAATCATATATAAACAACAAGGTGGTTTTATCGGAGCAATGTTACCATTAGCATTATCATTATTATCACAATAAACGATGGGGCAATCATTACCTAATGTTAAATTAAATTTAAATCATCTTGTTGTAATGGAGAAGATTTGGACGAACCCAGAAGACGAGGCAGGTTTCGGTGGAGTGGCAAAGTTAAAGAAAAGAGTCCCAAAGTCGAAAAAGGAAACGCAAAAGTGGTTGTCAGATCAGCTTGCGTACAGTTTAAACAAACCAATGCGGAAAAGATTTCCAACGAGAGCTTATAAAACATTCGGTATTAATGATTTATGGCAAATGGATTTGATGGAGATGATACCGTATTCGAAGATTAACAAGGGTTATAAATATATTTTAACGTGTATTGATGTTTTCAGTCGTTTTGCTCGCGGTGTACCAACAAAGACAAAATCTGCAGAGGAAATATCTAAATTAATTAACTCAATGTTTAAAAATGAGCATCCAGACAATTTGCAAACCGATTTAGGTATTATTATTATTATTATTATTATTATTATTATTATTATTATTATTATTATTATTATTATTATTATAGGCAAGGAGTTTTACAATAGTAAAGTTAAGCAAATCCTGGATCGTCTGAAAATAAATCATTATTCTGTACATTCTCAATACAAAGCCGCTCATGTTGAAAGATTTAACCGGACATTGAGGGATAGATTGAAGAAATATTTTGTGCATCAAGGTAATAAAATATGGATAAATGTATTACCGAAAATACTTGTTAGTTATAATAATTCATCACATCGAGGTCTGAATGGTTTGAGACCCGTAGATAACAGCTCGAAAACATTAGCTAAATCAGTACGATCTAAAACAGTTGCTATTACAAAACCAAAATATAAAGTTGGTGATTACGTTAGAATTAGTAAAATATCTGCTTCACCTTTCATCAAAAATTTCGATAGTAATTGGAGTGATGAGGTATTTCAAATTACTAAAATTAATACTAAACAGAGTCCTGTAATGTATGTTATTAAAGATAGTGATAACAATTTAATACAAGGGAAATTCTATGAACAGGAATTACAAGTTATTTCCAAACCTACAGTGTTCAGAATTCAGAAAATATTGAAAACTAAAATGGTGGGTAAGGATAAACAATACTATGTCAAATGGCATGGATATCAAAAACCCTCATGGATATCATCAAAAGACCTAGTAAAATGAGTTTCTATACAATTTTACCGAGTAATAGTTGCCCACTAATCCATCCGGAAAATCAAGCAAGTAAATTTATGGTTGATCTTCAAAATCCCATTTATTTACATGGAAATTGGGAAGTTGCTTTGCAAGACTTTACATTTGTGTACAATACATTCCCATTTTATAGTCATTGTAAAATCGGTTACAAGAACGTGTACCCAAAACCTGTAGTGGTATTTTCTCAATCAATAATTTTGAACGATATTGTCATATTCCGAATCAGATTTTAGATGAAAATTGTGGCATGTTTTTCAAAGATGGATTGAATGTTAGTTGTGATTATAGTCCATTTACAATAAAGTTTGAAAGTATTGAGGATGCCAAGCGAATGGGTTGTGATAAGCTTAGCATTGTTGTTCCTGGTACTGAATACCTAATACGTTTCAAAACATTTGATGAAAAAAGTGTAACAATCGAAAACATCAAAATATCACTATCATATATTAATGAAGTTGAAGAGACATTTACATTTACTAATGATTTATATATTGAAACACTTGAAGAATTACATAAATATATTTCATTCAATTGTTTACATATATTTAAAACTATTGAATTTGTTAAAGATGGATTATGTAAATTCAGTCTGAATAATAACATTTGTGAAATTACATTTGATAAAAATTTGGCTAATACATTGGGATTAGATAAGCAAACATATAGGACAAGTGCTTTTGGTGTACGCAAACCAAAAATAATAAAACTTCATAGGCAAATGTTCATATATACTAACATCATTGATCCTATAATTGTTGGTGATTCTTTGGTTCCTCTTTTGAAATCTGTTTGGGTTGATAAACATGACCAGGATGAAGTTGTCAATATAAATATCGATAATCCCATGTACTTACCGGTATCAACATCATGTATAAACAATATAGAAATAAATATTCGTGATGATAGCGGTAAATTTATTGAATTTAGTAAAGATACAAAAACTCATTTGACATTACATTTTCGTAAATTAGATGGCCAATAACGATATTATTAGTATGTATAGTGGTGGCGAATTACCATATTTTATTGGTAAACAGTATGGATCAGGTTGGTTGAGAACAATTGGTAGATTTGCACTTCCTATTCTTAAACGCCTTGGTAGTTTTGGTATGAAAACTGCTAAAGATGTGATAATGAATGAGCAGAAAATATTGCCATCTCTGAAATCAAATGCATTATCCGAGTTAGGGAAAGTTCTACCTAGTGTTGCAGGTATGTTTCAAAAACAGGAACCAGCACCAGCTCAAAAACGTAAAAGACATCATAAACATATAAACAAACGAATGAAAGGACATGGAACTATATTTCAAAAATGATTTGTGGTAAATCTGAATTGTGCTTATTTGATAGACCGTCTCCCCAAGCAGTAATTGAAATGGGGGCTTTTGAAGATGTATTCCCGATGAATTCTATTATGGATAGTAGAACTGATATTGAATTTTATATTAATGGTTCCCAAACTGAATATCTGGATTTGAACGATACATTGTTAACTGTTCAGATCAAAGTTGTAGATAAAGATAGAAAACCGTTGGGTGAACCTAGTGATGTAATACCAAACAATTTCTTGTTTCATACACTTTTTAAAGATGCAGTTCTCGGATTTAATAATATCAAGATTGAGGGTGGTAACAGTACATATATTCACAAAGCTCTAATAGAAACTATTATAATTACAATAGTGATACTAAAATACATGTTTAACTCCTATGGGTTATGGTAGTGATGATGATAGGAAAAAGTGGATTAAAGGATCGAAATTATTTACCATGTGCTCATCATTACAACTCGATTTTATGGATCAACCGAAATATTTACTCCCAGGTGTTAATGTACACATTAGATTGAAAAGATCTGATTCGGCATTATCACTAACAAGTGCCACCACAACACCAATTCTTCAATTAGTTGATGCAAAATTATTGGTAAGAAGAGTTCGTGTTGAGCCTTCTGTATTAGCCGGTCATCAATTGGGGCTTAATTCTAAGCATGCAATATATCCATTGAAAACAAAGGAAATTGTTCAATTTGCTATTGCTAAGGGTTCAGCTTCTTTCTATAAGGAACAAATATTTGGAGATAGAAGAATGCCCAACTTTATATTGGTAACATTTCAAAGTGAATCTCAATATAATGGATCATACTTAACATCGAGCTCAATTTTCAAAAACTTTGGTGTAACATCGCTAACTTTATCGAAAAATAGTGATTATAGAGAAACATATACTCAAGATTTCGAAAATGATAATTATTGTGCTACATATATGCAGAGTATAGTTAGAAATATGGGTTATTTGGATAAAAACCTTAATTGTGGTATAACTCTTGAAGATTTTAAAAGCAAATATCCATTCTTCACATTTGTTTTGGCACCCGATTTCGATTTAAATCAGAGTCAATTACCTCAAAATGGTAATTTACGATTAGATATAAAGTTTGCTAAGCTACAACTGAACCGGTACATGTTGTAATATATGGAGTATTTGAAAATGAGGTTCAAATAACTGCAAACAGAACAGTGTTGGTTTGAACAGAGTTCAAACATTGTTGGTTTGAAAATGTTGGTATAAATGTATAGATAATTTATGATAGTTTGTCATGGAGTAAGTTTTTAAATGTATTATTAATATTATTGATGTAGTTCTGTTCAGGTTTATCGAATTGGAAAACAAATACTAGGACATGAATTTTTAGGGGTTTTTCCTCTTGATAAAATTCCATATTTACGTAATAATCAAGCCATAATCGTCAATACTCAATCATCTCATCTCGGTGGAGAACATTGGTTAGCAATATATATGAAGCCTAGCAAGATATTTGTATTTGATCCTATGGGTTTCTATTATCCGGCTTTAATGGTTTCGAAACTGCAAACAATGGGTAAACCTATTGTCTATAATAAAACTATGTATCAAAAACCATGGACCTTAACATGTGGTCAACATTGTTTAGCTTGGTTATTATCCAAGAGATTTGATGATTAATAAATGTATTAATGTTTATTGTTGTGTTTTACCTATTAATATTTATTATTATTATTTTTATTATTCTTTTTATAAATATTATTATTTTTATTATTCTATTATTACTTATTATTATTATTTTTATATTATTATTATAATAATAATTATTATTATTATTATAATTATTATTATTATTATTTTTATTATTATTATTAATATTTTTATATTATTATTATTAATATTATTTTTATTATTAATATTTTTATATTATTATGTGTTTAATTAAAGATAATGCATCATCACAAAGACAGTGCATGATAAGTGCGTGATCACAAAGACAGTGCAAGATAAGTGCATGATCATCACATGATAAGTGCATGCATACACAAAATTGAATAAAGAAAACACATGCAAACAAAAGTATGTATGTGATTTACAAAGAAAACACATACAAACAAAAGTATGTATGTGATTTTACAAAGAACGCATGCAGTCACAGTGTAGACTGCATGTGTTTTACAAAGAAAACATGTCTAAAAATCTCTCACCTATATGTGTGTATTGCTTAAATGTGATTGGCTAAATCTTGAAATATTATTCTCTTTATAAACATTGACAAATGTAGAATTTGTCACAATTATTTCAAATTTTACTCGCGGGATTTCAAAATTTTAAAATGGAGAACTCAAGAATTTTACGCCAATTGTTGGTCGATGAAAATGGTAAGGATTTTTAATTTATTTTTAATTTTATTATTATTTTTTCTAGATTGGTATACTTTAACAGAAATACAAGATCAGTTAGATCGTCAAAATGATGTTATAATTATCGAAGATGATGGTAAATTTTAATTTTATATATGTTTTATTTATAATTATTTTAGAAGTTATTTTAATCGAAGATACAATTGTTATCAGCGATAGCGAAGAGGATATTATCGAAGATGGTAAATTTTAATTTAATTTTATTATATATTTAAAAAACATTTTAGTTGATTTGGATGCAGATGATCATCATAATGTCACCGTTTTTGGAGATGCCCCCATTTCTGGGGATGACAATAATTATGCCACCGTTTTTGGAGATGCTCCCATTTCTGGGGATGACAATAATTATGCCACCGTTTTTGGAGATGCCCTCGTTACTGGGGAAGATATGGAGGACCTCTCTTCTATAGAGGATGATGATTCGTCGGAATCAGGAGATAAATGTTAGTTTTTTATTTATTTTTATTTATCGAAATTAAGTTAATGATATTTGAAGTATTATTAAAATATTACATCAAATATCAATAATTTATAATAATTTATAATAAATTTATAATAAGTATCTATTTATTTCAAAAGTTTTATGATAAATATATTTTTAAATTGATGAAATTTAAAGTATTATTTTAATAATACTTCAAATATCATTAATTTATAATATATTTTAAAAAGTATTATTACTGAAACATATATTAACATAATAAATTATAAACAAATATAGTTGAACAAATAGTTTTTGAATTATATAGGCATTTTTATTATAGATCTTACGTAATTGAATTATATATGAATTATATAGGAATTATTTTAATAGATAATTTATTTAATAGTTTGCAGTGAGCATGCAAATATTATTGTATTTAAGGTTTTATATATTAGAATTATTTAATAGTTTGCAGTGAGCATGCAATATTATTGTATTTAAGGTTTTATATATTAGAATTATTAAATAGTTTGCAGTGAGCATGCAAATATTATTGTATATAGGTTTATTTGTTAGAATTATTAGATATTTTATATCATAGTTACTTTATATAGGTTTTTAATTTAATATTTTTATTAGGCACTTTTTATCCAAGATATTGCATCTCATCATTGCAACATAATGAAAGTTGCCATGAAGAAATGAAAAAATATTACCGCCATAGATTTAATGGCATCAACTTTTTTATCTGCGCCATATGCAAAACATCCCAGAACATTAAATATAAAGAATTTTATAGGGAACATGGGGTTCATTTAAATTCTTTCAAGTCGAGTAAAATAAATATGTTTAAGAAAATTAATAAAAATAACGTCGATATTTTGAATATACTACAAAATAAAAAAACATCAAATAAAAAGAATAAAAGACCTGCTGCACCTATTAAAATTAATATCCCAAATAAAATAATTAAAAAGAAGTCATCGAAATCAGTGATGATGATGACTCTAATATTATAAATAATGAAAATATTATAAATAATATACCTATTATAAATAATGAAAATATTATAAATAATATACCTATTATAAATAATGAAAATATTATAAATAATATACCTATTATAAATAATGAAAATACTATAAATAATGAAAATATTATAAATAATATACCTATTATAATTAATGAAAATACTATAAATAATGAAAATATTATAAATAATATACCTATTATAAATAATGAAAATACTATAAATAATGAAAATATTATAAATAATATACCTATTATAATTAATGAAAATACTATACCTACTATAAATAATGAAAATATTATACAATTCGGAGGTTCTGTATTAGAGAATGAGCCGAACATTTCAGTAAATTTAAATGGCGCTATCAAAACTTTACGTTTTGATATATCTAACGCGCAACTAATTACAGTAACTTTAACTGAGCGAATCAGTAATAAATTAATTTTTGAGATAAATAAAATGGGGAGCGTTAAAATTCAATTCGCGATATTAATTAAATTTGAAAAAGATGGCGAGATCCGTGACAATTATTTTTCAAATAATGCGGAGACATTTTCAGATAACTTTTTAAGTGAAGGGGTTAATAAGCTTAATGAAAAAATAGAACAATTCACCCATTTAGGCAGTGGATGGCGTGTTATTAATATTATGGAAATTCATTTTATTTTAACAAAATATGCTCCTATTAATCGTTTGTCTGGACATAAATATATTAAAACCCCTTCTGCATTGAAAAATAAAGGAGCCATAGTAAATATAAAAAACAATGACGACAAGTGCTTCCTTTACTCTATTCTTTATTTATTAAAGAAAGATATAATTGGTGAAAACCCCAAAGAGTCTCTAAATATACCGAGTTTTTAGACGAATTAGAGTACGATGAGATCACGGATTGTCCCATGAAATTAATAAACATCCCAAAGTTCGAAAAGAAAAATTCGACTTTAAAATTAGCAATAAATGTGTTTTCGTACACACCAACTGTTATAATTGATGAGGTTCCAGATAATTATGTCTTTCACCATCCTCATTTAAGTTTGATCCATAGAAGCAAAGTCACTGACGGAAACCCTATTTATTTATTACTACTTGAAAATAATGATAGATATCATTATACCGCTGTGACCAATATCAACTGGTTAATGAATTGCCATCAAAACCCTGACTGTAACATTCAAATTAGATGTCGTTGGTGTCCACATTGCCTTAATGGGTTTAGATTAGATAATGCATTCAATACACATGTTGCATTATGCGCCAAAAATCAGACTGGCACAACCCTATACACGCTCCCCGAAAATAAAAATTTAGAATTCCTAAATTATTCTAAACATATCACCCCACCTTTTGTGATTTATGCCGATTTTGAATCGGTTTTACCTCCTGATGATAGACATCATCAAATTCATATGCCTATTGCAGCAGGCCTTTTATTAATTAATAATTATACTAACACAAAATCATATTATTACTTTTACGGACTTGATTGCATTCCTGATTTTCTTAAGAAAATTGAGGAAATTGCAACTGAAATTGTTATTCCGTACTATGATTCGGAAGGTGATAAATTGATAGGGCCTATGTCTTTCAGTGAGGTTCGACAGTTTAAATCTTGTCGAACCTGTTATTTATGTAAAAAACCGATTGTAAATCCGGTTAGAGATCATTGCCATTTTACTGGTAATTATCTAGGGGCAGCTTGCCGAAAATGTAATATAGCTCGTAGGATTTATCGGTTGCTACCTATAGTCTTTCATAATTTAAGAGGGTATGACCTTCACCATATTTTAAAATATGGTCTCGATCGCTTTCCTTCATGGAATTTAGATATCATACCGACCTCTACAGAAAAATTTATTTCATTAATTGTTCACATTAACAAATTGGCTGTTCGCTTTATCGACAGTATGCAATTTGTTAATTGTTCGTTAGCTAAGGCTGTGAAAACGCTAACTTCTCTTCCATTGACTTCGTCTGTCTTTCAAGGTTCTATAGTCGACTGTAAAGGTATTTTTCCATATAATTTTGCTGTTTCGGAGGAAGTTCTTGAGACTACTTATGAGTTGCCTCCAATTTGGGAGGGCGTAAGTGAAGATGAGTACGATAGGGCACAACTAATCTGGACGCAGCAAAACTGTAGGACTTTGCGTGATTATATGTTAATTTACCTTAAACTTGATGTATTCCTCCTTGCGGACTATTTTCAACAATTCCGTGCCAAGGCTATTGTTTACAATGGTCTTGAACCTCTAAACTTTTATGGCATTCCGGGTATGTCATGGGCTTCAGCGCTTATGACATTAACGGAACCCATTGAACTTTTACAGGACATGGAAATGTTCAATTTTTACGAAGGTGGAATACGGGGTGGGTTAACATTTGTTAACAAACATTACATTGCTGCTTCGGAGGATACAGAATTATTGTACATAGATATAAATAATCTGTATGGTTGGGCTCTCAGCCAAAGTCTTCCTTACGCTGATTTTACTTGGGTGTATGATGGTTTGGATGAGGTTTTGAATGAATGTGCGAATGTTGTGGATATTGAAATCCTTCCATATGGATATACTATGGAAGTTGATATCGAGATTCCAGATAATTTGCATGATTTTCTAAATGACTTTCCGATTGGACCGGAAAAGATGTGCCCACCAAATTCAAAAGTTGAGAAGTTAATGCTAACGCATTATCCTAAGAAGAACTATGTTCTTCATTGGAGGCTTCTCAGGCTTTATCTTTCTCTCGGGCTAAGGTTACACACATACATAGAGCTATTAAATACAAGCAAGCTCCTATTTTTAAACATTATATCGATAAAAACACTAACTTGCGTGCAAATGCAGTTAGTGAATTATATAGAGATTTATTTAAATTGTATAACAACAGTCTGTATGGTAAATCTGTTGAGAACCTTAAAAAGAGGATGAATTTGCGATTATGTAATTCGGCTGAAAAGTTAATTACATATTCGTCAAAACCGGCATTTAGAAAAACAATAGAGATTACTGATGATCTTTTTGCCGCTCATCTTAATAAGGACTCAATATGTTTGGATAGACCTAGTTATATCGGTCAATCAGTTCTAGATTTATCCAAACTACGGATGTACCAGTTACAGTATGTTGAGTTACAAAATATCGTGATATTTACAATTGTGATATCAATCTAGTAGCGGGTGATACAGATAGCTTCTTTTTGGAGATAAAAATTTAAAATTAGAAATTTTATTAAAAGCTATGATTTCGGATGATCTGTTAGATACATCAAATTATGATCCTTCTCATCCTTTATATTCTAGACGACTTGACTCGGTTATTGGCAAGTTCAAGGATGAGAGTAAAGGGTTAGGATATAGCGAGTGGGTTTTCTTGCGCCCTAAATGTTATAGCTTGCTAGGAAATAAATCAACAATGCGAGCTAAGGGTGTAAAATTACCGGTACCGACATTAAACACCAATCATATTTGAATTGTTATAATAACAATAGTATTATGTCGGTACCTCAAACTAGGATAGGGACCCGAAATCATCAGCTGTTCACTTTTAAAAATTCTAAAATAGCATTAAATAATCATGACGACAAGAGAGCTTGGGTAGGGAAAAAACTCGAGTTTTGCATATGGTCATTATAGAGGGTTGATGTCCTTGATGTTGGTGGTAATATAATCATGCCTGAAACCGATCCAACAGTTCGCAATCAGCAATTTGATGAGATATTTGAGAATGTTATTGATATTTATTAACAAATTTGTATGTAAAATAAAAATTGTGAAAATTTCTCTTTGGTATTTTCATTTGTTATAATTTATTATTATTATTTTTATTAGCAATATTTTCATAATCAAATGCCAAGCGTGAAGAAACGTGAAATAAAACTTGATATTTGTTTAATTGTATAATTAATAATTGATTTACTTTTTATGAAGTTGTTGTTTTTTATATATAGTTGTTTTTATATAGATGTTTTTTATATAGTTGTTTTATGTATTTGTTTTATTATATATATATATATATATATATGTATTATTAATAAAAAGTAATAAAATAATGATAATAATATTTATAATAATAAATAAAAATAATAATAAAAAGAATAATAAATAAAACTTGTAATAAAAATTAAAACCTGTAATAAAAATTAAAATATGTAATAATAATAATAATAATATAATAATAATAAAAATAATAATATTAATTATAAATAAAGCTTGTAATAAAAAAAAAAAATTAAAACATGTAATAATAATAAAAATTATAATCTTAATAAATAAAACTTGTAATAAAATTAAATATGTAATAATAATAAAAATTATAATCTTAATAAATAAAACTTGTAATAAAAATTAAATATGTAATAATAATAATAAAATTATAATCTTAATAAATAAAACTTGTAATAATAATAATAAAAATTATAATCTTAATAATAAACTTGTAATAAAATTAAAATATGTAATAATAATAATAAAAATTATAATCTTAATAAATAAAGCTTGTAATAATAATAAAAATATTAATAATAATAAAAATAATAATAAAAATAAAAAGAATAATATTAATAAAAATAATAATAAAAATAATAATAATAATATTAATAATCTTAATAAATAAAACTTGTAATAATAATAAAATATAATAATAATAAAAATAATAATAAAAATAAAAAGAATAATATTAATAATAATAATAAAAAGAATAATATTAATAATAAATAAAGCTTGTAATAAAAAAAAAAATTAAAACATGTAATAATAATAATAAAAATTATAATCTTAATAAATAAAACTTGTAATAATAATAAAAATATTAATAATAATAATAATAATAATAATAATAATAATAATAATAATAATAATAAAAATAATAATAAAAATAATAATAATAATAAAAATAATAATAATAATAAAATAATAATAATAATAATAATAATAAAAATTATAATCTTAATAAATAAAACTTGTAATAAAAATTAAAATATGTAATAATAATAATAAAAATTATAATCTTAATAAATAAAGCTTGTAATAATAATAAAAATATTAATAATAATAAAATAATAATAAAAAAAAAAAAATAAAAAAATAATAATAAAAATAATATAATAAATAATAATATAATAATCTTAATAAATAAAACTTGTAATAATAATAAAATATTAATAATAATAAAAATAATAATAAAAATAAAAAGAATAATATTAATAATAATAATAATAAAAAGAATAATATTAATAATAAATAAAGCTTGTAATAAAAAAAAAAAAAATTAAAACATGTAATAATAATAATAAAAATTATAATCTTAATAAATAAAACTTGTAATAATAATAAAAATATTAATAATAATAATAATAATAATAATAATAATAATAATAATAATAATAATAATAAAAATAATAATAAAAATAATAATAATAATAAAAATAATAATAATAATAAAAATAATAATAATAAAAATAATAATAATAATAATAATAATAAAAATAATAATAATAATATTAATAATATTAATAATAATAATAATAATAATAATAATAATAAAATAATTGACTTGATTAAAACAAACAATTTAATTTAATAATAATAAAATAAATGTACAAAATATATACTACTTATTTTTATAAGTAGTAAATTTAAATTTAAAAAATGTTTAAAAATAATATGACCTTGAGAAATTTTGAATGACCTTGAAAATTTTTGATGAGTCATCCAATGACCTTGACCTACTTTTGATTGACCTTGACCTACTTTTGAATGACCTTGAAAATTTTTGATGAGTCATCCAATGACCTTGAATGAGTCATGGTCTTTGTTTAAATGACCTTGAAAAATATGATGAGTCATCCAATGACCTTGAATGAGTCATGGTCTTTGTTTAAATGACCTTGAAAAAATATGATGAGTCATCCAATGACCTTGAATGAGTCATGATCTTTGTTTAAATGACCTTGAAAAAATATGATGAGTCATCCAATGACCTTGAATGAGTCATGGTCTTTGTTACAATGACCTTGAAAATTTTTGATGAGTCATCCAATGACCTTGAATGAGTCATGGTCTTTGTTTCAATGACCTTGAAAAAATATGATGAGTCATCCAATGACCTTGACCTACTTTTGAATGACCTTGAAAAAATATGATGAGTCATCCAATGACCTTGAATGAGTCATGGTCTTTGTTTAAATGACCTTGAAAAAATATGATGAGTCATCCAATGACCTTGAATGAGTCATGGTCTTTGTTTAAATGACCTTGAAAAAATATGATGAGTCATCCAATGACCTTGAATGAGTCATGGTCTTTGTTTAAATGACCTTGAAAAATATGATGAGTCATCCAATGACCTTGAATGAGTCATGGTCTTTGTTTAAATGACCTTGAAAAAATATGATGAGTCATCCAATGACCTTGAATGAGTCATGGTCTTTGTTTCAATGACCTTGAATGAGTCATGGTCTTTGTCTTTTGGACTTAGAAAAATTTTCTCTCAGCCGGGGGGGGGTACTGTGCTGGATGTGACATGTGCTGGATGTGACACATCCCACTACTTGTTTTATAACTGTTTATCCTTCTTTAAATCTCTTTCTTTCTACAGAAATTAATATAAAAATATAAAAATAAAGAAATTTAAATATATTATTATTATTATTGTTATTAATATTATTATTTATTTTAATTTATAAAATCATTCTATAATATAAATAACTTTTTTACGTAATATAACTATATATTTTTGCCTCTCTAGGTTTTACCCGTATATGACCAAAGACAAAAAGAATTTCAATCACTGACGGACAATGTCAGAAGCTACGTTGAATTCATAATGAAATCTAAAAGAAGAGTTCAGACCATTTCATCCATTTTAAATAGAAGTCCATGATGATTTAAAACACCTGATCAGGTGGATCATAAAGAACCTGGAGAATTGAATAAAATTAATTGCGGCTGCCTTGCTAAAACATGGAATCTCACGGATTAATGGCGATTGCGAAAATTAGAATAATTAATTTAACATATTTCATTAAATATCATGACCATATTTGATATTTGATTTAATGCGATTTTCTAATAATTAAGTTTTTTCATCAATTTTAAATCCGGAAAAACGATTGAATTCAAAAGGAATGGTAGCTAAAAAATATTCCACTGTGCAAATGTTCAAAAATTTTTTTTATATTTCCAGCAAACTTTGTCATGAAAAAAACCTTTAATTCAGACACGATATTTATTCAGTTGCTTTTATAGTTTTCATATTCTGTGATGCACTAATTATTATTATTATTATTATTATTATTATTATTATTATTATTATTATAAGGACTTTTTTGTGTTTCACCTCTGATTTCTTTATAATTGTCATAATATTTTCTACTCAATTTGACTATAAATCCGATTTATTTAAGGTATTATGATGATTATTAGTAGTAGTATTATTATAACTTTTTAATAATATAAACAAAAATATGACACTGATTGAATATCACTTATTCTACATATTTCGATAGACTCACGGTCATCATCAGGTAAAAACTAAAATTTTACATACAAGCTAAAATTGTTTTATTCAAACAAACTTATAAAAAAAAATTTTAAAATAATAAACAAAATAATTTTTTAATTTCACAAAGTTATTTCATTTAAAAAATTAATTTTTTTTTAGTCAATCATTCAAATATTTTATATTTGTAAAAAATATATTTTGTAAAGGTTCTTCATTTTTAAATAATATTAGTTTGCAAGTTACGTTTCAAGGTATCACTTTAAAGATAAATATAAAAGATACCTTATTTCTTGCCTAAACACTACTCTTAAATATTTGTTTTTGAACTCTATATATTATCCGTCCCATTCAGCTGACAGTGACCAAGAACCTAAGCATTGAGATAGCGAGTAGTCATTCTTATGAACGTGGAATTTAAATTGATAACCAATAAGCAAACACAATCTAAGCAGAATTCGAAATACACCTTAAAACTCTAAGTAAAAAAAAACGAATCAAAGTTTCGATTCTTAAATAATCCTCATAAATAATCCTCCACAATATAATAATTACCTTGCAGCAAGGGCTTATTTTATTTTTCACTTATCTGATATATTATTATTATTATTATTATTATTATTATTATTATTATTATTATTATTATTATTATTATTATTATCATTATTATTATTATTATTATTATTATTATTATTATTATTATTATTATTATTATTATTATTATTATTATTATTATTATTATTATTATTATTATTATTATTATTATTATTATCATCATCATCATCATCATTATTAGAATATGTCAAAATATAACAAATTTTCAATCTATAATTTTCTTAAAAAAATCAGAATAAGTAGAGAAAATAATTAGGAAATATGTAGCAATGAAAATTAAATTATTACATAAATATCTTCAATAAAGAAATAAATAGAAAAATAAATTGATATTTCTGTGTTTATGGATGAATGGTATTTCTAGGAAATTGAATTAAATATTTTCTATATGTGCCTATTGTTTCCAGATCTGATATTTAGATTATTAACAATCCGTTTGAGCTATCAGACTATTGTTGTACGCACGACAATTCCGCAATGCTATAATTTCAAGTATATTTTCATATTTATACATAGGGAAATTCTAATCAATAGAGTTGTTGAATAAAAATAGAATTTTATTATTCTTAAATGACATCTATTTATATGATTATATTATTTACTACTGAGTTATGCAGTAAGCTGGTTTAGATTATTTGTAGCGATGAAGTCTCTAAAACCCGCTTTAAATATAACAAAATAATTAATAATTTACATTATAAGAAAACCACCAGTTTAATTACATGTTAAAAGGCATTGGCAGTTATATCTGCCAGTTTTTTTTATAGATTTAAAAGTAAAATCAAAATAAATATAAGAAATACGGAACGTGAAATTTGTAGTAAAACAAGCCCGGAAACCTTTATCATATAATAATTTTCTTAGAATTAGTAAATTAATTATATTTTGATACAAGATTACTGGAATTATTGGCAATTAATTTAAATAATAATAAAAATGATGTTACAATTGATTTAACGGTTTAAAAAATATAAACTTTCACCTTATTTGTCAATGAACTAAATGATTATACGTAAAAACTTTATTATTTACATCGATATCTTTACTGATTTATAGTCAAAAAAAATCTATTATCATTGGGAAATATAGTTTGTATACACATACAGTTTCAGATAAACATACATCTATCCGATGATTTGTTTATGGTAGATGATGAACTAATCAAATAATATTAATGTAAAATAGTTTTAATATTGCATCCAATTATTTAAATGATTTACACACAACATTTAACAAAACCTAATATAATTTAGTAAATAATAGAGATATGTGAGTAACAATAAACAAATTTATTGACAATTGAATTCGAAATACAATGATAGAGTAAAATTTAACAAATACTTAGGCAAATTTTGAATGCTTGTTAGAAATACATACATGGTCATTTTTGGAAGTATTTAGCAAATTATTTGGTGATCTGATTATAAATGCAAGGTCATTTATTAAGAAACATTAAACAAATACTTATTAAATTTAGGTATTTTATTAGAAATCTATGATTATTTTCAAGAATCTCTCAACACATTCGATTATTGAAATCATTTCAGGCAACCTTTAAAAGAAACAAATGATTATTGATAAAAACCTGGACAATTTGGTATCACTTAAGTAACATATGAATAATTATTAGAAATTGATGGTTATTTACGAGTATTTTTTATTAAATTTATTGGCAATATATGTATTTTTAAAATATAATCCAATCAATTAGTAATATATTATTACTAAGATACCACTTATTAGATTCGTAGATAATTTAGTTAATTTTAGAGTATTAAATTCATTTTTATAGACATCTAGTTAACTTTCTATATATTTTAAAAGATTACAATTGATATAAATTTGATAAAAATGTTAGTTTTTGATTAAGAAATAACATTGACTATCGGTGTTTCAAATTATTCAACATGTATATAAAGAAACAATGAAATAATCTGAGAACTAAGGCAATCAAGTTAATCATTCAAACATATAGGAATTCATACACATTAATTATAAATGTTAACATAAAAATATAGAAGAAAGGGAAATCAAATTTCTTTAGACCAATTATTGCCAACATATGTTATCACATAGATACTAACAACAGCAACAAGATCTAGACTCATAGGAACGTATTTCTTCAATAAAGAATGAATACTAACTTCTCCATCAAAACATTTCTTTAATATTATCATATATATTCGTCACGGCATATATTCAACATTTATTACTCTAATCAAAGCTTAGGTTCAAAAATAAAATATTTTATTTATATACTATTTTTGTAGCAAAAATTAATTTTTGTTCGTTTTTAATCGTTTTTATTTTCTTTTAAAACTTTAATTATTATTAAATACGACTAAGGATAATTTTGTTACGGAAAAACGAAATTTATCCATTTCTGCAATGAAAATCAACATAAAATTTATTATTAAGTAACCACATATCCTTGGTCTGTAGCTTAAGTAAACAATCAATAATTTAGTGCCTATTTATTAAGCGAAATAAACAATTACCTGAAAAAATTTTATTTTAATTTGTATAAATATGTTTTTAATTTGAAGCCAATATGAATATTTGGTTCATTGTTACTGTTTCATTATTTGTCATAAGTTATTTCACGGAAAAATGCTTTAATTGTATTGTATAGTTTTTATTTCATTCGTGAGAATTTTAAATTTAAAAAGTACAATTCATTGTCATTTTTCCCAAAACTTTTGTCCGGCCACCGGAATAACAGTTAATATGATAATATCTGTTATAACTTATACATTAAAATGCTTGAAATTTTACATTGATAACATGTTTATATTTATTATATTTCAAATGTAAAAATATGAGAAAAAGATTTTTATCCTTAATATTAAACTTACTGAATTAATTTACTTTTATCGTTTAATATTTTTCTACTTTCTTCAAGAGAATAATCGGTAACCTCCAGCACTCGATCGACAATTCTGTTGTCCACATCTGCAAATTCTGATCTTAACTGCGACTTTGCTGAAATATATAAGGTTTATTACATATTAATTAAAATAAAATGATTTCCAATAGTGTCGATAACTTACTGATAAGCTTTTATTTAATCGCTGTCACGGCAATAAAAATCTATAGATTAATAGAATTTATGGATATTCTTAAGAACTCTATTGATCTATTGTCCTGTAATAACCAATTTCTTAGATTTAACTGAGTTATGTCTCAAACATATCAATTTAGTGATCGGCTATACTTTGAAAAATGTATTTATATTCATTACTAACATTTGAGTTAAAGAAATTACATTTATTATAAGATACTTTTAATATTTATAAAACACACAAATAAATATTCATATACATAAAAAACAATACTTACGTTTTTAATGACTTCGTTGGTTTTGTTTATTTGCAATAATACCATGTTTGAAAATTTCATACGTAAGTCATCACCTGTAGATGCATACACTTATACGTTTCAACCAATTTTTATTCTACTGTATTTGTTGGTAAGTGCAATGAGTTGAAAATTAATTTAGAAAATGTAGATCTCAAAAGTCGACAAGCGTTAGCAAGTTTTTCACATGTGACAGTTTTCATCTCCAATTTAAAACTTCTTCCTGCACTGGTAAAAATATTTACTTGTACCTCAAGTTAAGAAACACTGCAATAATTCAATGGAAATATTTTTAAAGATAATCTAATAATTATAAAATCTACAGGTTTCAAATGATTATTAAATTTTTCAACAAAATTTTAAAATCAGACATTCCTATTTTACTTGTACAGCCTCACATATATTGGTCTCACCCTTCAATGTAAATTAATAAACGAGATCAGAACACAATCCAACCGGAGTTTTTGATTTATTAATAAACATATTACGTAACTTACACGAGTTAGAAACGATCTTATACTCTAATTTCTCATCTGTTTACTTTACTTCCTCTTATAATTTGTAAAACCTTCCGAGTACGGCAATACTAACACAAATTTAGGCTCATTATTCTTATTTACATTTTTACTATTATTTAAATCAACACTCAATTCACATTCATTTGTCAAATTACACTCAGAATTGCCCATAACATGGATCCTTAGGATTTTAAATCAATTTATCAACAGTCTTTTTTATCATCAATAATAAAAATGATTTCGATTACCCATTCTTTATCAGCAACTCAACCAATTTATCAACGCTTTTTAATTAATTAGCAAAAGTATAAGATAAATACAATGAAAAAAATAAAATAAATAATCGGCGATATGATTTTCAATATATATTTTCTCTACTTTTTTGTATAAAGAGTATGAACACAATTTACCGCGGTCACTCAGTTAAAGTTAATGTTAATTTGTCACAGAATTTCAGGTATAAATATATGTCATATAATTTAGATAACATGTTCAATAAAAGTACAATCACATTTAAACAAATGATTTATTTATTTCAGGAGTTTCTAAAATGATGATTAATGTACAAGTAAGGATTCTATCATAAATTTATACGTTTAAAAAATATATGATAATAATCTAATATATATTGATAATTTGTCTAATTTTAAAGTAAATATTGCTGATATAATTTGTGTAAATTTTCGATGTTCGAGTATTATTATTATTATTATTATTATTATTATTATTATTATTATTATTATTATTATTATTATTATTATTATTATTATTATTATTATTAATATTATTATTATTATTATTGTTTTTATTATTATTATCATTAATTATTATTAAATAAAATTTAAATAAATAACAATGTTAGCCAATTTCCGCTAAGTTTATTAAAATATGAAATAAGAAATATTTCTACCGAAAATCGATCCTTATCACTCATAACCAAAATTTAATTAGACTTTCGTTTTCTCCTTTTCTTCTCTGATTGATATTTTCTTTCACTAAACTGTATTCAACAAATATATTTATTTAAACAAATTTTCCAAATTTTTGAAATTCGATTTACTAACATCAAATATTTAATAGATTTGAATAATATTTTAAATTTTATAAAAATCAAAAATTATTTATTCAAATCAAAAAAATTTTTATTTTATATTTTAAAACCGAATTTGCATTTTAACAAATGAAAATAAATATATTAAGATTTTAATATTAAAGTCTGAAAAGACTGGGACTATATGGAGGGTACACAAAATATTATTTTTAATTTTATATTAGGCTAAGAATGCACAATTTATGAAGTTCTAGAAAAGTAAACTCAACACACACACACACATTTCAACATTACTTTTACTTCTGACAACGAAGTTTCCCATACTAAGCAGATTCTTAAAATAAGTCCTTTTTATTAAACGACATTCTATAGTATTTCTTTTTTCTTTTTTTATTCTAAGTAATTTGCAAAACATTTGAACTTTTTTATATGTTCCTCCAATAGCTTCAGTCACGTATTACATTAACTTTCTTTGCAGCCTTCAAAGGCTGTAATATTATTTTTTAAATATTCTTTTACTAAACAGCTTAATTTAATAATGATGTAAATCTCCTCTTTCTACTGATTCCCGATCTGAGATTATCAGTCTGTTTTTATAAGATATGATCCATAATTTATTCAAAGAATTCTTTTCAATACATTTTAAAATTTCAAAGATTTCAAAAATGGGAAATCTTGCAACGCCTAATGACGCAGATGTTAAAGTTAATTAGTTTTACAAAGTAAAAAATAACAATAATTTCCATCTTCAAGAAATATTTATTCGAAAATTTTATAAGAACAGGAAGCAAACTTGGAGACAGTTTTAATATTTTAGAAAGATATTTGTTTTAATTTTAAGAATCCATGAACAAAATGCGGAACAGAAAGAAAAAAGGTTAGGAATATTGAATACAACAATTTTCTATTTTTATAGAAAATACTAGAAAATTAATCTAGCATGTTCTAATTTTCATTTTAAAATTTGAATATATTTGAAATTTTATAGTGATCTTAGATTTTTCAAAATTAATGAATTTTTAATTAAAAAATACCTCCCACTCTAAGCATTATTTCATTTGCAATATTTTTTATATTTTCATTAATATAAATATATTTATATAGAAATGAATTTAATACTGAATGTATTATTATTAATAATAACATTTTTATTATTAATAATATTATTATTATTATTATCATTATTATTTATTTATTTATTTATTTATTATTATTATTATTTATTTATTATTATTATTATTATTATTATTATTATTATTATTATTATTATTATTATTATTATTAATATATAGTATTATTTCAGTTAAATTGTCATTGGGACAATTTATTATTATTAAGAAAACGATTTACTAAAATAGAATGTTGAAAATCATATTATATAAACAAACATTAAATTAAATTTGAATTCCAATTGTATTAATATTTATAATAAAAACACATTAATACATTGAATATGAATAAAGATTAAATATTATTATCTTTAAACCTAATTTTTCTAGTAAATGTCAACATTTTATCAATAATTAATAAAATAAGAATTCGGAAAAAAATTAATTAAGCTAATCAAATGTTTATTACAAGAAATGAATTTGTTAAATAAATTTATCACTGCATAATTTCTAGTTTACAATGTCAATTAATACAATTTGATTATGTTTTATGAATATAAATATTTGGGCCGCATCAAAAATTGAAATATCCACATCCGGACGCATCAACATGGGAAATATAATTTCAGGAATATAAACTTTATTATAATTAAATTTTGGTGGGAAATTTATTGCTCAAATTGTACATATGCCTATGATATTGTCGGTAACTTTTATCTGAGAAATCAAAACGTTGAGCGATCGGAATAAAACTTAAATTGAAACCCAATTTTTTAATTAAATTTTTTTTTAATTTATATTGCAAAAATTAATGATCACTGAATTTAATATTTCATTTATAAAAATTAATTTAAAAATTTAAATATTTTTATCTGAAAATATTTATTTTTATTTAAGATGTCAATTTAGTGCAGTTTAACTCAACAAATTTTAATTATTCAATTTTAATTATAATTTCATAACAAATAGTGTGTTCGAGGGATTGAAGGTAGCAATCACAGCGTTACCGATTTTATGTTTTTCAGATCTGAAAATGGAGTTGATCTTGGATACAGGTGCCAGTTTCGATACCATTGGAGCGGTACTTCCACAGTGAGATAAAGTTGGAAAGAAAAGAGTAAAATGAATTTTAAAAATAGAAATGATTTTATTTCGTTTAAATAAGAAGAATAATAAGAGATAGTTAATTTTTGATTGAAATAAAATTTATGGATTTATTAAGTGATTCTAGATTAAATTTCCAAAATACGAAAGGCGAAACTCCTAACAATGAATACAGTGAGAACTTTGCGTTAATACCCCATCCACTCAAAATCGTTTGAAGGTCATTTGAAAGTCATATTACATTAATTATCTAGGTCAAATTGTATAAAGGTCAATATCATGGAGATCAAAATTTAAATAAAATATTTGGTTTGAAAATACGCTTTATTGGTTCAAAATTAAGGGAAATAATTAAGGGTGTTAAAGACAAGTTATTTTATTGAAATGATTGTAGCTGGAATCAAAATTACAGGGTAATATACATTTAGGATACTATAAAATGAGAGTTTGAATATGTTGTGTGGTCATCAAAATAATAATAATAATAATAATAATAATAATAATAATAAGCCCTTGCTACAAAGTAATAATTATATTGTTGAAAGAAGTTTGGATTATTTTATAAAAATCAAGGCAAAAAGAATGACGGTAATGCTTTCAATAGTAACAGGCCTATTGCTACTAGAGTCATAATGACTAATTTCATTAAATTAGATGAATTATGATGTGTAATTGACTAGTTAGATGACTTGTTTTAAGTAAAGTTAAAAACATTGTAGCGAAAAATGAAAACCAGGTTGGATGATCATTTACTTTATTGGTCAAGTTATCAATAACATGCATCTGTTCAGATTCCAAATGGATTTTATTGATGCTTTGGAAATTCCTATTAATTTCCCAAATTTAATAAAAATCTTCTCCATTTTCCATGGAATTGATGATTCGGAATATTCTGGTTCAATTGCTCCAGGTAAATTACAAATGCCGTAAAAAAATTACTTTATTTTGACTTTAGATTAAATCTTACGTTGTTATTTAGTCATCTTCACAAAATACTAGAGTTGAGATGGATATTTCTGACATATCTGAAATGTTGTGAAAATATTAAATTGATTAAATTTCATGAAAATTCTTACGACATTATTTCATCCTTTTCTCGAAAACTCAAAGTAGAATAATCTGAATTTTCTTCAAAACTTTGGCCGGTAATAAATAGTAATAAACATAGAGTTACTATTCATCTGGACATTTCTACATTTTGAAAGTTTGTATGCATTACTTACTATATATTATGTATGTGTGTTTAAAAAAATGTTTCTTCAAATTTTCTTCTTTTCTATAATATAAATTGTAACTCATTGGAACAATTTACATACACACAGGTAAATATATATGTCTCTATAATATAACGCAATTGATTTTTTTCATTTTATTATAGGAGTTGCTATTTATTACACACACATTGATCAATATCAAAACCATGCACTTTCACTTCAATAAACAACGGTCACCAATTTTAACAAAAAACAATCCTTTTCCACCCTTACATTTTGCTTGTTCTTAAATATTATCTTCGAACTTGAAATGTCGAAATAGAGATTTTCCTTTGATTTTGTCTTTAAAAGTGAGCTTGTCCTATTACATAATATATCATTGGTTAATTGTATTAATGATTTTAAAATGACCTTGAGAGGAAAAGCTAGTGGTTCAGTATGCTCACTATACACTGCTCATATTCTATTATCATACAATTTCATATAATTTTTGATTGGATACATTATATTCATTGAACAACTATAAAAAATTAAATAAACAAAATTAAATATTTCGTTTACGTTCACCTTTGACCTGTTATTTGTATATGTTTCACTTATTTTCATTTTGTGTTGAGTAAAATAAAAATATTTGATCTTGTGTCAAAATGAATATAAATAAAATAATATTGTAATTACAATTTAAATATCCAAAATTTTAAAGTTGTTTAAAAAATAACTTTTAACGACTTGTTTTACAAATTATAAGAGAAAGTAAAGTAAACAGATGAGAAATTTAGAGTATAAGATCGTTTCATAAAATAAATAATTTACCCATAATATATAATTTATCAATTCAGTTTATTAAAATTTTAACAAATAAGTCAATTATAAATAAATAAATAAAACCAATAAATAAAAAAAAATTAATAAACCAAATTTAGAGATATTTTACCATTTATTTATTTTAATTTACTGAAGCGGTAACCGATATTATCTATTTCGTGTTTCCATTATAACAATAAGGATTGAGATAAAAAAAATTTTGTTTTTATTCAAGTTTTCGATTTTGTTTCATGGATTATAATACATTTTAGAAATATTCATTTACATTTTATAATTAATAAACAAATTTAAAATATGTTTACGTATTTTATAGAATAAAGATTTTTAATAAAAAGTTGTGTATTAAGGATTTTCAAAATTCAAACTTTGCAACGATTTTTTTTGGTGAGGAATTTATCAAATTATTTAATAAATTAAACCAATAAAATAATATCAAAGTTAGAAATGAATGTTGGACTAGATTCCCTAAATAAAAGCAAAAGGTATGATATGGTCATGAGTTACGTATATGCACCACAAGCAGAAAGAAAATAAAGTAGAATCCATGAAATTAAACAAATTTAGACACAAACAATAATTTATGAAACACAAGCTGCTGCACACTATAAAAACAAAAAACAGCATTAAAACTCAAAATGGTGACTGAAAAGACTCAAAATTGTGAAAGAGAGACAAGATTTAATTAAACAAAAGTAAATTAACAAAAATAGAACATTACTAAGTCAAATTGACAAAAGAAAAGAAAACAAAATCGTGTTAAAAATAAATTGATTGAATAAAATATTAGTTTTTCCAAAAATAACTATAATTTATCCTTAAATTCTAAACCAGTACTCCTTTACCTTTTTGTTGTGGTGGACCGCTCGACGTTTGATGACTTTACCGCGGCCCACTGAGGATTGGGTATCAGAGATTCCGCTTCACCCCAATTAATGGTGAACAACCACCCTCAAAAGACATACAATACCCCTCAAAATTGATGCCTACGTTAAACGTTTTATGGCAACCTTTTTATATCTAGAGATAAAAATATTTTAGTGAAGTTTAAAAATATAAACAGAAGTAGAGGATGACTGATAAATTATGTCAGTACTTCTATATATAACCAAGTTAACAAATAGAATATTGAGGAAGCAGTACTTTTACAGAATATAAGCTCAACTACCAATTGATCTTCGACTCAGTTACAGATTACCAACGTGTGAGTGGTCTGCAAATCTCATTTGTATGATGGCGAACCGAAATGGTCGTTTTTGCACTTAGGGAAGTATTTCTCACAGGCAACAGACTGTTCCATAACAACTATCAATAGGTCAAGCTTAAGGCGCAACATAAGTAAAGAAAATAATCTCAAATTTTCTGCACAGTAATTATTTAGATTTATTTTTATGCTTTGATTTTCGGAAATTGATAAGAATTATTTTTTAATCGAAATGTTTTTTATTTAATATATTTTTTTTCACAATGGTTTATTTTATTATTTACTTGTTTGATATTTAATTTTTTGAAATGTAAAGCACTAATTAATTAAAATTTAAATCACGTAATGATGTCTTTTTAAACTAGTTTGTTTTACACAGTTAAATTCTTACTGATATAAATTAAATTTTCTTTGATATATTTATTTCTCGATTTTTGCAGCAAAATTCTCATCATTTACATCAAGCATGAAAATTAATTATTTCATGGAAATTTTCCCTTGCTGTTTTAGAGCAAATGTTTACAACAACTTTACAAATTTTATTTCAGTTAATTAACAATAAAATTAAATAAATTTAAATTTATTACTTCGAGATTTCGACGAATCAGGGGCGTCATATTTGCTTATTTCTGATAAGCTAAATCTTGTCTGTTCACCTTTACACAATTTGCCTTTTGAACCACTTAAATATAAATACACTTAATAAAGGGTTTATATAAAAAGGTGTTATTATAAATAAATAATGTTTTTTTTCAAATCTATAGCGATCATATTTAATAACTAGCTTTCACAATTAATGAAAAATATTCAAAAATTAAAATTTTATTAAATTACGATCTAATTTGGTATTTATAATACCATTGTTTAAATATATTAAATTGCATAATTTTTTCATGGTAACTAGTAACAAAATATTTTCAAAAAAATTCGGTTGCTGACTTGAAAATTTTGTAAACTCAGATACCCTCGATAAAACTGTAGAAAATAAAACACAAATTGTAAAAATTAGTCTGTGTATTTTTTCCAGTATAATTCTGCCATGATACCAATTGAACATCATAACTGTTTTTTTTTTTGAAAGATTATTTCTATGTACTTAATTAATTACATTCGACGTTTCTTATTGATAACATTAGCAGAGTAAGTTTGAATGCTCTAAAAATTTTAAAAATTTAAAATAGTAAATGAGAATCTTGTTTTCAAACTGTCATATATTTGCGAATTTTTTTAAAAATATATCTTATAAATCATAAATCGCCAAACTGCGGCTCTCGAGCCTCATGTGACTCTTTAGCATCATCTACTAGGCTCCCATCGACTCTCACGATTTGATGCTAAAAATTAATTTAATGAATTAAAAATTTTGGAATTAAAGTTATTTAAGATATCTATATTTTAATTTTAAAATTAAAACACTTGAAATATTAAAATTGCATTGAAATATTCTACGATTTTTTGCGGCCAAAATCGCATTACATACATCTCCTTCTCCTAGTAATTAAGGAATTTACATATTTTTATTTTACTAACAAGTCTTTAAAGTGTTTCATTTGATAAATTATACTTATTATTCTCAATTCATTGTATATTTTGATTATGACTCTCCAAAATTTAAGTTATTGAATTATGGCTCCTGCCGGAGTAAAGTTTGGCCACCTCTGTTATAGATAATAAACTTGTATTTTTGAAATAAGATTTCTAGGGACCCCGTATTAATTTTGCATTTATTAAATATTGATTTTCACTCTCATTAACTAGTTTTTTAATATTTCCATATTTTTGTAGAACCTTAACAAATGAAATGTTATTTGTTATAAACAATGAAAAAATCCTACAATACAATTAGATGGTCTACATTTAGAATCAGATGTTCTAGTAATGTTTACATTTGAAGTTGTAACTCCAAATTTGAATACTTACCACTTTTAATAGACTGGGAAATTTCCGACTTTTATTTATAAGAGTAATTTTATGATCAAACAAACAAAATTCTCATAAAAATATCAATGAAATTTAAAATTAAATTATAATAACTTAACAAATACTTTTTGTTCAAAGTTTAAAAGCAGTTTCGTGAATTTTATTGTACGTTGTCCTAAATTTATTTAATTTTAAAAATAATTGTAAAATTTGACATTAAAGAAATAAATTATTATTTTAAAAATATGTGAGCAGTACTGCTAATAAATGTATCTATAAGTTGTACATGATCTTTTGTTGTCAGGAATTTTGATTACTTTTAATTAATATTTTGTTTATTAATTCTTTTAATAGATTTTCAGATTTTATATCCCATTTCACTTTTTTTCTAGGGGGTATTTAGACTTTATCTCAATAAAAATAAAAATAAAATAATAAATAATAAATTGTTTTGTTTGACTTTTATTGCATATTGTATGGTCTGTAGGTCTTTTGGCTAACACTTAAATTACATTGAACAGACTGCCAGAAATATATGTAAAATAAAATATAATATTTTTAAAATTATTCCTATTGGTCTTTAATCATAATACCGTATTTTTAATCATATTTCTGCTGGAAATACATATTATTTTTTTAGAAGATATTTCATTCAAAAATCGCTCATTGTATATTTATATACTTCGACTGTCATTATGGTCGACATCAAAAACAATGGAAAAATAAAAATATAAATATATAAAAATATATATACCTCACACCAGAATCGATGGTTGAATATGATATAATTGAACTAGTTTCCTTCCGTTTTTCCTGCCGCAATATAACTTCAACAGTTGATGCATTACCTTTTGATCTAGATGAAATATGAAAATTATAGAAAATTATATTTCAATTTATTTTAGATATTTTACTGAGTATTTTTATTATCAGAATAGTTTTAAATATAATAATTTCAAAACTATTTTTTTAACAATAATTTTGTATTTTTTATTGATATACTCCATTTTGTTTTAAAAAAATATAGAGTGAAGAAATTTGTAATTTAATTAATTAGTGAAATGCTTCATTTTTTCTGCTAACATTTCATTTATTTTCATTACGATTAACGATCAATTCTTTCATTTTCTTGTGCAACTCAAATTTTTCAAGTGTTTAATACATTGATCTATAGTCATAATATAAATAAATGAAATTATATATTTAGTGTAGTTCTTAAGTTTATCAGCAAATCTTCATTGGCTTATTGACAATGAAAATATTTTTCTATCAAAAGTAAAAACTAAATTTGGTTTTATTATCAATATTTTTTACTTGAAATTTTATATAGAGAAAAGTTAGATAAATCATTGATAGTCTAAGAAAAAAGGAGCAAAAAAGTGATTTTTAATTGTTTTTGGAATTTTAGACATTCCATTTATTTTTAATAATTTATTACTTATTATAATTTTTGAACTTGGAAGACCAAATTTTTCTCAGTCAAAATACCAAAAAAGTTATCTGCTTAAAAGAGTTGAGAATTCAGTAATTGATATTGCAATACGAATTCGAGCATACTAAATTACAAGACTTAGCTCAGGTAATATCAAGTATTGGCATAAACAAGATCATTTTATAATTTTTGTTAAATGTAAACATTTTTTATTCTGTTCTTATTTATATTGGACAACAAGTTGAGATTTTGGGAAACTCAACGCATACACTGTAAATGATATGAACTTAATATCAATATGTAGCTGAGTTTAGCTTATTATTATTTGAAAATAATAATTTTATTTATATATTATTTTTTTCTGTGACAATAAATCAATAAATTACATTTAACACAAATTATCGATGCAATATTTATCAAATGTTAATTAATCTATTTTAAGCTATTTATCATAGTTGAAATTGAAATGATTTTTTATAAAATAGATGTTTCCTCTGACTTTTTTCTTTTAAACTTGCCTAACGACGCCCATTGAAATGCATTATGATACATAAAAATGGGATATTACATGAGGATTTGGATGTGTCACATACAGCACACCCCTTACCCCCATCTGCTGCGAGAAAACTTTTCTAAGTCCAAAAGTACAAATTTTTCATTCAAGCTCATTGGATGACTCATCATATTTCCTCAAGGCCATTTAAACAAAAACCATGGCTCATTCAAGCTCATTGTATGACTCATCATATTTTTTCTAAATCATTTAAACAAAGATTATGACTCATTCAAGTTCATAAAAATTTTTAAAATTTTAAAATTTAAGATTACTACTTATTTGTTTTAACTATGTTTTAACTATTTATATTTTTTAATTTTTATTAATATTTTTATTATTATTATAAATATTATTATTATTATTATTATAAGTTCACGTTTTATTATTATTATTATTATTATTATTATTATAATTAGTTTATATTATTATTATTTTCATTATTATTATCAATATATAATATTATTTTTATTATTAATATTGATTCATAATATTTTTTTTATCATTTATTTATTTTTATTTTATAAACTTTAATTATTTGTTTTAATCAAGTCAATTATTTTATTTATTTATTTTTTAAATTATATTATTAATAAATTAATTTTTTTGTTTTAATGAAGTGAATTAAATAATTATTTATATTATTTTATTTTCATTTAATTATTTATTTAATATTATTATTTTTATTTAATTAACTAATTTTTTTATATTATTATTATTATAATTTTTATTTTTATTTTTATTATTACTGTCAAGGTCATTGGATGAGTCATCATATTTTTTCAAGGTCATTTAAACGTGGGTCAAGGTCATTGGATGAGTCATCTTTTTTTTTCAAGATTATAGTATTTTTAAACATTTTTAAATTTAAATTTACTACTTATTTTTATAAGTAGTTTTTAAATATTATTATTATTATTAATAAATATTGTTAACCTTTGAGTCAATGAAAATGTATCGATTTCAATAAGCATCCATCTTTTGACATTGAAATCCAACCGAATAAATCCTCTTAAAATAAATTCCCCTCTTGACCTATTGTTTCCTTTAAAATAAAATAAAATTTTCTCTCAACCAATCATTTCTCTTTAAGTGACATTAATCCCAGTTATATTCTTTATTTTGATTAAAAAACACAGACTTATCAATATTCAACCGAATAAATTTCTTGATATCCCCTTAAAATAAAATTCATCTCGTGACCAATCCTTTTCCCTTAAAAGATCATAAATTCTCTTCTTAACCAATCATTTCTCCTTAAATGACAATATTTCCACTTTTTCAAAAGATTTACACACATATTAATATCTATCTGAACAAATCCCTCTAAAAATATTATAAATTCTTCATCTTTATTCTCCATTTAGAAAATATTTACCCTTTGAACACAGATATTCAACCAACTCAACCCTTTAAAAATGACAACAAACTTGTTCTTAATCGATTATTTCCTTAAAATATCATAAAATTTCCTCATAACCAATCATTTCCCTTGAAATGACAATTTCCCTCACTGCACCAACAATATACATATTTTTTATAAAAACCTACGAAGTAAAATTTCTTTAGAAATCTATATTTACCCGAATAAGATCCTTAAAAATCCATCATTCGGATCATACTTACTATATGTATTCAACCAATCAAATTCACTTAAAATTATCATAAAAATCTGAATTTTACCAATAAAAATAAATTTTCTTTAAGATATTACAAAATTGTTATCGATACTCAACATTTTCCGTTGAAAATCACCACAATTTGATTCTGGCAACAAATTCTATCAAATAAAAAATTCATCAAAAATGACTAAAATCGAATAAAGTTTATGTTTCCCACATAAATAAAATTATTGTAAAATATATATCATGTTGCTCAAATAATTAAAATTAATCATTAAATCAAGTATAAATTAAATAAAAATTACCAGTCAATCCATAGAGATATATCAATGATTTTTATAAGTATACTGATAACCACACTGAGCATTCCCTTAAAAATCTCTAAATTATACTACTTTTGTGATTGATATCCATGAAATCAATAAAATTGAAAATGAAAGTAATTATTGATCTCCTTTTTTACACTGTAAAATCAATTAAAATCTTAGGTTTCACTAAAATATTTTTAAAAATTAACTGATTTAATGAACTTTTAAATAGAACATAAAATTATAATTAAAATATCATTTACTATTCAAAATCTATCAGTCAAATTTGATTCTAATTGTTAAATAATTATCTTAAATAGATGTTTCATAAACATTTTGATCCTAAATTTAACTTTTATTTAAAATAATCCTAAAATCAAGTTAAATCTAATAAATTATCAAGAAATTAAGTGTTTCTAAAATTATAGATTTTACCCTCATTTCTTCAATAATTTCATTAAAAACATAATCAAACCCTAAATCCATTAAAATTCAAAAGAAAACCATAAAATTCACAAAGATGATTAAAATTTACTAAAATAAATACCTCGTAAAACTAGATATTACTTAAATTATCATAAAATTTCACTAAAAGCTCTAATTGATTTATATAGCCTAAAATTATTTTATTTTTGTCGAGTACAACCTAACTTATTGAAAGATGTAATTTATTTAATTAAATTTTCATTGATAATAACAAGTCAACAAATAGAATTTTAATTAGTAGATTATATTCTATAAAGAAAATTTTCAGTGAAGAAGTAATATTGGTGAGAGAGTACATTAAGTGACTAAAATCATTGAAATTACTGAAAAATGTGGAATAGCTAAAGATATCTACTAAATAGATAAAATATCAATTGATATATTAAACATCGAAGAGGAAAATATTCATTGAAGAGAAAAATATTCATTGAAGAGAAAAAACATTCATTGAATAAGAAAAGCATTAATTGAAGAAAGAAAATATTCATTAAAGAGGAAAGCAATCATTAAAGTGAGAAAATATGAATTGAAGCTAACAAATATTTAGTGAATTGAGAATTGATTATGATAAATTAGATGGTAAATTTCTCAATAATGAGATGAAATATCAGTTAAATATTGGGAAATACTTTAAACGGAGTCTGAATTATTCACTGTCAACAAATATACTTAAAAGATGAAAATATTCACTGAAAATGAATTGTACTTTAAGAGTGGATGAATTACTATTATATTCAATTAAAAATTATTAACAATTGAGTAGATTTTGTCTGTTAATTATATTTAAATAGGGATATATATATATATATATATATTGATGGACACTTATGGGCGGAGGAATAGTTATTAAAAACAATAAACGCGCGCGCGTATACTAATTCGGCGAATATATACAAATCCAACGAATATTCAACATTTATTATTTATTATTTCAACGTTTGTAATCACAATTTCACTAATTTATTTGCACCTTTTAACCACCGTATGACTCTGATTATCTTAGGGTAGGTTGTCCAACTGAGAACCACTCTTTCTGATAGATAACTTTGACTTGGGATTTCCCATTAGTAATTAATTTTTCTTAATATATTTCGTTTTTTATCTTATATTATTTTCTATGGACGCCTCACTAAATACTTATTATTATTTCTGGACTCGTCTCTCAATTTGGCGTTCAACCATACCAATTTCCACTGATCAATATTACTTTCGAATTTTTATAAATTTTTTAATTAATATTGCACTTTTATCATTTTGGTGTTATATCGATTTTATTGTGCTTTTTTGTAATACCCCAACACCTTGTACGTTTTTACAAAATATATGTATATTGTTGATGCAGTGAGGGAAATTGTCATTTCAAGGGAAATGATTGGTTATGAGGAAATTTTATGATATTTTAAGGAAATAATCGATTAAGAACAAGTTTGTTGTCATTTTTAAAGGGTTGAGTTGGTTGAATATCTGTGTTCAAAGGGTAAATATTTTCTAAATGGAGAATATAGAGGAAGAATTTATAATATTTTTAGAGGGATTTGTTCAGATAGATATTAATATGTGTGTAAATCTTTTGAGAGAGAGGAAATATTGTCATTTAAGGAGAAATGATTAGTTAAGAAGAGAATTTATGATCTTTTAAGGGAAAAGGATTGGTCACGAGATGAATTTTATTTTAAGGGGATATCAAGAAATTTATTCGGTTGATAATCGATAAGTCTGTGATTTTTTATGAAAATAATGAATATATCTGTGATTAATGTCATTTAAAGAGAAATGATTGGTTGAGAGTAAATTTTATTTTATTTTAGGGGGAAATGATTGATTAATAAGAGAATTTATGATCTTTTTAGGGGAAATTATCGAATAAGAACAGGTTTGTTGATATTTTTAAAATGTTGTGTCAGTTGAATTTTGTTATTTTAAAGGGACATGATTGGTCAAGAGATGAATTTTATTTAAAAGGAATTTCAAGAAATTTATTCGGTTGAATATCGATATAAATCGGTCTTTTTATGAAAATAATGAATATAGCGGAGAGTGGAAATATTGTCATTTAAAGAGAAATGATTGGTTGAGAGTAAATTTTATTATATTTTAAAGGGAACTGATTGGTCGAGAGATGAATTTTATTTTAAGGGAATTTCTAGAAATTTATTCGGTTCAATAACGAAATAAGTCGGTGATTTTTATCAAAAATAATGAATATAGTTTGGAATATTGTCATTAAAGAGAAACGATTGGTTGAGAGGGGGAATTTATTTTAAGAGGATTTATTCGGTTGGATATCGATGTCAAAAGATGGATACTTAGTGAAATCGATACATTTTCATTGACTTAAAGGTTATCAAAATATAACAATAAGATTTTGGTTAATTTTAATGATATTATTGGAATCTGAATAAAATATACGATACTGTTCAGTACTAAGAAATTGTTCGATTCACGTATTCAAGTATTTATTTGATTTTATTATATTTGTAATTTAATTAAAAACTAAAATTGATTAGTATTTAAAAAATTTATGTTACCATTACTTATGTTGTTATTGAAAATTTTCTGAATAATTTAAATATTTTCTATTATTTCCAGGAATGAAGAGAAATTGTACGATTAAATACTATGAGCAGTCGATAACATACATTAATTTTCATTCAACAAGTACCTTGAACAATTACCTAACAATCTTAAAATTAAAAAAAATCTAAAAAAATTTTTTCAATTATTTTACAACTTAGTTAATTTAATTAATTGATAAGTACTATTTTCTTTACAATTTGCTACTGTGTTGAAACTTTTTTTTAAAATTTTTATTTAAAGTACTAACAAATTTTATTAAAGATCTATTAAGACTTGTCAAAAATTATAAATCTTTGGTAATTTTATTAAGTAATACTCAATAACTACTATTTTCTTACCAATTTACTGAAGGTCTTATTTTAAAATTTCTTCAAAGTAATAACATTATTTACAAATTAATCAGTTTTATTTCAAATTTAACAACTTTCTCACAACTTTAATAAAATTTTAATCACATGATAACCATAAATTACGTGTATTTTCTTAAAGATTGTCCAAAGTTTTTCTTTTATCAGTAAACCAAACACACATATTTCAATAAAAACCCTTGTGAAATTATGTATAATTTCTTAAAAATTGTCTATAACATTTATTATATCGGTAAAACAAACACACATATTTCAATCAAAAACACGTGTATCATAAATTATATACATTTTCTTAACAATCTCAAACTTTACATAAATATTGAACTATTTTTATGATTTAACACATACACATTATTAGCCATAAAATAAATATTTCATAAATTTTGAAAAATAACAAATATTTACATTAAAGTTTTTTTTCTCCATTAACACTGTAACATATCGATGTTTAACACACACATTTGAGCCATAAATTAGTTTTGATATTTATTTGCACATATTTTCTTAAAAATATAGAAATTTTCTTTAACTTTTTACAAACATTTACAATTGTTCTATCCCTGTCTACTATGGACCACAATCGCAAACCTTCGAAAAATCCATTGAAAACCCTTTAAAATGATACCTCAGATGCTCGAAAAATCTTTACTTAAGTTTTATACATACACATATTTCAACCATGAAACACACGTGTATCATAAAACACACATATTGTCATTAAACCTATTCTATGTTCCGTATCGTTGATTTTAGACACACGTATTTGAGCCATAAACATGAACATCATATTTATTCAAAAATATTGTCTTAAAAATATCGATTGTATCTTTACATTTGTTCAATGCACACGCCAACTTTTTCTATTCATTACATACTTTGGATCATTTTATTAAACCTTCGAAAAACTATTGAAAACCATGTACAAGCCTCAAATGAACAATATTTTTAATTAAACCATATAAATAAACATATATTCTTTTTTTCTAATCAATATTGAAATAACTTTAAAACATCTGCATCCCATACTTTGTTGAACACTTATTTTATATAATAATAAAAATTATAATAATAAAAACTTGTAATAATAATCATAATTTTAGTAATAACAATAATAAAAATAATAATAATAATAAAATAATAAAATTTAAAAATTACTTATAAAAATAAGTAGTAAATTTAAATTAAAAAATGTCTAAAAATACTATCACCTTGAAAAAAATATATGATGACTCATCCAATGACCTTGACCTACTTTTAAATGACCTTGAAAAAATATGATGACTTATCCAATGACCTTGACAGTAATAATAATAATAAAAATAATAAAAATATTGATAATTATAATTTAAAAAATTAATTAATTAAATAAAAATAATAATATTAAATAAATAATTAAACGAAAATAAAATAATATAAATAATTATTTAATTCACTTCATTTAAACAAAAAAATTAATTTATTAATAATAATATTTAAAAGAAAATAAATAAAATAATTGACTTGATTAAAACAAATAATTAAAGTTTATAAAATAAAAATTAAAAAATGATAAAAAAAATATTATGAATCATGGTCTTTGTTTAAATGACTTTGAAAAAATGAGATCACCCATCCAATAATAATAATAATAATAATAATAATAATAATAATAATAATAATAATAATAATAATAATAATATAATAATAATAATAATGAAACGTGAACTTATAATAATAATAATAATAATATTGATAATAATAATAAAATATTAATAAAAATTAAAAAATATAAATAGTTAAAATATTTCTTATAAAAATAAGTAATAGAATAAAATTAAAAAATAGTAATAATTAAAACACTACTTATAAAAATAAGTAGGAATCTTAAATTAAAAATTATTTAAAAATATTATAAACTTGAATGAGTCATGGTCTTTTTTTCAATGACCTTGACAACAATAATAATAAAAATAATAATAATAATATAAATAATTAATTAATTAAATAAAATAATAATAATGTTTAATAAATAATTAAATGAAAATAAAATAATATAAATTATATTATTGACTTGATTAAAACATAATTAAAGTATATAAAATAATAATAAAAAAAATTTTAAAAAAATATTTTGAATCATGGTCTTTGTTTAAATGACTTTGAAAAAATATGATGAGTCATCCAATGACCTTAACAATTGTAATAATAAAAATAATATTATATATTAATAATAATAACGAAAATAATAATAATAATAATAAAAATAATTATAATAAAAATAATAATAATAAAAATAATAATAATAATAATAATAATAATAAAAATGATAAAATAAAAATAATAATAATAATTAAAATATTAATAAAAATTAAAAAATATAAAAAATTAAAACATTACTGATAAAAATAAGTAATATAATAAAAATAAAAAAATATTATTAATTAAAACACTACTTATAAAAATAAGTAGTAATCTTAAATTTAAAATTTTTAAAAAATATTATGAACTTGAATGAGTCATTGTCTTTGTTTAAATGACCTCGAAAAATAGAGATGAGTCATCCAATGACCTTAAAAATAATAATAATAAAAATAATATTATATATTAATAATAATAATAATAATAATAATAATAATAATAATAATAATAAAATGATAAAAATAATAATAATAATAATAAAACGTGAACTTATAATAATAATAATAAAAAAAATATTAATAAAAATTAAAAAATATAAATAGTTAAAACATTACTTATAACAATAAGTAATTGAATAAAAATTAAAAAATATTAATTATTAAAACACTACTTGTAACAATTAGAAGTAATCTTAAATTTAAAATTTTTTAAAAATATTTTGAACTTGAATGAGTCATGGTCTTTGTTTAAATGACCTTGAAAGAATATGATTTGTTTGTTTGCTTACTACTTAGTAAACAAATTAAGAATTATTATAACAAAAATGATAGATAAATATATAGACCTCGAAAAAATATTGCATCTACACCTATTTTTGGTGAATTTTTAGAAAATATCCAAAAATACTTTGTTGTACTGAATGAAAACTGCATGACATGGCATATTACTGTATGAATCAAGTAATGAGACAAGGAGAAAGACAGCATAGTACACTAAAGAGTCAGCACAAGTCAGAAATCACTATTTTGTTGCTTCTCATTTTTTTGATGACTGCCTTAATGTGGGCCGGCATGGATTCGATACGCTTACTAAGGTCAGAATACGTAATATTAAGCCACATATCCTGAATAACATTGATCCTCATAACCTCTGATGTTATTTTAATTTAATATCAGCATAAAATAGATAATTTTATATAGAATAATTCAAAATATAAAATAAATAAAATAAAAATAGAATCACAAAATATTGGCAATGAATTAAATTAAAGAATAACAACACCAATTTAAAATATATATTCAGCTACAATTTATTTCGACTGATTCTTGTAGTCTTGAACTTTAAACTATTTAGAGTAAATCATTGTTATTTAAACAAATTTCTGCTTTTATATTCTCAAAATCATTCTATCAAAACTTAAAAATTTTGCTTTTTTAAATAAAATAATTTTAATATTAAATGAAATAAATTTTGAGCGTCTAACAATTCATAAATGAGATGAAAAAAGTATGAAAATTATAATTTCTAAAAGCTTACACTGATTCTAAATCAATCCGAAGAAACTGATTTTCGAATTTCGCATAAATATCAAAATAATGCAAATTAACAAAATGATATAGAAACGCTAAAAATGAGAAAAAATTAATTTTTCATTAATTTGAAAATTTTTAAAATGATTTTTAAACTAAAAAGTGTGCCAGAGCAGTTCTTGTATCACAAATTAAATATTCATATCAAAACAACATCATAGAACATAGATACACCAATAGGAAGACCACTTTTCAAAGAAAATTAATGTAGGGATGATACTTGTTTCCTGACCTGTAGTTAAGGGCCCTCAACATTTCTCCTTGTACTACCAAGTAAACCTTTAGTTGTTGGCAAACGTAAGTTGTTAGAAACTTACTTTTTTTAATGAATTTGGTTGATTTATTTATTATTATATTTAAAATTCTACATCACTGTTGTTGCGGTTGAATAAAATAAATTTAAAATTCTTTATTTAAATTACTTTTTAATAAAAACATGAAGACTAATGATTATACAATTAATTAGAATCAAAAAACAATTTGAATCGTTTCAATAAAAGCATTAAGCTCGTTTAGATTTGCATAATTTTGGTATATTAAGCTTAAAATTTCTTAACATTAAATTTTTGTCATTTTCTCTAGAAATATTCTGTAAATATTATTTATTGCGTACAGCTGACCTACCCCTAAGGTATGCGTTCAAGAAACTCTGATATATCCAATAAAATAATGATAATTAACAATATTTTATTATTAAATTTAATATCGTAGCTATATATTTTATTCGACATTTTGTCAAATTACTTAAAATTAAAACAAATTTTCAATAAATTTATTACTTTATGAGAAGTTCTTTAACATAATTTATGTCAAATCCTGGATATTTATCGCAAATCATTTTCAAGTCGTTCTCCAACTGATCGTCCTTTTCGGTCATTTTTATAATTCTTTCCATGTCGGCATCATCTCCGACAAAATCCTTCGGTCCAATAACATCATCCTGAATAAATATTTTAATTTATTGAAATAATTATTTAAATAATAAATTATTTAAACTACTTGTTATTTAGTAAATAGTATGAATTAGTTAAAATTAATAAAATATTACTATCTAAATAATGTAATAAAATTAATATCTGATTTTTTGATTTTTTGCACTATTGATTTATCAATATGTTTATTTTAAATAAATACAGAAAAACACCGCTTAACGCTGGTTATACGTTCATCAAAGTAGAGTTATACAAAACAGCGTCAAGCGGTGTATTTATTTAAAATATTTACTTACAAAAACGCAACAAATGTTTGAAACAATACAAATACGTTTGTGTAACTCCGCAAGGAAGAAGCAATGCAGATAAATCACTTTGGATTTCGTAGAAGGTCAACATTGAGTAAACGCTGAGTAAACGCTGGGGAATCCCACTAGGATCGATTCGGAAATCTATGTAAAATATAAAAGTTGGAAGCAACATAATAGAAATAGTATTTAATATTCCTCAAAACAATTCATACCAAAGTTCATCGAGGTATATATTTATAAAAATCTATGTTCAGGTAAGAAAGTATGCATAAATTAATTGGAAGACAGAAATAGTTATTTGTGAATTAATTTAGAAAAAAGGATGAGTAGTATCAAATAAGAAATATTTTGAAAGAATAGAAACGAGAGATAAAATAATGTAGAGATAAATGTCAAATCCATTTCTTAGGATATATAATAAATGAAGAAAGCATTAGAATTGAAAAGAAAAAACTGTAGACAACAGAGGTATACTATTAGTATTACTATCATAAAGCATTATTATGTTCATATTTTCAGATTTCATTTCAAAATCATACGTTTACTTTACAAGACAAATCATATAAACTATACAATATTAATGTTCATTATATATACTTTAAAGGTGAAAAATTATGTTTGCTTTTTAATTTCAAATTTAACATTGGAACTAAATGTCTGTTGAAATTCAATTATTTATAAATGCCAGTTAACCCGCAAAACGGATGTACAAAATAAACAAGACATGGGTATAAGTACTCTATTTGACTATATACGCTTATGATGTTTATTAGAATGTTTAATTTTCATAAATCTAATTGAAATAATAAATGTAATAATAATAATAATAATAATAATAATAATAATAATAATAATAATAATAATAATAATAATAATAATAATAATAATAATAATAATAATAATAATAATAATAATAATAATAATAATAATAATATCAGATAAGTGAATAATAAAATAAGCCGTTAATGCAAAGTAATTAATATATTGTAGAACAAAATTTCGATTATTAAATAATTGTCATCAGTTTAATTATCTAAACCTTTTTGAACAATATAATAATTACTTTGCAGCAAGGGCTTATTTTATTATTTACTTATTTGATATTTTTATTTATGCTGCTACCGAGGAAAAATAATAATAATAATAATAATAATAATAATAATAATAATAATAATAATAATAATAATAATAATAATAATAATAATAATAATAATAATAATAATAATAATAATAACAATAATAATAATAATCATAGTAAAATAAATAATAGTAATATTAATAAGACGAAAGAACACTAATAGTATTAATAGTAGTAAATAACTTCTTAAAGGTATTTTTTATTATTTCAATTGTTTATTATTATTATTATTATTATTATCATTAATGATAATAATAATAAATGCATCAAACAGTACAATTATAAATTACTCTGTAAGTCGTCCAATAAATTAAAAAAACAAACTTGCGGTGATTTAGTGGAGTTTGATTTCTTTCTCGGATCATCCCATGTTGTTATTTTGGTTTTATGATTAACATAAAAACTAAAAAATAAATTATTTAATATCGATCCTAATTTTTAAAAATTATCAAAAATTAATTATTTTATATTATTGTCATTTAGGGAATAAATACAAAATATGAAAAGTACAACTTACTGTTTTTTGGTGGCAAAATCAAATTTCATTTCCCAATCTGGGGGTAGGGGAAGATTTTTCACTGATGACATTATTTGATAAAGTGATGAATTCTAATCCAATCCTTATTCAAATGTATTTATTAATGAAAGTTGATGTTAAATAATTAAAACAAAGTCTAAATACTGTTTTGTGACATAAAATTCTCATCTGTATAAATGCGGTTATTTATGATATGGTGATTTTTGTTTCAAAATTAAATTATACTTTTAAAAAATTAATTAATATAAATAAAAGACATGAGAAAACCAAATAAAAAAAATTATATCAAGGAAATTATCCTCATAATCAGTAAGTCTGCCATCATTATCTTTTTCAAATGTTATAAACGGAAAAAATAATGATGTAATAAAAATAATCTCAATAAATTTGTTGCTGATTGAACGTTTCTTTTAGGAGATTGAGATTTATTCACCAAAGCCTTACATAAAATTCTTTCACACTTATTATTGAAGTTTATATATAAAATTTTATAATCTTTTAAATCAGTTGTACCTTTGCGCATTTTTCTATGCTAAATAATATTACTTACTCCTCTCAATTGGTTATGTTCCCTGAACCCTTGTATGAAGATGACGGAAATCTCTCCAATGTATGTGGCATGAAATGTTTGCACGTTTAACTATATATTCCCATTTCAAAATCATTTTTTGTTAATGATCATAAAAGAGACTGTTGATAAATTGATTAAAAATCCTAATGATCCCTGTTTGATAATACCTGAGTGTAATTTGTTTATAGTCGAAAATCGAGTGTTTTTGTAAATAGCATCAATATCGTATAATAAAATAATAAATATATGAAATAAAAAGTATACAAGTTTCATAAAAAATACAGACTTAATTGTCTAAAGATATTACGAATCAGATTTTTATTTTATTAAGATTTCATTTTTAGTAAAGCATCTTGGCACCTTTATGATACTGGATTATTGGAAATAAAAACTCTTTTTTTCAATTACTTAGAAATGACAATGTATAAAATGTAAAAATGTCAACACAAAGGCATTTATATTTTTTATTAATGTATAATGTTTTGTTCCGAAGTTTTGCATAATTTTATTCAGAAACCGGCATGAAAATATTGTATTTAGGGAAAAAGGATCTGGAGACTGAGGAAGACAAGCACTGATTAATCGACGCACAAATATATTTTCTCACGTCATGACGAATGAGTAAATATATGATTTTTAGTTGAGAATTCGTATTTAGGTCGTTACATCTTGATCTTTGCAAAGGGTCCAACAGTATACAAATATTTTTGATAATCTCTTCAATAATATTCTAAAATGAGATATGAATAAATATTATTATAATTTAGAATATTACTTTATAAATATTTTTGGAGAATAAATTTACATGGAATTCGTCAAGAATTTTCATGCAAAATTTGCACTTGGCATCGGTTTTGAAATGAGTTGTTTGCACTCCGTTTGGACACAGCACTTGCTCATTGAGGAGGTGTATCATTGTCATTAGAATTGTATTGAAATCCGTATTCATGAAAAAGTCACACTAAAAAATTAATTTAAGTTTAATTAAATTAAATTTTTAAAGTCACTGTTAGTTCAATAAACTGGAAGATCGCTTTTTGCAATCAACTGACTTTCAACCCTTTCGCGTTTTTCTTATTTCAATTGATTACAATCTTTTTTTAATTAATTAGAATGGACTTAATTAAAAACATATAAAGAAATATAGCAAATAAAAAAATATAATTATAAAACTTTAATTATTAAAATGTAGAATTAAATAGATAGAAATTAAAAATATTGATAAATAAAAATAAACAATGGAAAATTAGTTGTTTATAAACAAAAATAGAAAATCTATAATTTGTTGTTTTTATTCACTTCATCAGATTAATTCTTAAAGATGAGAAGAACTAATTTAAAGATGTTTCATTGAAATTTGATTCATGATACTTTAAAAAAATTTTGCTAAAATGCGCTAAATTAATTTAAAAAAAATTAAAATTAAATTAAAATTAATTTAAAAAATTAAATTTTAATACGTGAATCACACGCTTGTTTTCAATTATATTTTATAATTTAAAGAAGTATTTTGATCAGAATAAGACTGAAAAACAGAAAAGCTTTTGGGTGATAAATTATAGAAAAATTAAAAGTTTGCATTAATATCTACGTAAAAGGGACTTTTGATAGACAAAGTTGTTAGAAATTTTAGAATATTTTTTAAATTACCTGGGTCTTATTAATCAAAATATCATTACAAACGGCTTTCTCCAGTTTTGCTTTAACAACCATCTTGTACTTTACCGACAGAATTGTTTCCATCAACAACAGTGATACAAGGGGGCACTGAGACTCACTCTTCATTTGCAGAGATGTATTATTATTATTATTATTATTATTATTATTATTATTATTATTATTATTATTATTATTATTATTATTATTATTATTATTATTAATTGATGTCATTTTATTTGGGCAAGCAATCCGACATAAATAATATTGTTGAATTCGAGAACTTAAGGTCTGTAAAAGGTTTTTGAAATCTTTTGAAAGAAAATCTGAACACTGTAGAATATTAATATATTGTTTTTAGAAATAATTTTTAACTTCTTTTTGAGTTTTGAAAATTGAAGGACAAAATATGAGTCGAAAAGCATCAGAGGCGTCTTTGATAAAATTTTTCTCGTTAGAAGTTTCACTGATAATTTCTGAGAATCTTTTACAGACTGTACATTGTACTGTTTCGGTTGTCTTTGAATGAATAGTTAGGTTTACAATTGGTTTACATAACTAAATTAAAAATTACCATTTTATTATTAAAAGGAGTCATAAGATTATTTCTTTTTTTGCACTTAAGTAAAGACCAGCAAGTAAAATCTATGCTCACTGAATCCTTGTTTCTTATGCCTTTCCAATAATTTATTATTATTTCTATTGTTTTATAGCATTCTTTGATGTTGCTAAAATCTTTACATGTTTTCGGATTTATCAGAATTTGTTGTTGTGAAACAGTTAATTTGTCAAACCAATTGTTTAATAAAAACGGACCTATTATTTCACACAATTGACAAGAAAGTTTTCCAAACTAAAAGATTATAATCTCTTTTATTCATTTAATTTTTAAAAACGTTTTACTCTATTTTTGATATAATTGTTGAAAAAGTAATAGAAATTAAATCCTTCGTCTTTTCCCTAAAAAATAATTTTTAGTTAATTTATTAAAATTTTAAGACTTACGTGACTAATAAAAAAATGTTCAAAAAACTTCCACGAATAGATTTCATTTATATTGTTCTATTGAAAAATTATAAATTTATATTTAATAGTTTTATAAGCAATTCGAATAAATAACTTTAAACGATTTATTAAAGCAGTAATGTTTTGGAGCGCAATAATCCAGAAAAAAGTTCCAGTAACAATATAATATAATATAATATAATATAATATAATATAATATAATATAATATAATATAATATAATATAATATAATATAATATAATATAATATAATATAATATAATATAATATAATATAATATAATATAATATAATATAATATAATATAATATAATATAATATAATATAATATAATATAATATAATATAATATAATATAATATAATATAATATAATATAATATAATATAATATAATATAATATAATATAATATAACATAATATAATATAATATAATATAATATAATATAATATAATATAATATAATATAATTTTTTTAATATAATTCTAGAATTTTATAAAACTTGCAATAGAATTTTCAGTGATTTTAATTATATAAAATTAAAGATTTGCCGATTTTTCTATTATTATTATATTATAATATGTATTCACGAGTATAATTTGGAGAACAGAAAAAATGACCGATAAACTTAATAAATTACTCTAACACAAGAAATTCTGAAATTAAATTTAATTATTCATTATAAATAATATATTTTCAAATTAAAACAAAATTTAATTTTAGTTGAAGATGGTTAAAAATAAACTTCAAATTATTAAAACAAATACATAGAAAGTTCGTATAAAATCCAGATAATATAATATTAATTTTATCATCTGAATGTCTAGCGTTTCAGTTGAATAACATATTAATTGGGATTTTTTTTTTGAAATTTAGAACTAATTGGTAAATGTAATGGGAAAACCCCGTCATTTGTCGTTGCATTCTCACAATGATTATGATGGCCTGAGTAATGAAAAATGTATTTTTAACCATTCTAGAACAATTTATTATGGAATGATAATATATTACATCCCAAATGTTTGAAACAATGAGCAAAATGTTTTAATTTTCAGATTTATGTTGTACAACCTAGATCCGAATGAACATTTCATAAAGTTTTTTTATGAAAAGCAGAGAAAAACCGCATTTTCTTGCCGTTTACAAGGCTACAATAATAGCGCAAATATGGATGGCAAAATTAATGATGTTTAGTCTAGAAACACAGACACTAATCTAACGAATAATGAAATCAAAATGGTTCGAGATTTTATTTTATTTTACTTATCATCATTTTTGTTGTTGTTAAAAAGGCCGTCATTTTTGACGGATTACAACTAGTAATATATTTTATAATACTTTAGGTATGAAAAAATTAATGTAAATATAGTCAAAAATTATTATTAGTTTATAACTATTATATTATTATAACTGATTTATAATTAATTTATTAATATTAGATATTTTTAATATACAATTTTTTTATTACATAATTTATGTTATTTTTTAATTTGAATTTTACTTTGCTGAAATCTAATAAAAAAATAATGAAAACAAAAAAATGAAATTACTGATTCTTCGAAGAAATATTTGTAATCCCAGTAAGAGATCAGCGAATTGTTTCGATTCTAAAATCATAAAAATATGTTCTTAACAAATTAGCAAATTTACTGGTTTAAGATTTTTAATAAAACCTTGAAAAAATTCATAAATATGTGAAGATTTCTCCTAAATGTGAACATTGATGATTTATAAAATAAATTAAAAATACCTGTCGACTTGACAGACTATTAAACATGCTATATTCAGAAAAATTCCACGGATAATTCTGAATATTTTATTTAAATTTAAAACAAATAAATAAAATAAATATACATGTTTTTGGTAGAAAAATTCAAAGAATTCAGTCGGATAGACATCTTTTGAGTTCAACTAAATGTGAGCAATATAATACTATTTTGAATAAAATTTCAATTTACCAAAAAATCATAAAAATGATTCCTTAATGTCTGATCAGAGGGGTTTGTGCAGTTCAGAAAGATTTTACAAAACAATTCCTTTGTCTATTTTCAAAAATTAAACACAAAAAATTTCAAAGCAAGATCTTACCATCATTTTTCTAAGGAACTTCAAAATATAACTTTTTTTACTATTGATCATAATTGTACATTTTTGCTTTTTCGAAGCTTTTACTAAGTTGCAATATGTCTCCTGGGTGTATTTCATAAGATTTGACAAAGCCGTTTCCGTGTGATTGTTCCAAATCAACAGTTCTATGAAGGCATTGCAAGTGCTGCATTCTTGAAACGTTGGAAAGGATTTTGCTTTGAAATTTTGAAAACTTTTGAAATATTCACAAAATCCAGTTTTCAATGGGCCTGTAATCAGATTTTGTCTGCAAAATTGTTTGTAATAAACCGTTTCTAAATCAAACGCTTGCAAAGCCACAACTGAAATAAATGAAATAAAATAAAATTTTATAAAAAAAATTCGGTTTACTTGAGCTTAGAAATATCAGCAAACATCCAATTGTCGACATTTTGAAGTTTTGTGGAGATATTCTACGATTTATATTTATAGCAATTGTTTTTCTATACTTCAAAGTACCGCGTAAGCTTTGAGTTGTTTATGCTATGCAAGATATCAGTTGTTTCTAGACTTTTAGATAAAGCAAAATTATATGATTAATATGTTAAATTTGATTATATTTATTATTCAAATCTTTTATTTTTTAGTTAATTTTATTGTTATCTCATTGAATTTATTTGAATTAATTATAAACGAGATATTTAATTTATTTAAAATATTTATTAAATATTTAATTTAATTACAATATTTAATTTAATAAAAAATATTGTAACAGTTCTAAGATATTTTTTTCAAATGGAAATTCAGTTTTAAAAAAATTTGTTTCAAATTGTAATAATTAAGGTTAAATTAAGTTTCCGCCAATAACTTAAATTTTTACTCATTATCATTTGCCAAAGAATTATTATTATTATTATTATTATTATTATTATTATTATTATTATTATTATTATTATTATTATTATTATTATTATTATTTTTATTATTATTATTATTATTATTATTATTATTATTATTACTATTGGATTGATGGAATTTTACAAAATTATATTAAATAGAAAAAATTTGCAAAATAAATAATTAATTAAAAATAATCAAATCAAAATCACTATTTTCTGGAGGAAACGGCTATGTATCGATGCCAATTAACGAGATGTGTACGAAAACAATAATATGAAATTAATTTGAAACCCATAGAAAAAGTTATTAGGAAAATACAAATTAATTAAGGACATTTTGAGAGATTTATCGTTTAATAGATTCAAAAGCGGCTTCCCATAGGGTTCCTTGTGCGTGTTAACTTATTTGAATGTGTGAATCGTTATGAAACTTTTGTATCAATAAAGATTATTTCTGTGTTGAGTTACTTCAGTGGTATTATTATTATTATTATTATTATTATTATTATTATTATTATTATTATTATTATTAAAGATTAATATTATATAAGAAAGATTGCTAAAGAGTAAATTGTCATTTCAAGTAAGGAAATGATTATTAAAAATTAATAATTAAAAACCACCAAATTAAACATTGGTTCTCGTGTAAATGAGATTCTCTTGTAAAAAGATTTATTTAAAAGTTAAAATTAATTTGAAAAATTAAGAATTTTAGTTATTTTTGTCAAAACATTTAATAACATTTATGTATAACTTAAAATTAATTAATTTAATCAAATCGATTATTTATCAATCAAATTCAATATTTGGAAGATCATGGAGAGGGAATTCAGTTACATTTTAATGCATATTTGATGTTATGAAGGAAACATTTGATAGAGAGATAAGTGTTGGGCCAGAACACAAATAGCCTTGAGAATTGTTTAAATGCATCAGTAATACAGCACGAAAACCCAGCAGCAAGATAACTTAAAATATAACATACAACACCAACTAAACATTTAAAATCTGAGAGAATATAAATAAATATAAAATCAAAAACATAAAAGTAAAATAAAATAAATACAAAATGCATCAAGAACCGCACGAAATCTACATAAAAAATATCATAATAAAAAGAAAATTTGACCGTAAAATGACCATTTATATAAAAGTAAAAATTAATGAATTAAAAGAATAAAAATAAAATATTTTTAGCTGAATAAATTTATTTAAAATTGTTAAAAATAAATTACCAATTTAAATTAAGAAATAAATAAAAATTTAACTTAGATAACACAAATAATTTCAAGTTCGAATTTTGTTTAATCGAAATAAAATTAACACGCAAGGTTAAGGCCAAATTATAGGTATATATACCGATGTGTTTTCACAAATTTTCAGTCTTATTTTTCAGAGAAAAATTTTCTAGTAAATCTCGAGTTTAGTGTGCATAACTAGATGAGAGCCGTGCATTCAGCCAATTAACACTGATAAGTGTTTTGGCTGAACACGTCAACTCTCAGATAGTGCACAGGTATTGATCTATTTGATGAATTAATGACGATTTTATGCAAATTTGTTTGATCGATACTACGAAAATTTATGAAATGTTATTGACAAGATGATTTTATGCCAATCTGTTTGATCGATACTACGAAAATTTATGAAATGTTATTGACAAGATGATTTTTGCCAATTTATGATTGTTACTATGCAAAGGGATGAATTTATTTATGCCAAATAAATAATTTAAAGCCACGATCTTATGCATTGAAACTTTTACTCAACTAATACGGTAAAACTTATTTATTTTTTTCATTTTTTCGGCCCACAGCCAAAACATATCGCAAGACAGTAAAATAAAACACACTATCAGGCTGTGTAGGAGCAGTTTACCTGCCAATAGCCTGTGCCGTCATAGGGAAATTGGGAGGAGGGGAAGTAGTCTTTTGGCTGCTCTTCCACCACTCATTTCCTGTAAAATCGACATAAATATTTTAACAAAATTCGGCTAAAGATCACTAACACTGAGTAGTCCAGTGGGAACTAATTAAATGTGATATGAACATACATAGATCTTAAGGACAAAGAGAGGGAATGGGTAGCGGGGAAAATTGCGAAATCGTTGCAACAGTTAAAATGAATAGCCATCGGAAAAAGATTAATCCGAACAACTAAAATCATGAAAAATAATTTTTTAAATAATATATAAGATTTATATAAATTATGTCAAATTGAAACGGAAAATATGGGCAGAACGCTGCTCAAATTTTCAGAATCAATTAAAACACTTATCGAAAATAGTAAAATAAAAGTGAAATGCGGCTCAACTGTTGGTATAAGATTATTATGAAACTGTAAAATAAGGGCAGAATGCTGCTCAAATTTTCCGAATTAACTCAGATACTTAACAAAAATAGTAAAGTATGAATGGAACGCTTAAAATAAGGGTGGAACGCTGCTCAAATTTTCCGAATTGATTAAAATACTTATAGAAAATAGTAAAACAAAAGTGAAATGTTGTTCGATTGTTAATATAATATTCTTAAAAACTGTAAAATAAGGGCGGAACACTGCTCAAATTTTCCGAATTGATTGAAATACTTATAGAAAATAGTAAAACAACAGTGAAATGTTGTTCGATTGTTAATATAATATTCTTATAAACTGTAGGATAAGGGTGGAACGCTGCTCAAATTTTCCAAATCGATGAAAATACTTTATCGAAAACTGCAGAATAAAGATAAAACCGTAAAATAGGGGCGGAACGCTGCTAAAATTTTTCGAATTAACAAAAATACTTTATCGAAAACCGGAAAAATACAGATTTATTACGGCTAAATCTTTATATAAGAAAAATATTTTATAAAGCTGAGGAATAAGGAAGGATCCCTACTAAAAACTTGATAATAATAATAATAATAATAATAATAATAATAATAATAATAATAATAATAATAATAATAATAATAATAATAATAATAATAATAATAATAATAATAATAATAATAATAATAATAATAATAATAATAATAATAATAATAATAATAATTATAATAATAATGGTAATAATAATAAATATAATGGTAATTATAGTAATAAGTATGATAATAAATGTAATAGTAGTAACAATTAATAAAGGTAATACATATAATAGTAACGATGACAATACTAGTATCAATAATAGAGAACATTGTAGATTTAATAGGGATAAGGGTAAGAAAGATACTGTTAGGATATTTAACATCACAAATGGTTTACAGGCCATAGAAAAATCATCAACACGAACAACGATAAGAAGGACAAAGCTAATGGACTTAAAGATAAATGATATGAAAGTATAGGTTAACATTTGAAAGAGATAGGAGAACGATGGGACCTAAAAATCGAAATCGAGCACAGGCCTTCTATCGGCAGCTCGTTGGACCCATGTATCGTTCGGTCAATTATAGGATTAGCAATAGCGCTCACTTTTTGCTGACGATCTACCCACTCGAACACAGTTCCAACGTTGCTCAGCAACGGGTGCCGAGTGGTAAGCGAAAACATATTTGTATTGGGTTGTCTGGGTAACAACCATATAGTCTCAAAATATCAACACCCAGAAACCCACCATAAGGAAACAAGAACTACTAGGGTGGCCCTTAGCATAGGGCAAAAAAATGAAATTCATAATTTGAATTCTGGCACACATCCAATCTGTGCAAAATATTGAAATAATGAATTGTGTAAAACATCATTACAATTGAAGAATATTTAGAGGTGGCCCTCAGGCATTGAAGTTTTGTATGTACCACAATTTCAAGCTCGATAGTCGATATTGCAAATTGTTAAAGGTTTCTTAAATTTTTAAATCACATTTATTCTACACACAACAGCCTGAAAAGGTTAGTTTACTGTACAACAAATAAACAATAATGTCACTGATTCAGAAATAGCTCCAACTGAAAATGTTAAGAATTATGTCTCTCTGCCAACTGTTCTTCGCTGTATTATTATTTCACAACATTCACAATTTCACAGTGTCAGATTGTTGACCACTAGCACAGGTCGCCAGGTTTCGTTTGGTACACTCAGTGAACTGGCGCCTATGTTCATTCACAATTTGTAGAAGGAACTGGAGTTGATCTTCATTCTTGGTCAATTTCTTATTAAAATCCTGAAGGAGAGCAACTCCACGCTCAGCCCTGTCATTGAAGACTGCCAAGCTCTTGACAATGCCCAGCGCTCGCGTGTATGACTCATCTTGTTCCCAATCAGATGGATCCTTGTTGACCAATGTTACAGGTAGATCAAGCAATTGGAACAGTTTCTTGGAGTTCACTGTGCAGAACTGTTCCAAACCTCGTTTTCCCAGGAATGCATCGGACTTTATGCTGGGTCGCTTCGATAGATGATCTGGAGCTTCTTCGTCCATTGCAGCAATCATTAGCCTCTTGGAGTCATGTGATAGTCTGGAGTCAAACAGAGCCAGACCAATAAGCTCTTCGGACAAGTACCACATATGTAGCCCGAGCTTCTTGCTGGTAGCAGCAGAAATAGCCGCATGCGGATAGCTCCTAAGTTGTCCCATAAGCGTGAAGTCATTCAGAGGTACTTCAACACCCAGTGGTGCAGTCATCCAGGCTTTGAGGTGGATGACAACGGAAAACGTGGCGACATCACAAATACCACGCTCTTCTGAAGAAGTCATCTTAAACTGACTGCGAAAGAGAAACATTTTGATTGAGTAGATAACTTTCGCCATCCATCTTGCCCGATGCATTGCACCAGGCACCTGAAATCGAATTCCGCGATCAGGAACATCTCCAAGAAATATGACTGCAAGCTCCAGAAATTCTCTGTAGTCATCTCTTGGATGTTCAGCTTGCAAATATGTTCTGGCAAAACTCAGGATGTCAGAACGATATGGTGCAACTAACAACTCAACCGACGGGTCTGAAGAAGCAACCTGAAAACCGTCACGATCTATGAATTGCCAGTAATCTCTGAACCTCTTGAATATCTGAATTTCCGGCCCAGATGAAGTGCCAACTGATGTTGTCTCAAATGCAGCCCCAACTATTAACTTCATAATGTGGTGACGACAGGCCAGGTATAGAAGATCTTTGTTTAGTTTGTGCTCGATCAGAGAACATGCTCCTGAACGATGACCAGTATTAGATGCTGTCGTGTCAAAACAAACTGCAGCGACCTGCTCTGCAAAACCCCACTCTTCCAAACATTGAACGACTGCAGATGCTTGTGCTTCACCTGTCCCAGCTGACAGCTTTGGGATACCAAGTAACTGTTCGACTCCAATACCTGAGATAAGGACTGGAAGACGGTCTACATGTTCATGTATCGATAAGTCTTCCACCAGCTTGCCGTCCCAGTGAATCGTTAAAGGTACAGTTGTTGAAAACTCTGATCGCAGACAGCTCGATCTGGCAGCCCGATGACTTGCTCTAGCGCGATGTATTGAGCTTCGATTGATGTTTAAAGTGTTTACATCATGGCCAAGAATGGAAGCTACTTCACTGAGAATGAAGGTAGCATTCCGTGATGAAATCATAGTTCTGTCCAAAGCTGAAGTTAAACCAGGAAACAACACATTGATTTTTGCTCTTTTGGGTCCAACACAGACTTCATCCGATCGACTGCAAGTTTTACTTTTATCGAAGTACTCATCATCATCATACTCATCAACTGCATCATCATCTGAAGATAAAGCAGTTTTAAGAGCAGCCTGGCTTGAATATGCTTCATTTCCTCTTGTGATTGCTTCTTGCGCTTCAGTTCTGCCTCCTTCCGATCCTGACGACGGCGTGTCTTCAGTTCTTCCACCTTGTCAACAGCTCCAATTGAACCTGGCCGGCCTTCCTGCCTTTGAGAGAGGCGGAACGCTCTATCTTCAGGAATAGTAATCAAAGTCAGTGCATCCGAATGTGCGATGTCAAAGAGATTGTCTAGGCGTGAAGTGAATTCATCTTCCTTCATCTTGTGTCCATCGGTAATACGATTCTTGTGTTTTTGGAGACCTTTCCATTCAGCAAAAAATACTTCCAACTTGTAGATGCAATGTTTGGCTGCTCGAACTGGAATACCAGCCTTATGCCAAAATCCAAACACCTTTTCGATGGTTTGTCGACTAGAGTCACGAACGGTCAGATTATCAAATTTGTGAAAATGCATGAAATAACCAAAAGTTTGGCGATGCGATGGCAACTTTACTCCCAGAATGTCAGACTTCTCTGAACCGAGCAAGTAGACATTTGATTTTCCTCTGGTCTCCATTTTTAATCTATAAAAATAAACATTATATCAAAAACTGACAAGTGAAAAAACATAATTATGGACTAGGCGTTTACTAATCACTTCAAATAATGACTATTGAGTATTCAGTAATGAGTAACGAATGATAGAATAACGAATTAACAGAAATTATTAAACCCATTCAAATAATAGACAAATTGGATTAATAGAAAAAATTACATTTACCTTGAATGCAATCAATCCACTTGAATCCACTACAATCCAGTGAGACCAATCTAGCGCACTAGTGCTGCAATTAAAGACTTGGCAGACACAGATAAGTATTGACTAAGCAATTCAATGATAGCAGTCAAATTATTTATTATTTAAAGGTTGTAAGCTTTTTCGCAAATTTGCACACAGTGTCTACTGTACCAAAGAATATTTATTTTGTCATTGGGATGATGCAATGATGATGTAGTATGTAAGTTAATATATTGTACAGTTACAATACATCATATTTATACAAAACACGAAACAGGTTTAAAACTTAACGATTTATTTAAATTTCACGGATTTAGTCAAACTTCAAAGCTTGAGGGCCACCTCTAAATATTGCCCAATCTGCATGATTTTTTTTTGCATGATTTTCTGTAAGTGGAACATATTAGTGGGGTGCCAGAAGATGATTTCAAACTTTTTGTTTTAAGGGCCACCCTAAGAACTACTAGTTTTTTCCAGAAATGTTCGAAAATTACATATTTATGAAGATTATTTAGTGGTTTTTAATTGTTAATTTATAATAATCATTTGTTTTTTCAAAACCCCTTTGAAATGACAATGAACTCTTTAGAATCTCTCTTAAATAATATTAATCTTTAAATTTTGAATAAAATGACATTTAAATAAATAGAAATGTAGTAATAAATTTTATTTCAAAATTAATTCATAAATTTTAAAAATTTATACTTCAAAATTACATAGGTATTAAAAATATACATTTTGAAATAGGTTTGTTTAATTGTGTTGTATGATTCAATTTATAAGTTAACAATTATGATTTATCGTGCTCTTATTGTAACTATTATTACAAGCTTAATTTTCACGATCAATGCTGCTAAAACAATAGTAACTATTTAATGCTTATTTATATTAAATTATATATTTACAAATATTAAGTCCATTAAAAAATTGATGCAAAATATTTATTTTTTCAAATCTCATACTAACCTAAATCCAGTTATTTTTATGGAAGAAACTCAATTTACAAAGCATATCATTCAAATGCCTCGGAATTTTTCCATAGTCATAGAGTTTACTATGGTGAATTCAGACAAACGCTGCCAATACTGCAAGTAAATTTTAAATGATCTCCTTTTCTTTTTCATAAGAATAGTAAATTCCATGAGTCATTCAAAACACTGGCATTCAGTTATCGAGTTACGAAAAATAATGAGTTGTATTTTGTGACAATTGATTTCGATAAAGCTCAGCGTGTTTTTGAAACGGTAAATTCATCGATGTCAGTAAATTTGATTTCTAGAAATTAAGTTCCAAATTAAATCAGTTCCTCAATTTCTGGTATTCGGAAAGCAAGGTCGAACTAGAGATTATCGTTTGCTACCGCCAGTGCTAAGACTTGATGCAGAAACTCTTGCAAAAAATGTCCGACATGTAACTGGAATAAAAGTTTCTTTTAATAATTTCTCCGTTAAAAATTCTTATAACTTTATTCCTAAGATTCACATAATCGATCAGTCTACGAACATTTTGAAATACATTATTTTAATGTTTGGATTTATTTGCCTGTGTTTATTGCAATATGACAAGTTTTACAAAGTTATTTCAAATCGAAAATTTTGGGCCATTCTTTCTACAGTTACGTTTTAAGTGTGATTCTGTTGACTATTAATTCAATTTCAGATGTTTATTATTATATCTTCCTCCGGCCAAATGTATAATTACATAAATTATCGCTCATTTGCTAAGCGGTCCTTTGAATTAAGCATGGAAGTAATTATTTAAATTATATTTTATAATAAAATGCAAAAAATTCTTGAAAATTGGTGCTTTAAATTGTTGCTGCATTGAGATCTCTTGACCTTCTGGTTATTTATTTTATAGAATTATTTAAGAATATAAAGTATTTTGTAAATAGGGTAATAATATATTTTGAATTCCATATAAATTGAAAACGATAGGCTTTGTAATATTTTTTGTTTATATAGTTTTGTGCTTTATTTGGGGAAGCAAATACATTTTAATGTATTTAACTGTATCTCACTACCATTTATCTCGAAATTGTTAAAAGAAGACTGTAAGAATCTGCTTATCAAAATCCTTAGAAGTCATTAAATACATGCGAGGAATGAGTGAAAAACATGTTTAAATGTGTGTAAATATAGAAAATTGTGGATGTTCATTTCAAGACACATTAATGAATACTTTCATTTCACTCTTTTATGTTTCTTCAAAGTCTTGTTCTGCTGTTGTGCATATATCGCTTAGTTTCTGTCACTTAAGTTCACCAGACACTGACTGGAAAGAGCATGTCTAAGTACTCATCAGTCGACAGAAAACGAAACGACCTTCTTCAACAGAGAAGTTTTTGTGAAGAATACGTGATTTTAGCACTGGAGACCATTTATTTGTAACGTCAACATCATCATCATCACTAGATTCTACTGCATCATCACCAACTTCACCGTCAGTGTCATCTTTATAACATCTCTGCATGACTAACATTACCGCCATCAATGATTTCATGCGAAACAATTTAGCGTAAATGATGAGTATACGTTGGGTGCGCTAAGAATAAAAGTTACTGACATTCATACTTCTAAAGTTTACAAATATACAGCTTTGAATACTGGATTCTAAACTCAGGTAAACTGCTGAAAAATACTATATTTCTACTCGCATATGAGTTGTGTTTAGAACCCCATGATTGAATCATACCCAAGTAAAAAACTGTCTGACTAATCCACTGCTCTCGATAGTAAGTAAGCTTGAATATTATTAAACAATTATTGCATTAGCTGTTTCAACCGTGGCTGGAGCTCATTAGGTTATCTTAAAATTATATTTGATAAATTAATTATTCGAATTTCTGGTATGTTAATTCAATTAATACTTGCTCTTAATTAACTATTATAAATTCTATTTCAATGAATTTTTTAAAATATGCCGATAAATTATTTGCAAAATAATATTATTTATTTTATTTCAGAATTTAATTAGCAAAAGTTCACAATATATAGCAGAAACAATTATTGTGTGCTTTTTATGTATCCTTTTATATAATATTAATTTTAACTTTAAAAATATTTTTCTATTTTTCTATACATCTAATTCTAGATGTTGGCTCAACATTTTGTATTATAACTTTATATTCTATATCTAAAATTGCTCTTACGAATCCGAAACTAAAGTTATGTTAGTTTTGTTAAATTTTATAATATAGTTTTATTTGTCATCATATATGAGTAACTTAAAATAGTTTCTTTTTCACAGTAAACATCAGTTATAAACACTAGCATATACAATGACTTCAGATAAATATTTGGTTAATTTATAAATTCTCTTATTTAGTCAATATACTTCTTGTTATGATAGCATTTGGCTGGAGATTCTGCAGAGCGTGATATAGTGAGTAGTTTCAATGTTAGGACAAATTGAAGTTTTTAATACATAGTTGGGTTGTTATAAAATTATGGAAATAAAATACTGCATACGAAAAACCGAAGGTGAACAAAAAACATCAAAAATCATTAATGTGCAAAAAAATAATTAAAAATTTATAAAATTTGGAAATTCATATTGATCGGAGATAATGGGTATGGTTGAACACCAAATCATAAGACGATGAAATTAATAACGAGAATACAAACTAATTTCAATTAATATACGATACATTAAGTGATATCAAGTACATTTCCCAATAGTTTCGAGCTGATGGCTCTCATCAGTACTATGTCGGGAGGCGCTCAGATTTCTCTGAGAGTCAGGTAAGTGTAAAAACAGTGTCAAATTAACACTTATACACTTATCCTGATGCACTGGACATCAAATAAGTTTGCAAAGTTTGGTTTCTTTATCTTGAACCTCCTTAATCGGCTAATGGAAAACCCGAGCGATGAGAAAACACAGAGCAAAGTGTGACTTAAAAATGCAGAATTAAAAACTCAATTCACTATAACAGCTACTAAACTATTCCAAAATTTCAATAATATAAAAGTATTCGGTAATCAACAAAGACAACATTTGAGATGGATTGTAGAAACACAAACAAAACCAATCCACACCACAAAACACAAAACTTAATTACAAAAACTCAAACTGTGACATTGGGGTGATAACCATTTACAACGTTAAAAAACAATCAAAATCATAGAAAACATTTTACCGAAAGAAATAAAAGAATTACTGGAAAAATAGCCAACAATTATAGACAACCTCAGGAGATAAAACACTACAAAGTGTATTACCAAACATGCAATAATGCCCCACAGAGAAACCCAGGGTCATTTAACATTCAAACTCAAACTGGTCGTTAGCGTTAATGTTAAAAGAAAAGGCAAATGGTGAATTTCGAGTATGCTGTGATTACAAAACATTAAACAACATTACTGTTCCCGACAAATACCCGATGCCAATACTCAATGATATTACAACCCAAATTATTTCCGCAAAATAGACTTATTACCAAATTCCGGGGCTCGGACAGTTTATAAAGAAAACAGAAATAAGTACGCCAATTGGTTCGAATAAAAATTTTAAACTTCTTTGAGAAATAGGTTGAAAAATAAATTTTTATTGAATTAACAGAATACAAATAGGCAACATAATTGTCATATTAAACCTATTTCTGCCAGAAAAAATCATACATATTGAATCAAAATTTAGCAGAAAATGTATGCTATGTTTTAGTGAGGAAAAAACTCAAATCCGGCTTTGACGTTGACAAACCAAATACTAATTCCCAACAACATTGGAGCTTTATAACAATTGCATTCTTGTATCTTAAACACAAGCTGGAACAATTAATCCGTAATCACAATTGATTACAATTATGCTTCCTTTTACAAAATAATGGATAGTCCATAAATGACTTCACGTGCCTTAGGAATCTGTATTCGCATGACAAATCTGTGGCGTCTTATGGCAAAGGGGAGGGAAACATTTTTGAAATCTGACTTCACATGGTATTATATCAAACTTTAACACGTTATTCACACTTAGTTTCGCTAACTGTCATATTATATATTTTAATATTTCTGATCTTGGATCCATCAGTATTATAGACTAACCTATTGATTTAATATACATGTAATAGTTTTTAGAGAAGGGTTGCAGAACTTTGTTACGAAATATTTTAACGGTCCATTAACCGACCCTTAGAAAAAATACCTTTTTAATATTTCCCATTTAATTATATAATTAAAAAAGAGTTTTATCACCTCATAATTAAAAATTCTATAGTTTTCAAATAATTGTGCCAAATAAATTTTTAATACTTCTCAGTTTCATTTAACTTTCCCATTCTCTTAATATCTATAAATTCATTTTAATTTCTCCAAATTTCTTTTAAATTAATTAGTTATTTAAATTTGGTTTTTAACTCTTAATACCCTATTGTTACATAAAAATTATTTGTTATTAATGTTTCTCGTCGATGGTACCTTTTCCACTATTTCCATCGAAATTTTTTGGATTTCTGTCTTAAATAAAATTAATTAATTCTGTCTAATTTCGACACTATTATAAAAAATATCTGCAAAAACTGTTACGTTATCATATATAAACTGCATTTCAAAAAGGCGTTTCATAAGCATATCAAAGAATAAATGGATCTGAAATTAGGTTAAATCTTTACTTTTTCATAATGAATTCTAAAATGATTAAATTCATTTATCTTCTTATAGTTTTAGAAATCATTTTCGGAACAATGTTATTAATAATTGTCAGTTTGCTTGTGAAAATTTACCGATTTAAAAACTCATTTTATCCTTACAGGTTTAATAAATTTTCAATTTGTTATATATTGTTTATATTCTTTAGATTGCTCTTTGAGTGAACAAGTTGCATTGTTATTGTTGTTGTTTTTTTAATAAAATAATATGTACAATTTTCTGTTGATTTTTTTAAACTTTCGTAAAAATAAACAATTTCAGTAACAAATCAAAAACTGTTGAGGAAATAAATACTTTTAAAGCATATAATATACTTGATACAATTTTAATTACTCAAATTTTTATCGCGAAAAAAATTTTGATTTATTGTACTTAAGATATAATTCTTTTCTGAGTATGGCTATTGCTTAATTGTAATAAATGGAAACGCTGTGTAGTATAATTCAATTAGTGATTTCATTCACTAATTCTTATGCAACTATAACAGTCGGCACATAGATTTATACTAAAATACACAAAAAATGCCGTTGTAGCACCAATAACGAAATATCAATTTGTAGGTTTTATTAAGAAGGAGCAAATTGTTTAATTCAATTCGAACTATAAAAATAACCTTCGATCCGTATTTTAGTTATTTGAGATTCTTTTTCATATGGGTTTTGTTGCAATTTAATCAAATAAATTTAAAATAAATTTAGTGTCAATAAGAAACACTAAAAATCAAGAAAACTGTTTTTATTTTTTCTGCATTTACACTAAGGTTTTAACTTTAACTTTCAATTTGATTTTCTGAAATTTATTGGTAAATTGAGATTTATTTTAAGTAAAATAAAGTATGAAAGACCTGTTTTAAATTAATTAATTTTTATTTAAGTATCTGAATAAATAAAATAATATTTTATTTAAATATGTAATTTTATTGGTAAATTTAGTTTGTTTTAATTTATCATAGAGCAATTAAAATTTAGGTTTTTGAATTGATTTTGTAATTAATCTGTATTTTTAAGATGTAATTAATCATTAAATAATATAAATAGATTAATTCTGATAAAACTGATAGTACATATGAAAAATTGAAAAAAATGGATTTGATTTTATAGTGCTTATAATTTAATTTAATGTTTAAAAGTTAAAAAATATTTCGTAAATTTGGAAATTATAATTTGAATTTACGATTGAAATATAATTAGAACAAAGTCTTTCTAATTCATTAATATTATATTTTCACAAGAAAAATTATTCAGTGTGTTTAAAGATGATGATAACTGAAAATTCCGTAAAATTTTGGGTTAGTGAAACACTGATTAATCGTGCGGCAAATCTCATCTTTTGGTCGATTGTTGACAATTAGTGTTTTAATTTGAGTTTTGTATTGATCAAGGAGAGTTTTGCAGTATGTTTCTTTTTTCCCCGTGAATAATTGGCACAGTCTGTTCAGATCATTGTCGATTGTGATCTAGAATGAAAAAATAATATTGATAGGAAATCTTAAAGTTTATTCGACTGACCGAAGATGGATTAAATTCTTCTAAAGCATCGACTAAGTCTTCACACATGTCACAGCTTGTTTCTTCAACTTCATAATAATAATATGACGGAAACATGAGTATATCGTTTTTCTTGCAATAGGGTTTACATAGGAAATTACTCTCAATGATTCTAGACATATTTTTTATGATACTTGTATAGTTACTTCTTAAAAATGTTCTGCACTAAAATTGTAAAATATTCTTAATTAAAGTTATGATGAGAATAATTATTTACTTTTGATTTTGATTTGAATATTATGTCACAATAGCTTTCTTCGCTTCTTCTATAAACTTCAGTCTTTAAGTCACTAGAGCGAATGAGAGACTTCAACAATGTCATAATGATTTTGCAAACTGGGCACTTTTTATCGTTGAATGATGAAAAGAATTCGGAAAATTCCATTGACCATAAAGAGTTGGGATTAGCATTACAAGTTAAGTTGCATAAGTAGTTTTTGTGTAAGGAAACTCGGATTTTGTTTAGGATATTTGGTAGTTCGTTTTTGAGAAATTTTTTGCACTATTAATGTTTAATTGATTAAAATGTGAGAAAAGCTATTTTTTACTTCATTTTCTTTCTTTGGGAAGAGTTTGTTACAGTATTTCATTTGGAATATTTCCACTACATATTTTTCGAATATATCTTTATCCATGGCGTTCGAGTAAACATTTGTAATCAAAGAACAAACTTCACATTGTTTGGTGGGTTTTTTCTTAAAGATTCCAAATATTTTAAATCAATCGAAACTAGTCAGTAAAATTTACCGGGTGAGGCTTTTCGTAAAACGTGAAATCTTCAGTCTTCATTTCGATATTCATTGGGCAGCGGTAGATTTGGTGACAAATAGACTTCACAGACTGTAATTAAAACAAACAAAACTCTTTTTTTTTATCATAAAAGCATTTAAATTTACCAAAACACTTTCCAATTTATGCAATATCACTCGTCCAACGTGTAGAATCATTTCCCGGCATTTTTCTTTTTCTGTTGATTTCATATTAGAACACATGGCGATGTAGCCAGCATCAGTAAGCATTTTGATGTCAATGGAATTGGCCCATTTCAAAAATCGCTCTGCTGGAATATTTTCGCATCGTTTGCAGAATTTGTCTGTGGGTTTCTGAAAATTTAAATTAAAAAAATGTCAACATGAATCAATTATTAATTAAAAATGAAATTTTACTTGATCCTTGGAGTAGTAATTGTAATACTAAAAATCATTTTTAATTAATCATTTTATTTTTAAAGCGGAAAATTTTACTTCATCAGAGAAAAATTCTTGGAAAAATGTATACGGATAAAAATCTGATTCATAATGCTAAATAGAAACATTTTTAGAATTTAATTAGAAAAAATTTATTTACGCTATTTTTGAAAAAATATTCGAAAAATTTAAATGGGAAAAAAGTTGACTTGGAACTCTATAATTAATTGGAGTTAGTTAATTAATTTCAAAAACTAATTTATACATCATTAGAAAAGAAATATTCAAAAAATCTGTATGGATGCATGGTGCTGTCGTTTTTCTGGGAAATTAAAATTAATTTAATTTAATTCAATTAATATTTTATACTGGATTTTCGTAAAAATGCTCCAGATAAGTGTATGATGGAAATCCGGTTTCCTAAATTTATTAGAAAATAAAAAATATATTTTTTGTTGTCGATTTTCTCTCACTTGATAATTGTAAAAGTAATTGAAAAAATGATACGGATAAAAGTCATGGGAATAACTCTGAATGGATAATATTATAGTAAACATAAAATTTGATTAAAAACATTAACTTTTAAATTAAAAAAATATTCGAAAAACGGCATTGAGTAGAAATCCATCCAATCGGGCTGAACATTCGGTAAAAAATTAAAATATTAAACAAAAAATCAACTTTATATTGGCTGAAGTATGACATGAAGAGGACTCCTTTCTTTTCGCTGCATTTTAGTAAAACTTCACAGAAACTGGAATCTTTCTACAAAACAAAGGAAAACTACAATAATACATGTCATCTTTCTTACCATCATTTTAACTAAGAATTCTTTAATTTTTGGTCTATATTCATTAAGTTTAGTTTTGCATTCCGAGCTTGTTGTTCGTTTGACATCTTCACAGAAGTGGTTTGTAGTGTATTTCAAAAGATTGTCAACTGCTTCTTCGGAGTGAGAATTCCAAGTTATTCGTTTCAGGAATTCTTTACAAGCAGTACATTCACCACCTGTAGGAAATGGGACCTTTTCCATATCACTGGGACCTTTTACATATTGACAGAAATAGACCTTTGATGGATCGGTATAATAACTTCCTGAACAGTAATGCGAATAGAAATCATATGAACCTTGGATTTGAATAGCTGAAAATAAAAGAATAAAACAATATTTGTTGTCATACATATTGCTTTTTTACCTGAAAGCAAAAGTAGTGAACAAAATGCTAGAAACATCTTTTACGATTAACTGATTTGTCTGTCGAAAATCTTTCGTATTTATAGCGGTACAATTCTTTGATTCGTGTAAGAAGATATTTTTTATTATCTTAAAGATAATATCCGATTTGTTTAACAGATTATTTTTTGATAAAATTGTTTTCATTGTAAAAATTGCTAATCATACGATTTTTTAAATAAATTGTTTAAATTGTGCTCGAAATTTGCCTACATTTTTACTAATATCGAAACGTTAAAAAATTCTATAATATTAATAAAAATTGTAATTTTTTTGTTTATATTTTTTAGTTAAAAGTTCAAATGAAAATATTCTATTCTAATATCTAAATGCTAGATCCTTTTTGATGGCAAATTTTATAGGATTCAAGAGCAAAATCATTTTTATTTTGATAATATTCATCAAATGTTAATTTGTTAAAAATTTAAATTGATATTTAAAACAAAAGAACAAGTCGAGTATTCTAAAGTTTACCGGGTTTATGATTAAAGCAACTGTAAGTACATCATTGAAACAAATCTATTCCTCAAATTATAGGACCAATAACCTCAATATTGTTTCATAAATATTTCTTTATTTAGTGGTTTTAAACATTTTACTTCGAAATTATGTTTTTACGTAGCAGTTTTGAACATGAAAATGAATATTTTGTAAGTTATTTGAAATAATCTTTTGCTTCTAATTCGGATCGTTCTTGCTGACATCAAAACTGGGTTACTATTGTTTTAAATTTGGTCATTAGGGAAGTATTCTCCACAATCGAAAAAGAGTATTAAAATCTTAGAAATATAATCAAAATATTGAAAAGAACAATAAAGTAAAAGACAAGGAGTATGTTTATATTCGGGCCAAACCTGTGAGTGATGTTACAAAATCCATGTTAGGTTGTATTAAGTTGTCTGGCGTTATGTCATGGTAAATCGAAGATAAAGTGAATAATTATCTGTAAAGGTAAATAATCATATCCTTCTTAAATTCAGGTCAAATGATGAGAATAATGATTATCATATGTCAACGTCTGAACTAAGGACATTCCAGGAAATCAGCTCTTTTAATTAGTATGTAAAATTTGAAGGAAAATGTATCCCATTGATGACGATGCGTGTTGATCAGTATTTACTTGAACTTGTGTGGATATTAATTGTTCAATGACAAAATAAACAATAATCGAATGGTAACAAACTAACTCTAACTTTATCAAATATGATACACTCCGTTCAATCAAATTTGTATCTATTCCAGGGTACAAACCCTTCAAAATATAATTTGATTTGTCTGTTTCATTTTGTATGATTTCGTTTCAGAACTTTGTTCCGATGCTCAATTTCTTTTTCGCTCACTAAGCCAAGTAGTCCGACTAAATTTTTCTCACTCAACTAACTTTCGCCTCTCTTAATGTGGATGTTACCTCGTTTACCAAAATATTGGTATGAATTTCTCCATTATTTCCCGAGATTTTCCAATAATTTATGAGTTTTTTTGAATAATTAATAAGATTAATTAATTTATAAATGTATTTTTTTATATTTAGTCCTTTCAAAGCGTCTTCTATCATTTTAAAATTATTTTTTAAGTCTTCAACTTTTCATTTCACTTGGTAACCAATCACCCACCTTCAAAGAGTTTGGGTTTCACATTTTTTTGTTGAGCTAAAAAGATTTTACTCTACTTTAAAAAATAGTTGGAGAAAATGCGAGGAAAACACAATAGTAATAAACTTTGATTTGATTGTAAAATATTTTAACCTAAAAATCCCGGTAAATTAAATATCATATTAAAGTTATATGTGATAATTTATATTTGATGTTCCGAACTTGAAGACAAATCAGACTAAATTATATGAGTATCACGAGAGATAGGGAAATAATACACAGGATGAAGGTTGATTCTTTACTGTATCTTTATCTATTACACCATTTTATATGAATAATTTGATTTTGTTTAGTAACGGTTGTATAGGCTAAAACAAAAACTTTACTTTAGTAGTTTTCTTATTAAATCATTCTGTCAGTAAGAGTTTAGGATCATTGTGTAACCTTTTACAGAAAGTGAGGACCTTTAATCACAAAAATGATATCACAAACATTACTTTGAATTGATACAAAAATCTAGGAGATAAAGTTGTGCAAATGTTAAAAAGTAAAAAATATAAGTATGAGTGAAAATATTATCAGTCAATTAAATCCATTCAGATTCAGGAAGTATCCTTTCAAGATTTCTAGTAATTAAAATTTAACAAGATGAAAGTTAAGATATTAAAATGAAAAAAAATGTTTTAATAAAATATAAAATCATTTTATCATATAAATTGCCTATAAAATTTATTACTTTTAACTTGAAATTATAATATTTTAAAAATTATATGATGCGTTTTTGTTTAAATTTATTCAATTTTTTAATTTATTATTATAAGCATTACAATATATTGACGTAACTATGAGAAATCTTTCGAAAGAAATGAGTTTATTTGAATATCTAAATCTTATTAGAATTCTCAGAATCTCCTCACAGTCCCGAGCATGACTTTTTTTATAAAACAATTAAGATCAAAAACAATAAATATAATTGAAAATTTAATCTCGCATTTTATGAAGCTTATTGAAGAATTCGATACAGAAGTGGTTTAAGCATTTGCTGAAAAGAGTGTCGACCCGTCTTGTTCAATTTGTGGCAATAGCACGTCAATGATCCTTCCTTAATTTTCTGTAACACCCTTTGCAATATCTTCTTCCTCTAGTTTTTGTCTCACAAAGCATAAATGAAAATATTCGCATTATCATCCGCGTGCTAAATGAGAAAAATGAGAATAAATTAAATAGAATTTATCATTAGAAATTACTAATGATATTAAACTAAGCGCAGTTGTCTAGATATTATTTATTGTCCTTTGGTATAGTAAATTGGTTTTCAAAATTAAAAGCACAGTTGACAATTGGATCACAGCAGGTGCCTTGACGCAGAACTGGCATAGTGCACTAATTCTAATCTGGTTGAGAGAAGTCGAAAGAGAGGTTTACTTTAAGGTTTACACGAAGTAAAAGTATTTTTAATCTATTGACTCCTTAGTGGAATATTTGTGAAGTGTTTTGTGAATAAAAATTGAATATAGAGATTGTCAATTGTTATCGTAATCTAGTATAAATAAATTTATATTTTGTTTAAATTTTGTTATTTAGGATTGATTCCATAAAGCAAAATACAATAAAAACGCTTATAATAGACCATTATATTAATTAATAATTTGTTTAAATAAAACCAAGCTTAGTACTAACATTTTTTGGGAAAAGGAAGAAATTCTTATTACTGAGGTTAATATTATTGGGTAAAGAGGCGTAAAACTCCTTAGCTAGGATATCGCTTTAATTGAAACGTTAAAAATAAAAAACTATATTTTCTCAGACATTTATTAGACAAATATTTTAGTATATAATTTCACTTATTTGTAAATTATTGAATCATGCTCTGGCATAACTTTGTATAGACGAGCTATTCATGCGACACAATTAAAATGTATTTCTGTAAAATGTTATTGTTTAATTCCAAGCTGAATCTCAGAGACAAATGACGTAACGCGTGCTAAATCCGGCGGCAGTGTGTTGATTGTCAAATGGCATGCCATTTTAAATGTATAAAATTAAGAATTTTATTTTTATATATAACATATTTTCAAAAAAAATTTGTGGAATCATTGTCAAATCGAACAGGATGAGACTTGTTTCCTATCTGCCATTTTTTTGTCTAATATTCATTCCATTCTCAGAATCACAGAATTGGAAAAAGTGCTTTTCAAATTGTCTTTGCACCACAAATTCTGTAATATGTTTCCGTAAGCAGTTAATTTCTATTCCACAAATCCAGAACAGACGATTGGTCTATCTTAAATTACCCGGAAACAAAATTAAAGCGATCCAATCAGATGCTTTCAAAAAATTCGAAGATCTAATTCACATTGATTTGAGATATAATTTAATTTCCAAAATCTCTGAAAATGCATTCCATGGACCGTTGAATTTGAAAAATCTTTTGTTACAGAACAATAAAATTCAAATATTACCAGAAGAAATATTTTCCGGACATGAAGAAACTTTGGAGGTTTTATCATTATCCAATAATCGGTTGAAGAGTTTACCAATTTCATTAGAAAAATTGGTCATTTTGAAACAAATCGACCTTTCGGGAAATCCTTTCCATTGTGGCTGTTCAATGAGATTCTCGGCAGAAAATCTAAGAAATAATCGACTGATTTCTCCGAAAACTCGATGTGAAAGTCCAAGTGAATACCAAAACAAAGAATTAGGAAGAATTAATTTTGATAAAAATTGCGACAAATCTTTCATAGAAACTACTTTGGCTCCGACTATCGTAAATTCTCCGCGAGATATTCAAGTAGCTTTAGGAGAAAAAGCTCGATTTGAGTGTGAAGTCGGAAATATCAACAGCACCATTGTGAAATGGATTTTACCTTTCGAAAGCTCTGAACACATCAAATTTTATTGGAGAAATCAAATATTAATTATACAAATGGCTAAACAACATTACCAGGGAAAGGTCATCTGCGTCGCCACAAATAATAAACAAAAAGTCCAAGCCTCAGCTTCGTTAACTTTAGTAGAAAATCAGAAACCGTATTTTATCATAAAACCTAAAAGTGTTGCGGTGAAGAAAAGCTCTCAAGCGGTTTTATTTTGCAATGCTCTTGGATTTCCGAAGCCCACTATTCAGTGGCTGAGAATCAAATCACGAAGACATTTAATTGAAACCGGTGGAAAGTACGCCGTAAGAAAAAACCAGCTGATCATCGATGATGTTGACGAGGGAGATACGGAGGCACAGTATGTTTGTTACGTAACAAACTATGCTGGATCTATTCGTGAATCAGTGAACATAACCTTGATAGGAAACGAGATAGTAAAAGATTTGAGTCCATGTGAAATCGGTAGGAAAAAGTTCAATGAAACATTGAATTCTGCACGAACATTAATCAACTCAGTGTTGACCGAAACAAAAACTAAAATGGACATTCAATCACTTTTCCGAGAACCAAACAAGGCTTCCAAATTGTTGTCAAGACTTAATGATGAACGTGAAAAAGTTATCGAATTGTTTAATGAAATCGAAAAAACATGCAAAAATTCAACTAATAAAATTGAAGAATCGTCCGGAAACAATATTTCATTATCTCCGGAACAGTTGACTATATTTTCACAAGCCTTTGGCTGTCAAGGTTCTGCAAATACACAGTCCTGTTCTCAATATCAATGCTTTCACAAGAAGTATCGAAGTTTTGATGGAAAGTGCAATAATTTCAAACATCCTAATCGAGGATCCTCTGTCACACCATTCAATAGACTATTAAAGCCAGAATATGAAAATAAAATTTTCACGCCCCATTGGATGGGACGTTGAAAAAAATTATTTCGGATTCCCAAAACCAAGCGCTAGAGTAGTTTCATCAAATCTTCTACGCGCCAATAAAGTTTGAATATTTATTTAATAAATAACCTTATAATTTCTCGTGTAGATAATACCGAATCCTAATCTATCAGTAATGGTAATGCAATGGGGCCAGTTTCTCGATCATGATTTAGATTTTGCCCCCCAGTTGATCCGGGAATAAGTAGTGGCAGTGGAGGTCTGCCATGTAATGAAACGTGCATCAATAGTCCACCATGCTTTCCTATTTTGGTGCCCCCTGGAGATCGTAGAATCAACAGGCCGTGCATTGGATTTTCTAGATCAATTGCCACTTGTGGCTCAGGAGATGCCTCTATTGCTTCAGGATTTCAATATCGAGAGCAGGTTAATCAAATCACGTCTTATATTGACGCTTCAAACGTTTACGGAAACAATCCAGAAGAAGCTAGAAATCTAAGAAATCTCACACACAATGATGGGAAATTACGAGTGGGAATGAACAGCAATTCGAAAAAGTTTCTCCTACCATTCAATATCAACGGTTTAGTCGATTGTCAAAAAGACATTGCCATGAAACATGTTGAATGTTTCAAAGCCGGCGATCATAGAAGCAATGAAAATCTTGGGCTTCTAGCAATGCATACAATTTGGCTGCGAGAGCACAACCGACTAGTGGATGAATTAAAAACCATTAATAAACATTGGGATGGTGATAAGCTATTTTTTGAGGCGCGTAAAATAATTGGTGCTTTAATGCAGAAAATAACATATAAAGATTGGCTTCCAATTGTCCTAGGAGAGAAAATGAGTATCATAGGCAAATATGAAGGATACGATGATTCTGTTGACTCGTCAATTTTTAACAGCTTTGCCTCCGCCGCTATGAGATTTGGTCACACTCTAATAAATCCTATTATTTACAGATTAGACAAAAACTTCAAAGAAATTCCCGAAAAGCATTTACCCCTACATAAAGCGTTTTTTGCCCCAATAAAAATGATTGAAGACGGAGGAATCGATCCAATTTTAAGAGGTCTATTTGCCAAAGAATCAAAGTCAGTCAAGCCAGAAAACCCAATGAATTCTGAATTGACAGAAAAGTTATTTATCATGGCAAATGAAATAGCACTTGATTTAGGTTCTCTCAACATCCAGAGGGGAAGAGATCATGGTATCCCAAGTTACAATTCATTCAGAGAATTATGTGGATTGAAAAAAGCTGAAACCTTTGAAGATTTTGCTAATGAAATTCCATCGGCGGAAATCCGAGAGAAAATGCGCCAAGTTTATGGTCATCCAGGAAATGTCGATTTGTTTGCTGGGGCAGTAGTCGAAAAGAAGCTTCCTACAGCACTCGTCGGACCAACGTTCAGTTGCCTTTTAGCAACACAATTTAAGCGTCTAAGAGATGGAGACAGGCTTTACTATGAGGTTGCTGAACAATTTACCAAGGATCAATTAGCAGAAATAAATCAAGGAAGTTTAGCAAGAGTAGTCTGCGATAACGGAGACGAAATCGAACATGTACAACGTGATATTTTCCGATTGCCTCACTCAAGATCCGAGTTCGTCGAATGTGAGAAAATTCCTCGCATCAATTTAACTTTATGGATAGACTGCAGTAGAGTAAATCTCAATGATATTCACGCGTCAGAAAATTTGAGGAATTTATGCCGGAATAAAGTAGAAACAACTGACGAATTGTGTTCTGAAGATGATGAATCTGCTGAAAACTTTCATTAATAAAACATCTTTAAACTTTTAATAAGACTTAATTACTTGCAACGACTTTTGTGCTTATTGTGTAATTCCTTTGTGTTAATAAATTACAGATCTTTTAAACATTAGCTACTTCATTTTCTATCAAAATGGATCTCCAACAAAATCGGATTTACGCATAAGTGCACTAGAAGTACGTTTAGGACCCCAAAACAATGAAAAAGTTTTATAAAAATAACATTTTTGCATTTTGACTTTTATGAATTATTTTACTTCAAAAATATATTTTATTTTTACACATTTAATTAAGGTTTCAAGCTAAAATTCATGGAATTTACATCAACTTTTCTATGCTTAGATTCATAGGCTACATGTTTAGAAGGGCCTAACAATGATCGCTCCTAGGGCCCCACACTCATTTCCAACATCTATAAAGTAATCATGTAAATATACATTTATTGTTGTTTATAGTTAAGGTAAAACCAAACAGTGCTCTTAAAATCTTTAGTGCTACCCAAAGGCTGTTTTAACGGTTCGGGTCCCCAAAAGAATTCGGTCTCTACTCTGTAAATTATATGGTTAAATAATAAATAAAAATATCCTTCATTAATTTTTATCATGTATTTAAAAAAAAGAAAAAGAAACAATAATAATTAGAATTTAATGAAATATTTTCTTTTCAGTTTTGCACTACTAAGATATATTTTTGTTAAAAAAAGTCCAAAATATTCTAACTTGTTAATAAAAATAATATACTTACCAGATAAGTGAATAACAAAATAAGGCCTTGCTGCGAAGTAATAATTACATTGTTATTCACATATCTGATATATTAATTTATGCTGTTACCGAGGAATCACCGTTTTATACTTATAATATACTTACCAATATCCTGAATTGTTTAATTATCAAATTATTATTTATTTTATTATTTTATTATACAAAAATTTAAAATCATTCTAATTTAAAAACTTCTAAAACAAATTGTTAATGACATTTGACAACCGTAATAAAACGATATATTCTAGTAAATAATAAAAACAATAAGCAAAACATTTGAAAACAATAAAAAAAAACACTCTAAATTACATTCTCAGACAAACAATGACGAGATATTTATCTTTTTTTTTAAGGTGTTAAATTTTTGTTTGCTAATATTTTTAATTTTTGATGTGGGTCCCATGTGCGGCGCGCCTTGGAACTGCCACTGATGCTAGCCATTTTCGAACTTTCCGAAATTAAAATTTTACTGTGAATATTAATATTAAACAGAATTATATTTTTAAATTCTTATGTATTTGGATAACAAATAAATAACAGCTCCCTCCATAAGTTGAATATTTAATTTTTTCAATTGAATAGCATTGACTATATCAGATACTTCTGTTTCCACTTCCGCCGAATATTTTCTCCTTTGACATTGAAATAATAATCACCTTCATAAAGTTTCGGATTCCTCCATCGCAGATTGGATGTCGCATGATTCTTTCTAGATTCTCCCTAAAATTTGCAATAATCTAATTTTTTATTTTGCCAATGTTTAACCCTTTAATCCTATAACCTATTTTTCTTCCCTACCTAAGTCAAAATGTGGATTCGTTTTAAATTTCATTCCCATTACACAGAAAAATAATGAATTTTTTATATAGATAATCTATTTATTTTATTTTTACAACAGTAATCAAAAAAAATATTTATCTTTAGTTTTTGTTAAGCTTAATTTTTTTCAGTTTTGATGTCTAATTTTAAATCACTTCCGCCTACATAATTGACTTGAAACTCCGCATACTTACTAAGTTCCGATGACCATAGAATGTTTAATTTTTATTTTATATAAAGGTATTCTTGGTCAAAAATATTTTAATTTAGGGTAATATAAATTACACCTCCAAGTCTAAAAAAATAAAATAACTCACAGTCAGTAAGATTGCAAAAAAACATGCAAAAAAAGACTGCTGGGGTCAAAGATTTTTCACCTTTTGGTTTACTTAATTTCAATTTATGTTTTGCTCACTTTTTATCCGTTTATTTCAATTATGACTAGATATAAAGTTTAATTTAAATTAAATATTTTATACACTTGTTTTAATTAAAATTAAATTGATTTTCTTAATTAAATAATATTTTCTTAAAAATAATTATTTCTACATTGTTGTGAAAATTGAAAAAACCTTTCTTCTTTTTTAAAAGCTATTTCATTTTCAAAATGAAAGAAAATAATATGGATAATTAATAAATAAATTTATTCATCAACATAAAACGATATGAAACAATGAAAATTTTCTTTTAAAATTCACGACTAAAATAAATCAAAAACTGAAATCTATTAATTATTAATAAAAATGTTTCTATATATGCTTATTAATTTCAATAGTAAATGAATAATTAAACAAAATGATAAAATATTTTATTTGTAAATTATAAAAAATCATGTTTATTGTTTTTATTTCTAAAAGATAAAGCAATTTCTAAATATTTTAATTAATTTAAAAGAAGTCATTTTCAATATGAAATAAAAATATTAATTAAAAAAAAACAAATTATTTAAAATTATTTATTTATAGCAGTGTCTTTTTGAATTGATCAATGAAAATTTGAAGAACAATTTGAAATTGTGTCAGCGTTTGTACAGATGGAGCTCCATCTATGCAAGGACGTAAAAAAGGCTTTTTTTCGCACGTTCTGAATGAAAATAAAAAAGTTTAAATCGTGCACTGTATGATTCAGAGAGAAGTTTTTGTGTCGAAAGCTGTTCCTCCAATTCTAGTAACAACTCTTGATGAAGTCGTCAAAGTGGTCAACTATATCAAATCAAATGCCCTTGGGAGGAGATTTTTCGCAGCATTATGCCAAGCAATGGACTCGGATCACAAAACATTGCTGTATCACACTGAAGTAAGGTGGTTATCAAAAGGAAAAGTTTTAAATCGATTTGTGTTCATGAAAGTCGAAATCTTATCATTTATCGAAACCGAAGCTGTTGACTTTCGTTCTTGAAGGATGACGTTTGGTATTTGACGTTACGGTTTTGAGTGATCTCTTCGACAAACTGAATGAAATTAATTTAAGTGTACAAGGCGCCCAGGAAAACTTCATCACACGCTCAAAAAAAAATTAAAGCGTTTGGAGAAAAGCTCGTTTTATGGATTTCAAAAGTTAGCAAATCGAACTTTTTATCTTTTCCAAATGTCGAATTGAATCCTTCAAAACTCCAAATCAAGCAAGAAATTGAAGAAACTTTGAAGTCTTTGTCGAAATCTCTTGAGAAGTATTTCCCCAATCTTGATGTTTCGGACATAGAATGGATAATGAACCAATTCATGAACTTTGATGTGACGAACCTTGAAGAGGAGGAAGAACAATTAATTGATTTAAAAATGATTTGATTTTCGAAAGAATGTTCTCAGAAATGGAGCTTTCCGAATTCTGGTTAAGTTTGAACAACAAATTTTTTTAATTGAGCAACAAAGCAATTGAACTGTTGCTTCCGTTCGAAAGATCTTATCTCTGTGAGCATGAGTTTTTGGCACTACGGAAATGAAAAGCAAGAAACGCGAGATACTGCGAATGATCGACGATGAAATGCGTGCATGCCTATCAAAAATTGAACTTCGCATCAATCTAATTTGTGATAAAAAACAATCTCAGCGTTCACATTTATAAAAATTAAGTTTCTCTGATATAGATTTAACATTTGGAAATAAATTTTCTCTCGATCTTACAAAAATTATAAGTTTGTTATTGGGTGTACCATGGAATTTTTTTGACTTAGTGCACCACGACCCGAAAAAGGTTGTCCGAGACTACTTTAGAGATTCACCTAAATCTCTACATTACGGATATATCTGTCACATGACTTAAAACGTCAAAAATATTTAAGTGCCAAATACGCTTTCCTACTGAAATCGAATTTTTTACTTAAAGATTATAGTTGTTTTGTCTAGTCCAGTGAAAAAACAATAAAATGGTTATCTTTATTTCAATTAAAATTATAATATTTTACTTGATTATAACAAATTAATATGTTTTAATTGTTATTTCCTAGCAATTTAACGAATTATTTTGTCAAGTTTGCCATTTCGGGGTAACTGTCACATAATTATATATATATTTGTTTATATAATATTTTTGTCTAAAATATATTTAGATTTAAAATCTTTATAAATATATATATATATATATATATATATGTGTGTGTCTGTGTGTATTACCTTGTCATGAATATAGTAAGATTTTACTATTTTTCAAAGTTTTTGGTTACACCTTATTTTAAAAGAAATTTCATTATATTTTTATGTTAAAGAAGCAAAGAAATTCATATTATTTTGTTAATAAATAAAAGTTGATAAAATTGTATTTTACATCTAGAAATTTAATTTCTTTGTAGAGGTCTTCAAAAACTTCTTGTACAAAAACAAATTTTCACATATCATACTCCAAATTATTTAACCATTATTCTAGGAAAATTAAAAGGAATGCTTCAAAATGTAATTCATGTACCGCAATATTCAAGAATAGCCTGTATTAAAGACAATATTAATTATCATATTTTTTGATATTGTTGTTACATTTTGTTAGTTGATGCTAAATTTTATATTTTAAAAATTTAATTATTTATCATAAATATTTATCCTTTTGAAAATTGTTTGGCCGCCTTCAATGTCCTTGTAGTTTCAGTTACAAAAGAAAACTGCTAATCAAATTTATATTTTAATATTAATTTATAGTTTTTCGTTAGATGGGATCCATTGGTTTCAGTAAAATTAATTTTTGGATAATGTCATTCTGTTCGATTGCATTATTATTTCCACACAACGCATTTACACGCCATGTCAACCTTTGGTTCAGATATCAGACTACGTATATTGCTCGTCATTCCAGCACAGCGGTTAATGCAATATAAATAATTTTTTACATTGTTAAAAGTCTTTGTTAGCTATTTTATTTAAAATTTAAGGTATTTGGTTCAATTTTCATATAAGGTAAATATTAATATTTCGGAATAAAAATTCAAAAATTATTTAACAACAACAAAATTTTATGTACACTTTTAAGAAAAGAAATCGAAGGTTTTTATAAATAAATAAGTGGTAAATAAATAAAAAATAATTTTAAATAAGGATATAGATTAAAGTTTTTATTTATTTACCACAATAGAGAAAAAATAGAGAGAGAGGCATTTTTCAAATAATTAGAAAAACTGTTACCTACATTTTACTCATAACCTTTTCTAAATAAATTATAAATTATAATAAAAGAATAAATGTACGTTAATTATTCACCTTATATTTTTTTTGTCAGAATATGTTTTAATTGTGACGGAAAATTTATATTAAAATATAAAATTTAATTTAGTGGTATCCACCAAAATATGCGCAGCAAAAGCAGTGTGATAAAAACGGGACGGACAATAAAAGCTAAATAAAAGATAAAAAAGGCGCAGATAAAAATGGAAGTATTTCCAGCTAGTCCATATATCTTTTTTCAGCTGTTTTGATAGACACTTGCGCTTAGTTGTCTGCGCTGTTTCTGCCAAACCTTTATTAAGGAAAACCAATTTTAGTTAAAATATTATTTATTTTTAGATTTAAAATTATTTAATTTTTTCTAAAATTATTAATCCATGATTAAAACAAGAATTATTTTTAACAAGAATCAAAATTAATTAATAATCTTTTATACTTTTAATAAAGTTAGTGTAATTTTCATTGTGAAAAAAATTGACAAATTGTACAAAATTTTTAAAATTTTTAAAAAAATGATCTGCATTTTATTCATAAAATATTTATTCAAGAGTTTTCGTGAGAAAAAAAATCAAGTCCTCATAACGCAGATGGATTTTCCATTATGAAATTTTCGAACTTAATCAAGCAAATGAATGTTGTTTACGACATCAACACGTGATATTTTAATTAAAATTTAAAAATAAATTATCACGACAAAAAATTTTATAAACTAATTTTCATTGGTTGAAAATAAGAAAATTTTCAATCCATCTCATTGGCTGAGAATAATGAAGAAATCATGACACTTTCAGTGTTTTATCGTAATAAATAATATGAGGTTAATTTGTTTTCTCTTATCGGTTTGCAATAAAGTCTGGTTTGTTAATCAGACAAATACTAATTGAAATTATGCCCAATTTGTTCTCAAAGAAATTTCTTTGGAAATATCTTATTTTTACTTTATTCTATTATCAGTATCAATTTACTCGCATCAAACAGTCCTTGGAAGAAGTTGAATTAATGACATGTGTTAATCAGGTCGTGTTGATTAATAAAACAATAAAAGGGAAATTTTATTGTCCAGAACCGGGCCAAAGTAAATCTCTTTATCATTGTTGTGGTCATATTGGTGAACAATATTGCTGTGATCCACAAGACACGTAAGTTTCCTCTTGAAATTGCGGTGCATACAAAAATATTAATTATTGTAATTATAATAATAGATTTAATAATAATAATTGTAATAATTGTTCTAATACATCAAATTTATTTACAGTTTGGTCTAAGTGTTCTTTATTTAATAAAACAAAAATTGACAAACAACAGAAAAATATTTTTAATTCATTTGATAACTTTATTATTTATTTAAAAACTATAATTTAATATTGTAAGTTTTTAATTATTGGAAATTGAAATGCATTAAAAATAAGATTTTTTATTTCAAAAATATTTATTTTAAAAAAGTTTATGTTTCAATTCTTATAATTAATTTTAATTTTAACTTTTTAGAAATATATTTCTAAAATCATTTAGTAAAACTAGTTGTAAGTGAATACAAATTCACAAATATACATATACGAATAAACTTTTTAAAATTTTATTTATTGTTTTAACGATTTAAAATATTTTTATTAATAATAATTTTATTTAATCTGTCATGTAAGGCTTTAAGGTCATGAAAATTGCGACAGTTAATAAAAGGTTAAATAATTATATTTTCTATTGACATAAATTTTGACCAAATAGCAATTAAATACGAGTGTAACATTATTCGAATTTATAGTAAGAGTTAATTATATAAATAATTATTATAATTTTGAGTTATACTGAATATTAATTAAATTTAATTGCTCAATCGAATCATATTTGAATGTTTGCAATGAATATACAATAGGTAACAGATTTTAGTGCGCCTATATAGCTTTACTACAAATCATTTTTCATATTAACTTTTTTTTCTTCAATTACTATTTATATATATATATATATATATATATATATATATATATATATATATATATATATATACTGAGTGTTTCAAAAGATAATAGACTAATATGTATTTATTTATAAATATTTTTAAAACAATATAAATGTTCATTTTTTTAAGATAACAGATATTTAAATTTTATTTAAAACAGAAATTACAATAAATACTCAAAGAGTTCATTATCTAAATCAATGGACAGTTCACACCTTTTTAATACAGCGTTACGTGCATTCTGGATATCTTGTAATGTAATTTGAGCAAATAAATAAATTATTATTTTCTTGAGATCTTCCAAATTGTCATAATGCTCACCATAGACAATATTCATAAAAATGGCCCAAAGGAAAAAATCTGGTCGTTTTTTATTTTCATCCATTCCCTCTGTGTCAAAATTAGATATTTTAGCCTATAATAGCTTTTAAGTAAAAACACTATCGTCAATTGAAAATTGGGGCATTTCTTACAAAATAAGGTTTTCGATAGTGGTCCAATAAAACAAACTAAAATATGTATATTATTTGAAATGATTTTCAATACTTTATCATCTATCACATTTTGAAAAAATCGGTATATATATATTTCAATTTAAGAATTTCTTTAATTTTCCCTACTGATTACTTTGCATTTATTAAAAAATATATTTTGCTACGAATCAGCATAGATAATGATGTTTTTAGATATTCACGAATTTTCTAATTTTAATTTTTTAAATATTTTTTTATTTTTTAATTTTAATTTTAATTTTGAAAACTATCAAAAAGTTAAAATGGAAATTAAATTTGTGTACAATTATCTTGGTAAATAAAAGTTTCATTTACTGTCACCGTGTTATTGAAGCATGGAATACGAGAGTCAAGAATCGAGATTTCCATACCGAAAAGATTATTAAATTCCACGTTGCAAACAAAAGTCTCTATAATTGTGAATTTTAAAATTAAAATTCTTTAAAATTACGAAAATCTCCGTTAAAAAATGAAATTGAATCTAAAATTTCATAGACATGAGTGTTTCTAAGAGTGTTTTCTTGTAAAAGAAAATGTTTTTGGGAAATATATATATATATATATGTATATATATATATATATATTTAAAAAAAAACATGTAATTAATTTCAATTTTGTCTCTTTAACGTTTTAATCGCTTCACTATATACTGAAAGTCACTCAATTTATCCTATAAATTCAAACAAAAATGTTTAATGAATTATTTTTATTTTTATTTATTTTATTTTTATACTGTTAAATATATAAAAAAATTGATAAATTTGATTCAGTGAATTAAATGTTTCATAAAACACTTAATTGTATAATAATTTTATTTCTTTTGCTTAATTACTTATTAGTTACTTATTCATTAATTTTTAATTAATTTTTAAGGAAACTGTAATAAAATTTTGTCATGGGCATTTATTTAATTATTAGCTAAATTTCTTAGAATTCTTTGAAATATTTATCTAAAAATCACGGATGAATTAAAAATATATTTATAAAAGCTTTTAATGAGTTCAGTTTATTATTATCACTTTTTATCATAATTTTGTAATATTTATAGAACAAAATCGAATGCCAATTGCAGTAAAAAAATAAATTGTAAAAAAATGCATTTTAGAAAAACGTCGTAAATTTCTTCTGTACAATAAAATATTTCAGCGTTTATGAGATATTACATATTTTGTGATGTTTCAAATGCATTTTAATTGGGAAAAATTGTACAGTTTGCCAAAAAATCTCATCCGAAAAATAAAATTTACTCCTTTTAGTTTCACATGTATTTAACAAAACAATTTATTTAAAATTCAACTATTATAATTAAATGTTGACGAGACAAACTAATGCTAGTGAGCTTAAGAAATTAATTTTAATAAAATCTTAAATCTCATTTATTAACACACAAAACTTCAATAAAAATAAATTTCGCAGAACAAATTTATTTTTTAAAAAATTTAATTTAAGTAATTAACAGATAAAATAAAAAAAATTTACATTTTGGTTAATTTTAAATATTTATAAAATTGAAAGTATTCAAATGATTTTTTGTTTTAATGCAGTGTTCTCCAAACTTTTTTCAATGGCGACACCCCATTCCCTTAAAAACCATTTCGCGACACACTTGACATATTGTTTTTATGTAAAATTTTGGATTAAATTTTATGAAAGTTTAATGCCGTTTAACTTGCGGGCTTGAAAAAAAAAATTAACACAAATTATTTTTATTTATTTTTTCATTATCAAACTTCAATGTGATGGATATGTTTGATGTTCCGAGCAAACAATATTGAAACGAGGCATGAGCAACGACAAACTAACTCGCATTTCTTTATCAACTGTCTACAATCTTTCACGTTTCGTTAATTTGATCTCAACCAGTGCCGAAAATCCAAGTTCACATAAGTATGATGTAGAAAACGGAAGCAATAATTTTAACGATTTGATGCTCAACTCGGGATAATTCTTGCTTAGAGAAATCCAAAACTCTTCCAGTCCTTTTTGTTCAAAATTAATTTTGTTGACCATGTCGTTTTTCAAATTAATAAGTTGTTCTTCTTCTTTCCTGTTAAATTCAAGACATTCGTTTGTTCCAAATGAATTCAAAATTCAATGATAAAGGTTGACGTTTAAGGAGGGGAAATAATTGTCGAGTGCTTTCAAAAGCATTTCTATGGTTTGGAGGGCAAGCTCAGAAATTTCATCCTTATTAAGGAATTTTTCAACTGTGGTCGAGAAAATCGAAGCTTTTTTCCTTGATTTTTCTGATGAACAAGTGAAGTTTTTCTTTAAATGAAAAAGCTTTGATGTTGCCGTCATAATATTTTCAGTTGATCTCTGAAGACTCTTATTAAGAACATTGAGTCTGTTGAAAAGAAGGTCGAAAATTCTACAGTTCAAAGGCTTTGACTTGATAATGTTGACAATCGACACGACTTAATTCATGACAATGAGGAGCTGCGAAGGAATTGACTTTGAAACTAAAACTTCTCGGTGATCAAAAATGCAAGAGAAATAGTACCTTCAGCTTCTGTGTGTGGTTTTCTTTTTTCGCGAGTAAATAAGCTACTTGGAAGCTTGCAATTTGAGCCTTTTCAGGAATGTTGCATTAGTTTTTCATCTTAAACGCTTGTTTTTCGCTTTGTGCTCGCTGAGTTTCAAAATATTGTTTTGATTTCGAAGAGAGCTTTGAATGCTTAGTCTTCTTGTGTCTAATCAATTTGTTGGGAACCATTGACGCATTTGACAATGTATAATTACACACCAGACAAAAGGGAAACACCTGTCCATTTTTCTCAATTGCAATGAATCCAAATTCGATGAAGTCTTCAGCATATTTTCTTTCATTTCGATAATTTTGGTCGCTGAATTTGGTGCTTTAACTGATTTATTGAACAAATATTTATCCATCCTAATAAAAAATAAACTCGATTATATTATTATTTACAATTTATCGAATTAAACTTAATAAAAACATGCAATTTTCCAATTGATAAATAACACAAATTGGAGGTTACTTCTTTACCTTCTTATGGAAATAATGTTTTTTTCAACTTTTAATCAAACTTATTGTTTCTTTTGTTTATGTTGTTTCACTTTTTGAAAATAAAATGAACGTTAAGATTAATAAAAAAACAATCTCAATGGAAGTTTCTGATATTTTTTAGCTGAAATTTTTGAATTTGTTTTAAAATCGGTAACACTCAATAAATTTTTATGGAATCTAAAGAAATCTCGCGACAACCAAAAAATCCTACGCGACATTCAGTTTGAAGAATGCTATTTTAATGTATTGTCTAATTGCAATTTTGAATTTAATTTAGTTTTTAATTCAAATTTGTTTTGAATTTTTATTTAATTAGGCTAAATATTAATCAAATTATTTAGTTGAAATATTTATTTTTTTCTTTCTTTTTATCATTGAATTAAATAATTAAATATTGATGAAGTTTTAAAGAATTGTTTTAGATGTGGGTCTTTAATTTTGATCTCTTTCCTTCCGCCGTCTATTTTTCGAATATTGAAATTTTCCTCGATATTGCACTGGTGTACATCAATCAACCGGAAGGATAAAAACCTCTCAAATCTTTCTATTTTTTTTCAATATTATTTTTATGACAATATGTTGAGTCCCACAAAAATTTCACATATAGTTTATCAAGAAGCTAATAATTAATGTGATGTAATGCGAAAATTAGTGTAAAAAAAAGCGTCTTATATTCGGATAATTACGGTACTGGAATTGTAAGAATTGCGCCTCATTACACCATTTCCAAATTGAATCTGCAATAAGCAGAAAACATATGTACACTGTCTAATGCGCTAACACACATCTATAGGTGCATACATTCAGAACGACGGGAGCATGCAAAATAAGCGAAGTCACAATTTTGAGTTAAATACTCATTAATACATTTTTATGCAAGAACAGTTGCGGCTTAAAAGCGTACTGGTCAACTCCCCACTGCCGAAATTTTTTATGCGCTAAATTGATAAAAGTCCAGCTATATTGAAGCTTATTTTATTTTGTAATGAGGTCAGTGTTCAATCTATATTGGAAAGGTTCTAGCCAATTTGACGGTGTGAGGGGACTGTAATCAGTGAAGCGGGACGTGATTAAGAATAAAGGATTGATCATCAATCGTACCCTAAATATCACTTCAGTGATCAGTAATTTCTTGGTGATTCAAAGAGAACATATTTCATTACTTTCCAGTTTTTTGTCAAAATTGAAGGTTGATACTTTATTAAGTGCCATTTTCTAGAGAATTTCAAAACTATTTTGAAAAAAACATACATTTAAGGAAATGAACTTGCATTGTTGAATAAGAGCCTGATCTAATATTCAAAATTTTTAAAGTGTTTATTTGAAAAGTACACACACGCACTTATTTAAGAAATGAGGTCAAAAATTAAGGACTTTATGATTTAAGGATAGAAATGAAAGGATTGCCATTATGTGGAAACTAATTAGACGATAAGACTTTCGAAAAACCGTACTTCTTTTTGATGGTCTGGATAGTACTTTCTAAGTTCTGCTTTTATGTGATAAGCATACTCCAACAAAAGAATTGAAATCACTTGTTAAATTTGCAATGTGCTTAATGGTTGCAAATCCCACAATTGAAAAGGTATTTTCAATAATAATTTATTTCTGAAATAGAAAAAAATTGAAATTAAACATAGAAGCATTCTCTTTAGTGAATCTCTAGTACACACGTGAAGAGCTTTGTAATGTGTAAATAGAAAATAATATATTATTGAAAAATTCATTCTAAAAAAAATATATCATTATAAATAATAAAAATGTAGAAATAACTTTTGTTACTTAATAAATTTTTCTATTTGTTCAGCTTTTAAAATAAAAAAATTATATCAGCACCTTAAAAATAAATAATTGCATAATTTAATCACATAATAAATTAACAATCATTTAATTCATTATCAATTCATTGTCAGTAGTATAGTTTTTTATGAAATTATTAAAATTGAATGAAAACAGAATCTTCTATACTTTTAGGCATTTTATTAGAATTTATAAGTTTCAACACCACAACCCAACATTATATTCAAATAAAAAATCATGGCCCATTTCTTTACTATCCATTTAAAAAAACTTTTTATTTACTTTAACTATATTTGTGAATAAATAAAAATTATGTAAATAAAAATAAATATATGATTGTTAATTTAATTTTTGATTAAATTACCTAATTATTTATTATTCATATAATGAAAATCTTTTCAGTAAAAATAGAAACTTTTATTTTTTATTATAAAAATAATATATGAACTTGACTATTTGAAAAAGCAAAAACGTAATTTAAATTTAAGTTCTTGTATCTGTGTATTAACCAAAAATATTTATATAACTTTATATAAAATAACATATTAAATATTATATTTCCAGGAACCGAACAATCCAACATAAAATAGTAATTAATAAACCTTAGCTTCTAACCACAAAACTTTAAATTAATCAATAATTATAATTAATTATTTGATTTCTCAAATGAACTAAACCATTTATATTTATTCTTATATGTAAATAAAATAAATTCCATAAATTAATTACATTAAATCGTTATTAAAATTATGACTTAAACTCAAAAATATTCATTTTTTAACTAAAATAAAATTTTTGCATTTTATTACTAATTTATTTAAATTGAAATAAATTTTCATTAATTAAATTAAATTAAATATAACTTCATTTATGTAATAACACAAAATATTTAATAAATTATTTCCAATCTCATTTAGCTAAACAATTAATCTAATATTTATTTGATAAATATTTTTCTTTCTTTTTTAAGTCAGCAATCGAAGCTTTTTCAATTTATTCGTCATAAAATTAATTTCACTACAAATTTTAAAAAAAAATACATTTGATGTTAACATTTTAAACAGAATATTTATTTAGAAAATTGTCAGTGTTGTTGAAATAATTTGTCTATTATTTAACAGTTGATTCAAATTTGATTAAATTTAGAATTTAACTAGTATAAATGCGTCATTTCAACATTATATATATATTTATAGTAAGTACGCGTAAAAAGAAGTAAAGTGAATTATTTATTATACATCCAAATATAAAGTGATCAAAATTGTTTGTCACTATATGAAAACTGTTCTTAAAAGAGATGTAACACTTTTAACATTTTAACAAATTTTATGTTTCCTCTACTTCATATTAGATAGCGCTTTCTTATTAAACAACAACAAATTTGGTATCAAATCATTTGTAGTAACATAAAACAACTTTTGTTTAATTAATTTACTAGAAATAAATTTTATTATCAAATTTTATAGTAATGTATGTATTATATTGACGCACGAACAAATAATCTAAGAAATTTTTGATTTGTCCCGCATTCTAATAAGAAATATCTGGTCTAATTCATTTACATGACAAATGAGTGAGAAATTGTCAATGTTATTCGAACTCAGTAACCCCACCTAAATCATGATAAAATATTTTAACAATACAGTGATACCTTACAATTCTCTGGATACATTCCTTGAGCGCCATAGGATATATTTAAATTTAGGGGTTAAGTTTTTCATTTTTAATTAATAAATTAAAAGTAATTTAACAGTTTACTATGTACATTGTGCAGATCATAAACAGTTTTTCAGCTTATTAAAATACCTAAATCCCATAGCAAAATAAGAAAATATTTAAATCTCTATTATTTCATAAAATTTTTCTGCTTGTGAAAATCTGTCCAATATAGACTGCCGTCTATTCAATCGTTTCTTCTTTAACAGTCCAGTGTACGGAGTAAGATTATTTGCAACACTTCTTTTGATAAAACCTGCACGTTCAAAAGTTAAAACATTTAAAGCTTGTGCAATTATAAATTTTCCAAAGGGATACAGATTTGGATTGAAAACGCCACATGCTAATTATTTAGAAGATAACTTAAAGAGTTTGACCTATAACTAGGTGGCAAATTTTTATTATTAAAACAATATAAATCAGCATAAAGACTGATAGCCAGCAGTATCCGACAGCCCTAATAACTAGGCTTAAGTTTTCCAGAAGCGTGCCTTGTTTAACCCTTTCTAAGGCAAAGGAATCTAAAAGTGATGTAAAACTCAAAGTTTATCGATAACAATTATATAGTTACAAATGATCATATGGTTTCAAATACTATAAATTTGTTCTCTTGTGGCTCAATATATGTCAGTAGTTGTGCCAAAAGTAAAGATGATTACCGACAGCGTTACACTTAGATATTTTTATTAGTTAAAATGGTATACAGTATATTGCCATCACCTTAGAAAGGGTTAAAGATGTTGGCATATGACATTATTTTCCGTAATGTATTTAAGTTGTGTGGAAGCTTTTGCAGTGTTAAGAGGTTTTTATATTCTTTAAATATGAATTTTAGTGCTTTTAGAATTGTGATAATTCTCTTGAACCACGTTCCAAGAGAACATAACACAATTATTCCAACAAGCCTGTAGACATGTCTCTCCCCATGTTTATATAGGTTGATCGCAATATTTGCCACAGATCTTTTTTCTTATGGTTTCAACTGTGTCTTTATTGTCGAATAAGTGTTTGATATCCATAATTGTTATTTTTCTTTTCTGTCGGATAACTAGGTCTTAATTAAGATTTTTTTGATTCTTTTAATTTTATTTCTGTTTTAAAATTTAGATATTTTGATTACAGGAGCTACACCACCAAATGTATATTTAGTCTTGTATAGTTGATGCAGTGTAAGCATTTGAGATATCCTCTTATATCCTTTTATATTCATTTTTATTTAATTTTAAGGTAAAAATTTGGAGTCTATTTCAAGTCTTATTGTGTGCATTTTTAATTATATTATTACTTGGGTGTATGACCATCCAAAGAAATGGTATTGTATGTACAATATCTTACAAGGATTTAAAGTATTTAATGTGGCTGCTATGATTTTTAGACATTATTATTTTTTATTTATTTGCCGCTATGAGTTTTTATAATACAATCTCTTTTTAAAATTACGAGCAAAATGAGTATGATATAGTTCACTTGAAATGGTCTACTTTCCCGTTTGGACGACAGTATAGTGTAAGTGCTTATTCAAAGTTAGCTTTGGCTATGACACACACGCGCACATTTTATATAGGCTTGTTTTATTGATATTAGTAAAACGCATAATCAATGTCAACTAGACTCATATTAAATGCAGTTTGAAGTATTTGTAAACCCTTAAGTATAAATTTGAAAATCTCCACAACCATTTCAAAAGTTAAGGAAATATTAACACACATATATATTATACATTTCTTAAAACTAATTGAAAAAAGAGTTTTTCATAATGAAATATTTTTTTGTTTGAAACAAGAAATGCAACAAAAATAATCAGCTTATCGCTGCTTAGTAGCAATTATTAATTTTTCTTTTTTATATAGACATAACTATATTACATTTTTTATTTAAAATTAAAAAAAATTCTTTTTCAAAGAAACTAATAATAACATTTTTGTGTGCAACAAATGTCAGTGATAAAATTTCTAAATAAAGTTTGTGAATTTAACTATAAATATATATATATATATATATATATATATATACAGTGATGAGCTGCCAAAATTTTAACAACCGGTTCTCTCAAAACTAAAAACTAACAAAAATGTTTTTTTAATAGAAGATCGTTTTATTTGAATAGAATTAATTTTTATTTATTTATTTGATTAGCCTATGCTGAAATTATATATTATTATAACAATTTCCAAATAAGTTCATTATTTTTATTAATATTTGTTTTTTGTTTTATTTCAAACCCTGGTATCATGAGCTGAATTATGATACCTTAATCAATTTTTAACATATTCTTCAGCATTCCATCTGTCAAATGGCGGTCCAACCATATTAACAGTCATTAAACTATAAATATGTTCTACCGAAAGATTAGCTCTTTTCTTTTCACAAATGATATTCATTAATGAAAACCCTCGTTCGGCCTCTGCTGAACTTATAGCAATAGTATTCATTTTATTTTTAGCTTTTTGAATTGTATGTATTACGGAGTTTTTTCCTTCAATTATGCTTTGTACATAATCTCTGAAATCGTTTATGGGATATTGGTACCTAATTATTTCATTCAAATTTATCAAATTTTTCTTCTCCATAAATCCACGGGCATGTAACTTCTTCCACATTCCAATCACTTCCTTCTAGTAAATTAAATAATTCAGCTACATCGTTTTTTTCTCATTTTTGTTCATTCATATATGTCTACAATTTAACATTTGAGAATTAATTTTGTCAATTATTGTTTCAATAAGTTTTTATCGTGGGAGTCTTTCAAATTTTTTATTTTCTATAAAAGGAATATCTGCAAATGCAGGTGATGATAACATTTCTTCATCTTTTTTTTCAAATATTCCTAAATTTTATTTCGTTTGTATCATAACATTTACAGTTCAATTTACTAGTTTGGTTGCATTTTGAAGAGAAGCAAACCTGGCTTGCAACCTTTTGATAAATATCTTGAAGAATATCGATCAGCAAACGCTAAATCCTTTTAAAAATATTGATTTGCAAGTCGGTTTGCCATACCAAGATATTTTGAATCTTCGGTAAAACAATTATAAAGTGGTACATAAGCACGATAAACCGTCAAAGCAGATCTCGAGCTACATGCTGCCCATCTTGGACCTAAAACACGGCCTATTTTGATTATTTCAATTCCCAAATATATATTTCGCTATATATATTTTGTAAAAGTAATTGATTTTTATTTGATTGATGAAAAATAACATAAATTTTTTCGATAAAAGATTTAAAATGATTCACTTGCTTTATTTCATATATTGCATCATCCACAACATCAATTTTAAAGTTCAAATTGGATTACCATGCAAAGTGACAACATATAAGTTCATCAACACCCTGATGAATCAAGACGAAGTTGTCAATTGCCCAACGGAATTCTTGAATTCACTGGATTTGTCAGGTATTCCACCGCACATTTTAATATTAAAAATTGGAGTGCCTATCATTCTTCTCCGAAACATCAATCCACCACAACTTTGTAACGCTACGAGACTTTCGGTAAAAACAATTATGAAAAATGTCATCGAAGCTACGAAGGCGAATGGCAGATTCAGAGGTGAAGATGTATTGTTCCCATGAATTCGAATGGTCCTAACAGTTATTTCATTTGAATTTAATGGTTTACAGTTTCCGATGCGACTCGTTTTAGCAATGACCATTAACAAACCACAAGGACAACAGCTACAAGTGTGTGGAATAGATTTGGAGAATCCGTGCTTTTCACATGGACAACTTCACGCGTGGGAAAACCTTCCGATTTATTCGTATACACAACGGACGAACAACAAAAATATTGTATATCCGGAAGCACTCGAATGAAAAAATAAATAGTATTAAAATAAATAAATTTCAATGTGTTGTTTTAATTTTTTGTATCCTTGAATTTCCTTTCTTTTGAGATCGCAGCAACGCGTGACGATTAAGCTAGTATTATGTATTATAGTAAAAATATTTTAATCCTTTTTAATTATTACCTTTCCACTATTGTGATAATAAACATTAAAATAATATCTAAAAATGGAAAACTGCTTAGAACTTGTGTAATAAGGATTTTTTACTTCACAGAAAAAGTTTCATAATAACAACTTTTCTTACTTGTCATATGAAAGTCGCTTTGAGGTCTAAAATTGATAATAATTATACACAAGGTGCCTAAATTATGTGAGATAGTTGGTAAGTTAAAAGTTATATTTTTCATTAAATTTACATTTTAAGGGTATTTTAAATATTTTTAAATTTCTAATATCAATAATGTTTTTATTTAAATAATATTATTGTATTCATTATAAATTTTTTTTATTATTTTTCAAAATATGAATGATTTTTTAAAATTAATTTATTATTTATTTAAATGCACATTATAAAGCTCTTCTAAAATGTTTTCGTTCACATATAATTTCTCGGAAATATTTACAGGTGATTGCAGTAGTTTTCTCTTGATTTTGTTTAATCTTTTTTTAATTTATTTTTCAAAAGTTAAAATTAATTATCATAAAGTTTAATATTTAAATTACATATCACGTTTTACAAAGCTTTTTCCAACATTTCCCATAATTTTTGGTAATTTACCAGCACTTTCAAATTTCTTAAGAAGTTTGAATTGGAATTTTAATAACTAAATTGCTCTTCTTTCTTCATCAACTACTCATAGAAAGGTGATACAATTTGCCAGGGGTCACCTGAGACCTGAAAATAATTTGTTTACGATAGTCAATGGTTTCTTACAATCATTTTAAATTTTAGCGATACTACTACTATGATTTTATAGTATAAAATATAAAATATAAATTAATCAGATATTTAGAAGTCAAAAACATAATAGATAGCTGCAAAAATACAGTGATTTCAGAGCAAACCTATTAATTTTATTGTTAGGGGTCACCACAACTTGGCAATTTTTATTAATGGGTCACAGCACCAGAAAGGTTGGGAACCGCTGTACTAGACCTTAATTTATAGTAAATTTATTGTAGTAAATTTATTGATATTGCCACATATGATGCTCTCATTCAGCCAATTTTTAATTATTATAGGATGATCCAAAACAACTTTGTTTTATAGATAGTATTCGACCAATACATATATTATGTTATTAGTGTGCATACTCATAGTATGTATTATTCAATACTTTTTACAGTCATTTCTGATTATCATTTGCATCTATATGACGTGGTATTACGTTTTTCGTATATATGTGCTTTATTTCATTATTCTTAGGATGCGTGTTTGATTATGAATCCTACTACAGAGAACGTGAATTTCTTCGTTGCAACGATGAAAAGGAACAACTTTAAAGCTACTGAAGTTCACAATCTCCTCGCTAATGCGTGGAGCCCTGAGAACATTTGCTCAGTACGACAAGTTCAAAGCATTGCGAAGAAATTCTCTTCAGATGAAAGAGAAAATTTTGGACGAAAAGATGGATCTGGACAACCAAGAGAGACTCGAACTGAAGATAACATCAACGCCATCGCGAATTTGGTTGCCAATAACTCTTTTTTGAGCATCACAGTGCTCGCAGATGCTACTGAACTGTCTTGGTCATCAGTGCGGAGAATTGTTATCGAAGACCTCAAGAAACAAAGCGTTTGTGCTTGCTGGGTCCCTCACATCCTCAACGACAATCAACTACAACACAACCATTACAAACATTCAAGAATGACGACGGTGTGAAACTCTTCTTGATCACCTTTCTCGCTGCTCAAAAGAGATCCTCTTCTAAACTTGCGACAGGATCTCCAATTAATAATTGATGCTTCAGAATGTATTTGTGATGCATTTCTCCATTTATTAGTTGTTCATTTTGCATGTCATATATAGAAATTATATCGTTAATGTGCGAAACCTGCATGAATACTGTTATTATAAATATATTATATTATAAAAAACGAAGTTTTTTTTGGATCACCCTATATTTATCATACTCTGTCTTGTTGAAAATTGAAAATTGTCAATATTATTTATTTATTAATTATTATATCATATTTTACTACTGTTTCCAAAAGATGTAAGGGGACCCTAAACAAGTTAGGTAATGATAAAGTTAGTTATAGCGCTGAGTATGTCATGGTGGGACGCTTTCTTTAATATAAGAAATTTAAATGAAATTTATTAAATAAAGCACTTATTGTTTCAAACCGTATTAAAACATTAATGCAATAAATAATCCTAAATAATTTTAATGAATTTTTATTTTGTTTATATAAATTAGGAAATTTAAAATTTATTATTACAAAAGTCAGTTTTTTTGGAAAATTATTTGATCTTTAGCTACGGTTTCTGTTGTCAAAAAATAATAGAATATTTTTAAATTTATTATGCAAATTTTTAGTTTTACTTTGACAGTGAGAAATGGTGTCGTTTTTCTTCTGACAAAAATCTCCCGAAATACCCCGTCAATTTGACTTTTAAATTAGAGAAATTTGGTTTTTAAAATCAACTCCTTTTATAATGTATCTTAATAAATATTTATGATTCTGATAATATCTTTGTAACAAATTTACGAAATATCTTTTCAGATAAAACGGAGCCCTATGTACATATATTTTTTGGAACATTCTAAACATGTACACAGCGATTATAGGACTAGCGATGTACAACCGTTGTGTTAAAGGCTATGCAAAACTCCAAAAAGTTGAACTTGAAGCTTATTGAACAACAGTAAAATGAACAAAAATAATTATTTTTCACAATATACTTTTATGTGATTGCTAAAGTGTAAAATATAAAATATAGTTTATATTTAAAATAATTCAATATAGTCAATATTCAAAAATATTATTTTTAATAAGATTTTTAAGCGTGCGTTTTAAAAACAAAGAAAAATTTAAAATATATTGACCAATAAAATTATTTTAATATTATTAAATCCTTGGTGATAATTCTACCAATTTTATAAATTGTTTAGCAAAAAGTTTACTTCAAGTTTACTTAAAATGTTTACTTCAGCTACTGAATTTCACTGTAGCAATTTTAGTTTGTAATTTTATATATTATGATGAAAATGAATTATGGATATCAATAAAGTCTTTTATCGTTTTCACCGTTGATTTTATTTTATATTTGGCATAAATATAAAATCTTGATAGATTTTTTTAAAACATAATAAGTATGTATTTTTTTCTTCAATTTATGAAAACTTATATAACTATTTGCTATATATTAAGTAACAATTGTAATTGTTTTTGTTTACTTAAAATAATTTATTAAATTAAATAAAGTTTCATTTATTATTTCTATGATTTTGAAACAAATTTATTAATTGATAAGTACAATTTCCAGGCACTACCATTTAAACTGCGGCCGAAGGTGGCCTTGCTAACAAGGATATAGTGATGCTCATTTCAAATATGATTTCACCGATTTGTTTAAATAACAAAATGAATTGTTGATTAACATGGTTCAATGAAAAAAACAGAACAAAAATCAGAACTATGATTACACAGAACATAAATTTTTTTAAAACGATTTATTAATTAAAAGATAACGCCAATAAAAACCTTTTCGTACGATATATTTCGACAGCATAACTGTCATCTTCAGGTAAACAAAACCAACTAAAAATATTATGAATTAACATTTAATTTAAACAAATTATTTTTTATTAATTTAATTTTGTAATAAATAAATATTTAAAAAATATATTCAAATAACTTTTAACTTATTTAAAATTTTATTTATATAAATATTATAATTTTTATTTATATTATAATTTTTAAAAAAATAATATAATTTAAAAATTCAATTATTTTAATAATATTAAAAAAATGTTTTTGTTAAAAAACAATACATAAAAATGATTTAACATACGTAAACTATTTAAAAACATTCAAAACATTCGTAGTCACAGCACTCTGCACATTAATCTTTGGATCCAATGACCTTATCAGCAATGTTCACGTATCACGCGTTCCCAATAATTATTAAAACTTTTCAACAAAATTCTAAAATCAGACATTCCTATTTCACTTTTACAGACTCTATTGTGCTCACTAATATTGGTCAAACCCTTCAATCGACAATGCTCAAGAACTCGAGTACAGAGATGACGGGAAGTCTCTCCAATGTATGTGACATTACATCCATTACATGTAAATTGATAAACGAGATCAGAACACAATCCAACTGGAGTTTATGATTTATTAATAAACATATTGCGTACCTTACACGAATTAGAGACGATCTTATACTCTAAATTTCCCATCTGTTTACTTAACTTCCTTTTATAATTTGTAAAACCTTCAGAGTACGGCAATACTAACACGTATTTAGGCTCAAATTTTTTATATCCATTTTTACTATTATTTAGATCAACACTCAAATCACACTCATTTTACAAATTACACTCAGACTTTCCAAAACATGGATCCTTAAGATTTTTAATCAATTTGTCAACAGTCTCTTTTATCATAAACAATAAAAATGATTTAGAATACCCATTCTTTATCAACACTTTTTACCGAATTAGCAAAAGTAGAAGATAAAGACCATAAACGATAAATCAATCCTTTCATCATATTTCTCTTATACTTAAATTCACAAAAGCTTTCTGGAGAAGCATATAGACCAATATCAGTTGGTTTTCTATAAATCTCTGTCTCATAATGTTTATCTTTGCGTTGAATTAACAAATCTAAAAACGCAATTGATGACTTTCTCTCCGTTTCACATGTGAATACAATGTTCTTATGTAAACTGTTCATAAAATCTAAAAACGGTTCTACATGTTTCTTGTTTTCAAATACAAGAAAAATATCATCCACATGCCTTTTATAACATATTTATTTATTATATAACATACCTTTTTGTAATAAATAAATATTTAAAAAATATATTCAAATAACCTTTAACTAATTTAAAATGTTATTTATATAAATATTATAATTTTTATTTATATTATAATTTTTTTTAAAAATAACGTAATTTAAAAATTCAATTATTTTAATAATATTAAAAAAATGTTTTTTTAAAAAAACAATACATAAACATGATTTAACATACTTAAACTATTTAAAAACATTCAAAACATTCGTAGTCAAAGCATTTTGCACATTAATCTTTGGATCCAATGACCTTATTAGCAATGCTTCACATATCACGCGTTTCCAATAATTATTAAAACTTTTCAATAATAATGACAAGTTTTAATAATTATTGAGAACACGTGATATATGAAGAATTGCTGATAAGGTCATTGGATCCAAAGATTAATGTGCAAAGTGCTGTGAATAGTTTAAGTATGTTAAATCATGTTTATGTATTGTTTTTTTCAACAATATATATATATATATATATATATATATATATTCTGTTGTATGTATCCTTTTTTTCTTTGCAAAAGAAAATATATGCACGGAGGTTATAAATTACCAATCTTGGCGTGCCATGTATAGAGCTGATAAAACATAGTAAAATATTTATCAAAATTTCCTCATAAATAATAAAATAATAAAGTATTTCTGTTTTATCATAGTTCTGTTTTTGTATAGTTCTGTTTTTTCTTGTTCTGTTTTGTCAGGTTTTGTTATGTCATATAGTGTTTAATCCGGTTACCGATTAGAGTAAATTAAATAATACTTTAATTGTACATATGCACCAAAGTCAAACTTAAGGACAAATAGAGTAAATCTTACAATTATATGACACGTGTTTCCAAATTCAATCTACTATAAATAGACAAATGTGTGCATTTGCATAATTTCTTGATTTTAAATCTGGACTTTATGTATGGAACGTTGGTACAGAAAGTAACTATAAAAGAGAACCATTTTATTAGAATAACAGTTAAGTAGGATATTAAAACTAAGGTCACGTTGAAAGTAAAAGATGAAATGTGAAGAGTTTAAAATAATTTGATAAAACTTAATTTAGTTTTTTTTTAAAATAGAACAGAATTTGAGATGAAATTTATTAAAAAGTTTATATAAAATAAAATTTCAGAGTACGAATACAAGAAACCTTTCATTCAGTCTTAAATGTAGGGTCTTTGAATAGGTGTATTCATTAAAAAAGCAAATATTTTTTTAAAATTATTAATGAAATTATAAAAATCATCTTAATAAAAATTAATATAAGAATTTCTTTTATTTTCACCACTGATTACTTTTCTTTTTCAAATGACAAATATTTTTAACACATTGACTGCCAACTACGAGATAACCCGTAGTTAATACATAGGAATTAGTCAACATGGCAGTTAACGTGTTAATAAATGTCATTTGATAATAAAACCTAATATTTAATTACCTAATCAATTAAAATTTTAGTATTTATTAATATTTGAAATTTACATTTAACTATGATAAAAAAGAATTATATATAAATTCATTTTTATTTTTCTGAAAAAATTTTAAAAAATTCAATTAAGTCAATAAATTTCCCAAATTGCCACATTAATAGCAAAATGTTGATTTGGAAAATTTATTTAACAATTTAGCTGTTGAACTACTTTAATAAATAAATTGTCATTTTTATATAGATATAGATTCAAAAGTAATATAAACGAAGCATTTTAATAAAAAATTTATCTATGAAATATAAATAAAAAACAATCTCAATTTTTTTGAATATTTAAAATAATAATAAAATTAAGAATAATAGTATTAATAATAATAATAATAATAATAATAATAATAATAATAATAATAATAATAATAATAATAATAATAATAATAATAATAATATTAATAATAATAATAATAATATAACACGTTGAATTTGTTACAATGAAATGGAATAATTACAAAAAATCTCATATCCATGGAAATATCGTATCATATTGTATTCCCTTTTTAGCAAAGTAAAATGTCAACAAAAAAATTCTGCCAATAGATTTTATCAGCAAAAGATTACTTCTGGAAGAAAATGTATCGAAAATACTATTTAATTTTGAGGAATAATTTAAAAAATATTCTCTAATATTAGGATAAAGATTTTATTACAATTAAAGCTAGTCTAAGTACAAGAAATTTATTTTTAACTATACAGGAAAGCATTAGCTAAAATGAAAATTTGGTTGTTAAAATATTTCATTTTCAGTGTAAGGAAAAATGATAAATAGATATTATACAATTAATAAAATTAATCTATTAGATAATAATATGAGCAAGTGGTAGTTTCAAGATTAGAGTTCCTTTATGATTTTCATAGTTGGATTTGAATGTTGGTATGCATGTGTGTGTCTGTCGGTATTAATAAATGTTCAAAAAAGGTTTGAATTTAAATATTACAAAATAAAGTTTTAAAATATACATTAGAGATTTTAACTTTTATAAGCAACTATTTCTATGAATTTTTTAAATAATCAATAAAATATATGTTTGCTATTATCCCAAATTTACTAATAATTTATATCTCATCATTATTTATATAAATGAAAAATTAAATATAAGTACATCTTATTTAATTATCAATATCGTTTTTCAACAACCTAAAGTAATATAAAATAATATTATATTTTTAAAATCTTAATTAATTAAATAATTCAACAAAAGATCAAAACCTTTCAGCAAATTAATCCTCATCCACTAAATATAAGCACTATTAAATTTTAAATTAAAAAAAACATTTATCAATTTTAATATTTTATTCATTTTAGCATAACCATTATATCTTTTAAATCATTTAAAACAAAAAACACCACTTGCATTAGACTTGACATTGAAATTTTTAAAAAGCGCATTCAAGTATTCTTTACATAATTCGTAATACATCAATTCAAACCAATATGTAAGCCTTTACAAAAAAACTACTCATACAAATTTGTAGTGTTAACTAATAATAATCAATCTTATCAGTCGATAGTTTTCAAGAATTTGAGTACACAGATGACAGCTAATCACTCTTATGTAAGCGACATTTACACAAGATCTGATTTTTGAAATTTGTTAGGAATAAGTAATTTACAATGTATATTAATTTCATATTTATCTAAACCACACATTTTACATACAGGTTTGGCTCAAATGTTTCTGTTTAATTTTCAACAAATAAATAACAATAAGTTAATTATCAACCTTACACATGTTTCAAAAATATTCACCATTATGATTAATGCATTATTGTCATCTTCCCGGTAGCTTGCTGATGCTTTCCTCGAAAAATTGTTGTGACATCAAATTTGCCAATTGTTAGATGTCTTTAGATTTTGTTAGATTTGTCTTTAATGTTTTTCGAAAACAGATGCATTTGGTGTTTCTAATAGGTCGCAGTAATATTTGGCAGTTATAGTGTCATCGTGTGGCAGAACCCTTATCAAAATAATCCCTTAAAAAGTCATAGAAAAGACTCACCATTAATTTATGGCTGGTTTAGGTGGTTTTTGAAATTGTCACGTGTTGATTTCAAGCACATCACCAAGACTTCTAACATTGCGTGCCACTAATCTGTTAATAAACTAATCCTATATTGACGGTAATGAGATTATGGATAAAATTGTTACGATGGTACTGTTAAAGTAGGTGTTCACACGATGAAGCTGTTTTCTTCGTCTAAGCATCGGTTAGCGCATCTTACAACCACACGTTGCACAGTAGCACTTTACATTTAAATCAATCTTTTCTCATAGCTCTTTAAAACTACCAATGTTCTCAGCAAGTTGTCTTGTTGTGGACGACAGATTATTTTTATCTATTCCTCAAGATCGTATGATGGCTGTCCACTGCGTAACTCATCTTCAGCGACAAGGTTTTCACTTTTGAAACTGGCTACCTACTCGGAGCATGTTCTGAGGTAAATCGTGCCTTCACCAAGGATGTAGTTTTTTTCCATATAAATTTTGTAAGTTGACAGTAATTGATTTTTAAATATCCCCTTGAGTAAACTTTATTTTCAGTACAAATACTGGCGAGAAACGTGATAAACATTAATGGGGGATATAAACAGTTTTTAATTTCTACAATTTCAAAATTTTATAATTAACAATGATTAGAAATTTTGAAAATTCTATTATATATTAATAATAGAACTATTTAGGCCCGGACAGCAGGGAGGGGCTAAGAGAGTCATACGACACAGGTCCCCGCTTGTAAAGGGCTTCAATTTCAAATTAATCAGGATAAAAATTTTAATTTTGTCTATGGGCGAAAGTTTGATTTTTCAAATCTCATTAAAGAAATTGTTAATTCAAAAGCGTTCAAAGCATTTCTAAAATAATCAAAATGAATTAAATTATTATGTATTAAATAAAATATATATTTCAGTAAATAAAAATAATTGTTTATGTTATAATTCAAATATCAAGACCAAATTACAGAAATTTAAACGTTTTTAAAATATAATATGTGGGTCCCGAGAAATAGTTTTGGCACGGGGCCCATATATAAATTAATAGTATATATATATATATATATATTGAAAAACGCCAACTGTATATTCTATAAAATAACATTTCACTATATATTTCGACTGTTTATAAGTCTTCTTCAAACTAGAAATCACATTAAAAACTCTAAATGAAAATAGGAAAATCTAAACAAATTAATCAATAATAATCGTATTCAACTCAAATTACAAAATTTAATCTTAATTTTAGAAAATATATAAAAATCAAACATTCATGAAATTAAAATATTAAAATTTTATTAAATATTTTAATTTAATGAATGTTTAATTTTTAAATATTTTTTTAAATTAAAATTGAATTTTGCACAGATATGCCTGCCGTATGGGGTCGTGCATTGTCGTGGAGATAGTGAATTTGATGAAACCCACCACCAAGAAGACAGCGTCGTTTTTGTTGTATTGCGGTCACCAGGCGGAACAGCTGTTCGAAGTAAACATCGGCAGTGATTGTAGTACCCTGCTGCAGAATATACATCATAATCACACCTTTATAGTCCCAAAAGATGAACATGAGATGTTTCCTGGGTGAGAGTGTGCGGTTAACTTCCACATCAGGGACATCACCTGTGCCTCTCCACTTCTGTTGTTGGTCCAATAGATCTAGACTTCGTCCATTGTAATGAGCTGACTGAGAAGTCATTAGCAGCATATTTGGACAACAGCTCGTTGCATATTTTCTGACGGCTGGCCATTTGTTGCTCGGACAACTTGTGTGGGACCCAGTGGTTGCACAAGTAACGCATGCCCATTGCAAGCAGATGATTTCGAATTGACTGCTGACAAACTCCAAGCTCCAATTCATTTCAAATCAAAGTATTCTAATGAAAACAAAAAGTATTTCAGTCAAACAAGAAATTTATTAAAACTGAATATACATGTATATATATGACCTTTTTAAAAAATAATAATATTAATAATAATTATTATTATAACAATAATAGTACTATTAAAATGCTAAAAATTAATTAATAAGCAAATTGATTCAGTTGATTAAACCGAGACAAATGGTATTCATATTTATAATTAATTCATGAAATTTATGTATTCACTTTACAAAAATTTAAATTTTATAAATAAAATCATAATTTTATCGGTTAAAACGAAATTTCTGAAATTGAAATTCTATGAAAATAATTTAGGCCCGGATTCAAATGGGGAATTGCAGTTGCCGTCACTGTGGGGGTGCTGGTGATTCTTGCTTTAGGATATACTATCCAACTGTTCAGAGCTTGTGACAAATGCTACCACGAATGTCCAATTTGTTCTGTGAGCAACAGTAAGAAATTTATTTGATGTTCTAAAATATTCGTATTTAAAACAAATTAGGTTTCATTAAAAAAATTCATTTCGTTGAATTGAATTTTCAGTTTAGAAAAAAAATTGTAAATAATTACAAATAAATTATCTCTATTTTTTTCTATAATTTTACTAAATCGAACATTTAATAAAACCCGTTTGGAGTAGAAATTTAATTTTTTTTTGATAAAAAATGTCAAAAATAAAGAATATCCACATATCTCAAAACGTTTAATATGCTTCTCAACGTCACATTTTCCATATTAACTGGCATAAAGACAAAAAAGAGAGATAAACAAATTTTGAGTAAGAAATGAGGGTGGCGTTGTCATTTATACGATTTATAGTCCAAAAAAAAATTGATATGAAAATTATTTAATTAGTTTCTTTTATTAATTTGATTCAATTTTTATTATAAAGATTATATTTTATACTATTAATTTTCTTAAGTATGTATGTGGGTAATTTGCGGGATTCCAATTGGTGAATTTAAATAAAAATTAATTACTATATTTTTCAAATGACAAGTAGTATTAAAAAATTAAACAAATTATGAAAAATAAGAAGGTCTATGTAAAATGACTAAAGAAATACTAGGAAGGAGTTCTACTTTTCAGCAAGTTAAATGTTCAGTTACATTTTTTCTGTCATTCACAATTTATTTGATGGTTTGATTCAGTAAAGATCTCTCGGGATTCAAAATATTGATAGATGTCTCAAGAGAAAGGTACGAGTGTTAAGGTGAATTGTTATATTCATTTGCCTTTTCTATCGTAGCACTGAAACTATAAAACTAGATTTACAAAATCCATAGACTACTATAATATGTTTAAAAGAGAGGTATAATGAGCCCAGTGAAATTTTGACTTCTTATTAATCGAGTATCTAAAAGATATTTTTCCTATTAATTAATTAATTAAATTATTATTTTTGAATATTTAATTATTGTTTTACTAAATTAATTTTGTATAATATTTAATAATTTGTTTTATCTAAAGTACTAATCCATCCATGATGGTAATATTAATTAAAGCAAAATAAAGTTTATAATGAAAATAATGCTTATGACTTTTAAAATTAGTAAAAATTACGAGATGAAAAAAAGCTGACAATATTTTCAATAATTTATTGCTGTATGATTGGCTAGAAATGTGAAGTGTTAGTTCTGCTTTACGCCTTGCAAGTATCATCGTAAATCTAAGAATTGAACATCTTTCTAGCAAAATGCAGAGTATTGCTTTGTATGTCAATATAGTGATAAATAAATAATAAACCTTTATTGTTTAATGCAGTTTGCAGTTTGTTTTATAAAAAAGATTTTTTTAATAAAAGATAATATTAGAAACACTGCGCTCGATTATAGCAAGATTACAAGTTAAATGATTTTAATAAATGTTTACATTTTTTAACTAGGTTTTGAAAACATTTAAAATATGAAAATTATGTGGAAATGCAAAAATTAAATAAAAAATAAATGAATAATCAATCTCTAAAATGTTTGACACGACATCAATAATGCAAAAATATTTTGCAAAAATTTTTTTCACTCGATTTATTTGCATAAATATCATTTTACTTTCAGTTGATTCCCTGTAGCTGTAGTAAATGAAGATAAATTTAAAATTTCTATACTTTTAGATCTTCAAACAATATATTTTTGATGTAAAATCATCCAACAAATATTTATCATATAAAATAATAAAATATTATCCCATTATTATTATTATTATTATTATTATTATTATTATTATTATTATTATTATTATTAATTGAAAAAACTCAACTAAATATGTTGAACAAATTAGCTATTAATAATCTTCTTTCAAATAAAAATTTTATCTTTTAAAAAATTATTATAAATCATATCAAATTTATTTTTAAAAATAAAAAAAATATTTTTATTCTCTAAAACGATTTTCAATAGAATAAAAATTTAAAATTTAAGTTAAATGTAATATCTTTTCATAAAAAATTTTAACAAACAGCATTATACCATAAAATATAGCATTCAATTATTTAATTCATTACAAATTATTATTGACTGAACATTAATTATAGAATTTAAAGATCATATCAACGCAGCACAAGTAATTATTTTCTTATAGTTATTCAATTTCTTAAAATTTTCTTTAAACCTGAAAAACATATTTTTTACTAGTATATTTCTCTAAATGATCACTAATATTAATCTATCAATATACACCAGTGTTCTCCAAACTCTTTTCGATGGCGACACCCCATTCACTTAAAAAAATTTCACGACACCCCTGAAAAGTTTAATGCCGTTTAACTTGCGTGTTTGAGAAAAAAAATTAACACAATTTATTTTTATTTATTTTTCCTTATCAAACTTCAATGTGAGCAAACAACATTGAAACGAGGGAAGAGCAACGACAAACTAACTCTCATTTTTTTATCAACTGTCTACAATCTTTCACGTTTCGTTAATTTGATCTCAACCAGTGCCGAAAATCCAAGTTCACATAAGTATGATGTAGAAAACGGAAGCAATAATTTTAACGATTTGATGCTCAACTCGGGATAATTCTTGCTTAGAGAAATCCAAAACTCTTCCAGTCCTTTTTGTTCAAAATTAATTTTGTTGACCATGTCGTTTTTCAAATTAATAAGTTGTTCTTCTTCTTTCCTGTTAAATTCAAGACATTCGTTTGTTCCAAATGAATTCAAAATTCAATGATAAAGGTTGACGTTTAAGGAGGGGAAATAATTGTCGAATGCTTTCAAAAGCATTTCCATGGTTTGGAGGGCAAGCTCAGAAATTTCATCCTTATTAGGGAATTTGTCAACTGTGGTTGAGAAAATCGAAGCTTTTTTTCTTGGTTTTTCTGATGAACGAGTGAAGTTTTTCTTTAAATGAAAGAAGCTTTGATGTTGCCATCATAATATTTTCAGCTGATCCCTTATTAAGAACATTGAGTCTGTTGAAAAGATCATTAAGAAATGATACCTTCAACCACCAGTCATTGTACAACACGCTCAAGAACTTTTTCTTTGGACAGCCATCGAATTTCTATGTGATAGAGCAGAGTTTTAAAATCAGAATCCAAAGTATCTCAAAGAAGGCCGAAAATTCTACAGTTCAAAGGTTTTGACTTGATAATGTTGACGACCGACACGACTTAATTCATGACAATGAGGAGCTGCGAAGGAATTGACTTTGAAACTAAAGCTTCTCGGTGATCAAAAATGCAAGAGCAATACTACTTTCAGCTTCTGTGTGTGGTTTTCTTTTTTCGCGAGTAAATAAGCTACTTGGAAGCTTGCAATTTTAGCCTTTTCAGGAATGTTGCATTAGTTTTTCATCTTAAACGCTTGTTTTTCGCTTTGTGCTCGCTGAGTTTCAAAATATTGTTTTGATTTCGAAGAGAGCTTTGAATGCTTAGTCTTCTTGTGTCTAATCAATTTGTTGGGAACCATTGACGCATTTGACAATGTATAATTACACACCAGACAAAAGGGAAACACCTGTCCATTTTTCTCAATTGCAATGAATCCAAATTCGATGAAGTCTTCAGCATATTTTCTTTCATTTCGATAATTTTGGTCACTGAATTTGGTGCTTTAACTGATTTATTGAACAAATATTTATCCATCCTAATAAAAAATAAACTCGATTATATTATTATTTACAATTTATCGAATTAAACTTAATAAAAACATGCAATTTTCCAATTGATAAATAACACAAATTGGAGGTTACTTCTTTACCTTCTTATGGAAATAATGTTTTTTTCAACTTTTAATCAAACTTATTGTTTCTTTTGTTTATGTTGTTTCACTTTTTGAAAATAAAATGAACGTTAAGATTAATAAAAAAACGATCTCAATGGAAGTTTCTGATATTTTTTAGCTGAAATTTTTGAATTTGTTTTAAAATCGGTAACACTCAATAAATTTTTATGGAATCTAAAGAAATCTCGCGACAACCAAAAAATTCTATGCAACAACCAGTTTGGAGAACACTGATATACACTATAGGCAATGCTCAAGAACCAAAATGCAGAGATGACGGACAGTTTTACCAGTAATTGTGGCATTACATTCAGTACATGAAAATTGTTACACGAGTTTAGAACATAGACCAACTGGAATCTAAGATTTATTAGTGAAAATACTACTAACTTCGCAGGACATCGAAACCATTTTAAGAAGACTCTTGTATGCATGTTTGAGGGTCTTATGTTTATATTATTTGAAACTCTCAGAATGACGCAATACCAAAACATATTTCGGTTCTGTGTGATTAGATCGATGTTTTAACCTCCCGAACAGTCTAAGAAATAAAATATTCTTGGTCTTTCGCGAAGAAAACCGAAACATTTTTACTATCCAGATTACCTCTGTTAAAATGATGAACAATTATCCAAATTACTAGGAAATATGAATAATTGTCCAGATTTTAAAATTCCCATGATAATACGAGTCTTTCATTTGAGAGAAATAACTATTTTGAACTAATATTTTACAACAGTTAAAGAAAAAGAATAAAATTTTGACAAATTGTCATAAGAGAAAGGCTTATATTACCAAAAGAGATAAAAAATGTAATTTTATTAAAAAAATAATATTTTAAAATTAAAATTCTATCGATCTAGTAATTTGAAATTAAATTATCGATTATTAAAATGATTTTATTATTTAAGTTACAAAAATAAACAAATATTTTAAAATAATAAAAATATATTCATAGAATTTGAAATTTTTAGATCATTCTCTCGATTCTAGAAATTATAAATACTTCTGTTATCCATTAGAAATTTCTCTAGACAACATTTGTCAAATTGCTCCTTGAATATTATCAGGGAATACTTTGATAAATTGTTAATAAATGCAAAAATATTTATTTTCTCTTGTTTCAACAATATAGTAATTATGAATGATTGACAGACGCAATGTTGGAAAATAATTAAATAATAATTATTCAAAAAGAAAAGTTAATTTATTGTCACTTTAGAAAGGCAATATTTTTAATAGTTTTATAATATGTCAAATTTTTGAACATATTTTTTATCTCATTTTAAATTTAGATTTAGTTAATTTAAACGTAATTAACTAGCAATAACTTTTAATGTCCATAATAATAATAATAATAATAATAATAATAATAATAATAATAATAGTAATAATAATAATAATAATAATAATAATAATAATAATAATAATAATAATAATAATAATAATAATAATAATAATAATAATAATAATAATAATAATAATAATAATAATTATAATCACTATAATGATAAATTCATAAAGTTGATTTATACAATTTTAAAAATATAAAGTATTATTGTGAATGAGGTTTTTCTGTCACACTAAAATCAATAATGTCTCTAAAACGAGAAAGTTAAACTAATAAATAGTAAAAGCAAATGACGAAATGATTTAATATCTCACAAAGGTTTAATCCATAATTTATAAATTATAAATTAATTTTTGACACATTTTTGTTTACGTATTATTTAGATAATATTTATTTCGATTTTAGATGACGAAGAATTCCAATGGGAAACGCGTAAGTAGTTTATATTTAATATATTAATTATAATAATAATAATAATAATAATAATAATAATAATAATAATAATAATAATAATAATAATAATAATAATAATAATAATAATAATAATAATAATAATAAAAATAATAATAATAATAATAATAATAATAATAATAATAATAATAATAATAATAATAATAATAATAATAATAATAATAATAATAATAATAATAATAATAATAATAATAATAATAATAATAATAATAATAATAATTGTAGTGAGTGAAAGAAAAGGCAGAACGTGAAAGTTTCGCTAAATTTTGTTTGTGAGTGTTCAGGACATATTTTAGGTCAAAACATCTCATATTTCATTTTTTGAATAAATATTGTGGAAATTGGCTAACTTTGTTTTTTTAAATTATAATAATATATTCCTATTTTATTAATATGGATTAGTTCGTTTAACGTTACTCTATTTCCTAAAAATTTATCCAATTTTTTTTATGTAGAATTATAATTATATTTCATAAAAGTTTAAAAATACATTTTTAATGTTCTCAGATTTCATATTTTTACAAACGATTCAAATCCCGTTTATTGTTATTTTGCGTAATGTTATGAAAATTTTAATTGCAACCTTCACCACAAGCGAGATAATAATATATTAAAATTTTAAATAAATTTTTATTTCGTTAATGTTAATTATTTTTTATTTTAGGATGGTATTCCGTGTCTCATGAAGGAAACCGATACGGTGTCACTTTTCATAGTCACAAGTTTGCAAAATATTTCATGCAGAAATTAGAGTTACAATACGGACCATGGAACACAGCAAACATTCTCCGAATCAAAAGAGAAGACCATGATTTCGTCGTGTTGAATATATTTTTCCACGATTTATTCACGCCTTGGTTCTATACTCAAGGCCCAATTAAAAACGATGAAGAATGGATCAAGTCAGATTTTAGTCAGATGTGCAACATGGTCAAAGGTCTTTTGATATATTAGCTTATTTAACTAATAAGTTTATTCAACAAAAATGTATTGTTAAATCTAATTTTTTAATAGTAAAACTTTACTATATATACTTTGATTTTTGAATCAATTGAGACAATTGACTTATGCTGTGCGTTGTCGGATGAAAATGATTCTGAACATCACATTTTGGATAGAAGGGCATTTCGTAAACTTCTTGAATTTGCTACTTCAAATGTCAATTTTCTTTTCAATAATGAATGGTATCAACAAATAGATGGTCGCTATGGGTTCCCCTTTAGCAACAACGATGGCATCAATATTTTTGGGTAGTTTGGAAAAGAAAATTGCTTCTTTCCAATTTGAGAAACCCTTTGTTTATAAAAGGTATGTGGATGATATTTTTCTTGTATTTGAAAACAAGAAACATGTAGAACCGTTTTTAGATTTTATGAACAGTTTACATAAGAACATTGTATTCACATTTGAAACGGAGAGAAAGTCATCAATTGCGTTTTTAGATTTGTTAATTCAACGCAAAGATAAACATATACTTCTCCAGAAAGCTTTTGTGAATTTAAGTATAAGAGAAATATGGTGAAAGGATTGATTTATCGTTTATGGTCTTTATCTTCTACTTTTGCTAATTCGGTAAAAAGTGTTGATAAAGAATGGATATTCTAAATCATTTTTATTGTTTATGATAAAAGAGACTGTTGACAAATTGATTAAAAATCTTAAGGATCCATGTTTTGGAAAGTCTGAGTGTAATTTGTAAAATGAGTGTGATTTGAGTGTTGATCTAAATAATAGTAAAAATGATATAAAAAATTTGAGCCTAAATATGTGTTAGTATTGCCGTACTCTGAAGGTTTTACAAATTATAAAAGGAAGTTAAGTAAACAGATGGGAAATTTAGAGTATAAGATCGTCTCTAATTCGTGTAAGGTACGCAATATGTTTATTAATAAATCATAAACTCCGGTTGGATTGTGTTCTGATCTCGTTTATCAATTTACATGTAATGGATGTAATGCCACATACATTGGAGAGACTTCCCGTTATCTCTGTACTTGAGTTCTTGAGCATTGTCGATTGAAGGGTTTGACCAATATTAGTGAGCACAATAGAGTCTGTAAAAGTGAAATAGGAATGTCTGATTTTAGAATTTTGTTGAAAGGTTTTAATAATTATTGGGAACGCGTGATACGTGAAGCATTGCTGATAAGGTCATTGGATCCAAAGATTAATGTGCAAAATGCTTTGACTACGAATGTTTTGAATGTTTTTAAATAGTTTACGTATGTTAAATCATGTTTATGTATTGTTTTTTAACAAAAACATTTTTTAATATTATTAAAATAATTGAATTTTTAAATTATATTATTTAAAAAATTATAATATAAATAAAAATTATAATATTTATATAAATAAAATTTTAAATAAGTTAAAAGTTATTTGAATATATTTTTTAAATATTTATTTATTACCAAATTAAATTAATAAAAAATAATTTGTTTAAATTAAATGTTAATTCATAATATTTTTAGTTGGTTTTGTTTACCTGAAGATGGCAGTTATGCTGTCGAAATATATCGTGCGAAAAGATTTTTATTGGCGTTATCTTTAATTTAAATCGTTGCCAAATTTAATTAATTAATGATTTTATTATTATTATTATTATTATTATTATTATTATTATTATTATTATTATTATTATTATTATTATTATTATTATTATTATTATTATTATTATTATTATTATTATTATTATTATTATTATTGTAATTCAAAAGAATGAGAGGATATTTTGCAAATCATTACTTAAATATTACAAATGTGTGCAGTTTTAATCAAATATGTTTAAATTACAATTTTACAAAATATGAAATTAATTAATGAAAATAAATTCTGATTCAGAATACATTTTTATAATTAACTTGCCGTAATATCGTTATATTTAATATGATGATTAACAATGAACACTTTAAAAGAATTAGCATTTGGTAAACAAACAAACATATTTTTACTTTTATATATAAAATAATTCCAATTTTAATCTGGACTGGCAATATTCATTCATTTTTAAAATATGGTTAAATACTTTTTTTTAATTTGACAAAAAATAAAATATTATTATAAAAATGACTTTAAAATTAACTTTTATTCATTAAAGAAATAACGATAAAGGAAACTTTCAAAGAACATTTATTATTGAAGGATAAAAGAAAATACTTTTTGGATATTCGATTAAAACAAAACACAAACATCCACTAATAATTTCAATCTACATAAAAAAGATATAAAAAGTTCTGATGTATGTTTGATAGAAATACTATTTCGAATAACTTCATACATGTTTTTACTGTAATTAAAATTTTCTTTAATTATTGTTTACTGCTTTTTTAAAAGTTTATAAACAATCTAATCCGATCTGCTCATCGACGAGATATCAGCTTTGGCCGTGTTTTGGCTGTTGCAATAAGGAAAACCATGGATTCTGTCAAATTAATTTTAAATATATTTATAAACAGTTTGAATGAAATGATGACTATTTTAAGAATCATTTTGTATAGATATAAATCAAATAAATAACTATGAAAGTAAATTTTCGTTGTTTTTCTTTAATAAAATGAAATTTTCCGACCATAAATAGGTCTAGATCACCCCAATATAAAATTTAACAAATTCCTCTCTTACTGAACCTTTTTTCCACCTTGATATGCTGTTAAAAATTATTTTAAACAAATTAAAATCATATTCTATTTAATATCAAAAAAATTATGAATGAATTTAAACAATTTTTTTAATGTTTTTTGCTTTTGAAAAATGTTGAATTTTGGTTATTCGACTTTAGTAGTAGGATGTGAGTTGGACATATACAAACACTCCCATGGCTTACATAATATCTGACCTCTTTTCACGCTGTTACTACCTGGCGATTGACTTCTGTCCACTCAGTTTCTACCTATTAATTGACCTTTGTCCACTGTTGTCAGGTGACCTCACGATTATACCACGTGCCCACTGGTCAGTCACTACCCGGAAACACACTTATTACACACCGAATACCTAACCCTTATTATATCACATAGTTGTGGACCAACACACTTATTATTCACGTAGTTGTGGAACAACACACCGATTACCTAACTGTTATTATGTCACGCAGTTGTTGGACCAATACACTCACCTACCTTCTAGAACCTTCCACACACCTACTTCTAGGACCTACCGTTCTTAAACCGTTCACACACAGACATACCAACCAATGATCACCGATCCACACCGATCAACACCGATCAATACCCATCCATATCCGTCCACACCCATCAGCACCCATCATCGCCTAACACACCTACAACTACGTCGTAGACTTAACAAAATCACTCACTAGTACTATTCAAAATTTTATTAAATATAACAAGTTTGTTTCACAGTGAAAAGAATATGCTCAACATGAAGCATGCAATTCATACTGCAATCATAGTAGAGAAAGATGAATTCAAATGTAAGTTATCAAGTATTTGATCAATCAGTCTCTTCTGCAATCGGCGTCTTCTGAATTTTTTTTCGCTTGGTCTGATATGATGATTCATCGGCGTCGTCATCCGCCATTGCAAATATAAATTATGCAGTAATAAATAATACGAACAAAGCTCTAATTTGATTTTCTAAGTTTTCTAGATTCAATTACGACTTTTACAAAGGCAAAGGTCAGGTTAATAATATTGAATTTAAAGATAAATTACGAATGTAGTCTGTATCATTTCAAAATAAAAAATAATTCTGATCTCAATGAAAAGGTTTAAATTAGTTTAAATATCCATAATTTTAAATTAATTGCAGAAGTCTGGTAGAATGCCGTGCACATGGTAATACCATATTTTAGCTGAGTGCTGGATATTGCTCATTGCACATTCTTTAAGCAGACCTTCTGTTTGAAGTGGTTCAATGCCAAGTTTACAAATCAGATCATAAGTTGATCGAGGAATCGAGCCTAATGCCCCAATAATACAAGTGTAAAGCTCTACCTGATAATCAGGTTTGGCTACCTGTAATTCACTCTGAAGCAACCTATATTTCTTAATATTTGCCTTATCAGTCAACTCAAAATGTGAAACAGAATCCATTGGACACTTAATATCAATCATGAATATTCTTTTTCTTTCAGTATCAGTTATTATAAGATCGACGCGTTGTTTAGAATTCAGGACAAGAGAACAATAATGGTCATCCACGACAAAAGAATTAGGATTTTTTAGATTATTCGTTATTATCTTTATACAGTCATTGTGTCTCTTTAATGTCAGTATTTGGTGAATCTTACATGACTGTAAGGCACGAGACATAGTTTCATCCTCTTTCTCACAACGTCTACAAAGTCTAGAATCCCCTTTTCTATTAAGCTTTGCATTGATGTTAAGTGTATTAGTTCGCGCTCGATATATAAAGTTCCATGCAAATTCGCCAAGTTTACTTTTAAAAATTGCTTTATTTATTTGAGGAGATAATTTTATAGCCGCTGCAATCATGTCGCTTTTATTACTCAGTTGCCACTTTTGCAGAGTCGTACAATGCAGAGTGAAATATCTTAGAAATTGCTTTTCGAAACTTAGTCGTAAGGATGAAAGTTCCATGCCTCTTTGTTATCAGATATAAAAAAACTTGCTCTTTAACAATATGAAAAGATACGGAAATTGAGTGTTCTCTTTTAAAGTAAATTATTGAAGTACGTGCACGTTGAAATCTCGTTTTCTTTCTACCATGGTTTCATTTAGTTTCAGCACCATTTATCCAATCAAAACTTTGTTGTAATGTAGGCTCTTTGATTCCAAGACGAGGACCCGTTACAAACTTTAGAGAGTCAATATTAACTTTTCTCGAGTAATCGCAATTGGAAGTAAAGAGTCGGAAAAGTGCACAATTGTTTGAGTATGATATTCATCAAGCAAATCGACACACGAAGCTCCACCATTTCAGTTGAGTTGTATAATAAACTGTCTCAGAATTGTGCGGCAAGTTCAAATTCTTTTCAGATGGCCACGCAATTTACTTGAGTTATTGCCACAGAGATTAGTATTTCCTTGAGAAGCTGATAAAGCCATAGTTTTAATTTCACGTGTTTGGAATGCAAATGTTAGTCGAGAATGAATAAAAATCTTGAAGGCCTTGAGTTTTTGCCAACCAAATAAACCGGAATCTGCAATTTTTTATGTGTTACTAACAACTTTATCAAGAATTGCATAGGGACTTTGACCATTGTCTTCTCCTACTGGAACACCAAGATATTGATAAAATTCTTTTGACAACAACTTTTTGATCTCTTTTTCATTAATCAAGATCTCACCATTGATGTTAACTCTGGGAAGCTGCATGTAGCCATACTTCTCCGGTCGGTATTCAAATCCTATTTCTGTAGCAGCTTCAACAGCAACATCAACAATTTTTTAAAGGTTATCGACATTGTTTGCAACAAGTGCAATGTCATCTGCATAAGCTAGAACTTGAACGGGCGAATCACCAATAATAAATGGTTCAATACATGATCTACTTATTGCTTCAAGAACAAGATTAATGGCAATCGAGAAATGAATCATTGAAAGAGGAAATCCTTGTTTAACTCCTTTTTTGATTGAAAGATTAGGTGTTACAATTGGGACACAGCTGTAGAAAGATTGAGTGTCGGTGTAAAGTAATTTGACAATAGTAATAAATTCTTCGCTAACGCCAATAGTTTTCAGTACACTCCACATGTAGTCATGAGGAACACTTCCAAATGCGTTCTTAATATCTAACCAAGCAGTAGCTAATGGTGAATTCTTGCAATATTTCGAATGCTCAAGTGCAGAAGAAAGTATTGAATTGTGCTCGACACAACCTTCATTGACAGAGCCACCTTTTTGCCCAATATGCAAAATATCGTTACAAATCCCCATGATGTTAGACGTGTAGTTAAAATAGATGGAAAGACTTTATAAATAACAGACAGAGAAGAAGAATTGTACAGATTTTAAATAACTTTATGGGTACATATACGCAAATGATACTTATTTAGAAATTTGTGTAATTATTTAGAGGAAAACTTTGATTAGAAAATTAAATGAACCAAAATTTTGGACATTAAAACTATTAAGAAATTACATTTCAGAATTAATTAATTTTAGTATTTAATTTGAAAATATTATGTCTTTGGTTATTTAAGAGTTAATTATCGACTTTTGATATTCGATTAAATATTTTTTATCGAATGTCAATTGATATTACTAATGAATTTATTGAGAATTTGATGTAAATTTTTAAGAGAACTGTATCAATTTTAGAGAGAATATTCCAACATATGAATATTTCAAAGTGTTAGATATAATGGAAAGGTTAGATTTATCACTATGGATTGGGATTGGAATATCGAGTTTAGATGTGTTAAATTAATAGGAAAAATATTGAGTGAGAAATTTAATCTATTAATTATGACGTAATAATAATTTGATTATCAGTATGAGTAATTTCATATTATACAGTGTTAAAAGAAATTAATCAAAGGTAAATATTGAGTAGAAATAATCATTTAATGTTAGATTTTACATGAAAATTATCAGTAATATATCAATTTTAAAGTGAGATATTTTCGCTAAATATTGAGTTTGTTCCGGTAAATATAGGGTTTTTAATGAAAATGATCAGTAATAAATCAATTTTAAGGATAAATTATGACTAAATATTGAGTATGTACAGATAAATGTAGAGTTTTACGTGAAATGATCAGTAATTTACCAAATAAAGGTGAAAGGTTTTATAATTGGTTACGATTGAGGAGTCTTAATCAAATATTTGTTGGGATATCAGCGCTCATCAATCAGGGTATTACTATTGCGTGTAAGAGAAATTCATTAAAGATTCTTACTGCATTTTAATAAATCTAGCTATTGCAGGATTTATGTAAACAAATTTCAATGTGGTAATTCATTAAATTACAGTCACTATAACTTAATGGGTTAAATCCAATGTATAGTACGTGTAAAGAAATCAATAATTTAGCTTTATATGTGGAAATATTGTCAGTAAATTGGAGCTTTTAATGCACTCTTTACTGGTAACATGATAGTAATTATAGTTTTTAGGTGAATCGAAGATAAATTCAAGGATTGAGTAGATTTATCCTTTTTTGTCAATAATTTGTGGTATTTTGATGCTTATTGCTACTATGATAGAAATTCATTAAAATTTTATCAAAGATTTTAAGGAAAAACATTTTTTTAACCTTAATTAACCTTAAATTTCTCTTCTCACACAACACGATGACGCAATCTCTTCTGATAGTGCAAGATCAATTTGCATCAAATCAATTGAATAATATTTCATCAGAACTTGTTATTTTCAAGACAATTCTACAAAATCAAATAATTTTTTCCCAGCAATTATTGGATTTTATTTCTCAAAGATCAAATGGACAAAATCAATTGCCACTTTCGGCGAAGCCAATTCTTCCAAATCTATCGTTGGATTTAGTATCAAAGAAATCGACTCGTGATAATCAATTGCTACCTTCAACGAATGCAATGGATCCTGAAAAATCGTTCGACGAATGTGATAAGGAAGAACTTTCAAACAAAATATTGCCACTTTCGGCGAAGCTAATGGAACTTGAAGAGCACATTTTGCGAATTAATTGTAAGTTTGATATTGTTTTGAATAAATTAAGTAATTCTGATTTTAATGATAATAATTGTAATTTAAATATACTAAATAAAATTAATGTCGATAATAATGATGACTTAAATATCTCATCTAATTATAATCTTGCTTCAGAAAATGCAGAAAATAGTCCTTTAAATCCTATTAATACACAGCTTAAAAATTTTAAAGTTACTAAAACTAAGGATGCTTTAAATATGAAAAGATTTAACTGCAATTACCTTTCACGTATTTTAAATAAAAATAAGCGTCGTAATATTATTAGTAATTATCCATGCTTCATAAGTTTATTGAAAAAGAAAAATTCTAAGACCAAGTTTGATCTTATTAATTATGAACTTTCCTTGATTAATAAATCGAAACTTAATTTTAAAATAAAAGATTGTGATAGTTTATTCTATAGAAATGGCAATCTCTGTATTTCAATCAAGTTAAGTGAAATTAAAAAAACAGATGCTACTAAAAAGATAATTACAAAATCAACAAATTTTCAAATAAAAATAAAACCATTATTTCGAACCTTATTTATACTGATAATTATTGTTCCAAGCTGATTAAAGCTCCATTAGCAATAAAAAAATTTTTATTTGTATTTTCATATAAATTAGCCGAAACAGTTTCTATTAAAAACGAACTGCATAAAAGAGCTGTCATTAATAAAACTTTGGATAATTTAAAATTTCAAAAACAATTACCATACTTTCTTGTAAAATCTGACTTAAAATATGCTGATGGTGACTTTATTATGAAAGATCTTTTAACTTCTGAAGATGCTGATAATGAATCTTTTAATATTGGGTCATCTAATTAAACAAGATCGCAGCTTGATAAACTTTATTTTGATTTTCCAGAGATTAAAGAGATGTTCTTTACTGAAGGCATGCACAAAGATTCTGATAAGATAAGTAGTTTAATTAATCACTTAAAGGTAAATAAAGAATTTCCAAAAGATATTTTATTTTCTGGTGGTAAATTCATTACAAATCAAAAATCAAATAAAATAGAACCCGATTTAAGCAATGGTTCTGACGTTATGTTTAATTTTGGATTATTCGACTTATTTAAGATATCTAAAGACGATATAGAACTTGAGAGGCTTATTTCATTACCTGCTTCTTCAAATAAAATTGTTGAAATAATTTTCCACCTAAATTATTTAAACTTAAAGGGTAATATAAAATATTTTAGTAACATAACATATGGTACTTATGTTTTAAATTATTTCCGTAATGTTTTACTATTACATTCTATTATTGATAGTGAAAAATGCAATTCGTTTATAATTGATACTCTTGAAATATGGGGGTCTGAATTAACTGATCAAATTCCTTCTACTTCCTATTTTAAATTTAGTTGTCAAGAAAAACTAATTAAATATAAAAAGTGGTTACTTAATGACGAAATTGATAAGTTAAAAAATATAATTTCACCACTTACAATTAAAAGAATAAATAATTTATTTAATTTATTTAATAAAACAATTTCGGAAAAAACTAACCGATTGAGTATGATAGACTCGCTCCTTAATTGCATCAATGATTTTCGTTCTGAAAGAGACAATAATGTCACAGTTACAGCAAAAGGATTATTGTATTTTTTTATTAGAGATAAGAAAAAATTTCTACTTAAAAATAGAGACGACTTTCAGATATCAATGAAATGTCGGAAAAACTGTACTAAGGAAATGAGCTTGATTATTTTTAATCTCATTGAATCTCTTGAAAATTTGATAACTTATGAAGAACATGTTAACTCTGTCGAACTCTACGATAAAATTGATAACTTTAATAAAGGAAGTAGTTCTAACGTAACAAATAACGAAAAAAAAGTAGTTTTACCTGTTGATATTGACGAGGAAGCTGTATCTTCTTTGGAATTAAAAATTACAGAAAATAAAAAAATTATGGCTAGACAAAATCTAAAAGTGTCAAAGGCAATGTCCAAGTGAAGGTACGTGCCAGCATCAGTCTTAGAATCTGCCACAATCTCTGAAGAGACTGATGCAGAATGCACTAAATTAAAAAATACTAAACTTCGTGATCCAAAAGTGTGGTTTACCGACGATGACATTGACCAATACCTTGAACGGCATATCAGTAATCCTACATTTGCACATTTACCGTGCTTTATTATTAGTATTCTATCTTCAGACAACAAAGAAAATATTATCTCAATTCCAGATGCAGTATTTAAAGCTGAGGTTATTCTTTGTCCGCTAAATATAAACAATGCCCATTGGATTTTATTTGTGTACAGAAAATCGTTGCTTGAATCATATTTTATTGACCCAATATTTGCAAATAGAAATCTGTTTAAAAATAAACAAGCTACTCTTAAGATTAACATTGCTTTAAATAAGATTTTCAAACTTCAAGTGGCTTCATCTTGTCACCCTTTCCAAAATCTTATATATCAAAAGAACAGTTTTGATTGCGGTCCTTTTATTTGTGCTTATGCAATTCTTATAAGTCAAGGTTTGGACACTTTTCCTAACAATTTTATAGATGGGATAAGACGAGAGGTGCATGATTTTCAAATATTTGACTCAAACAAAGTATCAGAAGTTATCGGTTGGGGCCTTCCTAAAAATAATTTGATGGGAATCAATTTTAAAAAAGCAATAGCGCTTACTATTGAAAAACAAAAACGAAACATCAATAACAGTATTAATATTAAACCAAAATTTCAAAAGTAAATGGCTTAAAAGCAATACTAATATACTTGTTCTTTCCCCGGATCTAACTATCAATTTATTAGCCCAAAATAATAATTATATTATTGAGAACGTCAACTTTTGGCAGTTCAAAGACGTTCAACATGTCATTAGCATAATTCCCAATGAAAATTATTGGTGTTTACTTCTCTATTCGACCCGTCGTATGACTTGTAATATTTTCGATTTTCGAAAGACTGATATTTCTGATAGACTAACCGAAATAGGAGGAAACTTTACGGATTATTTAAATAGTTTTTTCTTGAGTATGAAAATAAAATTTCAAATAAATTATGGTATTCTCCACCGCTGCTTCATTTCAGATGATCCAACTTTTCATGCCACTGCTTTCATTGTGTTTTTGGAAAAATTGATTTTAGATCGGGATTTTCAACATGATAAAATATATAAGCTACTTGATGATATCAACACTAAAGAGTGTGTTGAAATTTCATTAAATTTAAATCTAATAAATGAAAAGATTACCGACAGCATTTTAATAACATATTTTAATAATTTAAGTTTATCAACAGATTTCGTTCTTTTGGGTTTCACAATGTGTACTGCTATTCTTGACGATTGTACTCATTATTTGAACATTTGAATTATAAGTGCCACCAAAACGCGAAAGTTGTATTTGCCATTTTTGCTCCACCAAAGTCTCGGGAAACACTAATGGTAATTGATTATAACACTGACGAGCATTACTTTCTGGATCCAACAACACTTGATGTCAGCCTAAACTATACATTTATTTGTAAAGTATTAGTTACTAAAATAAATGAAATAAGAAACTCACGTGGTTGATGTTCGTGGTTCAGGTTTGCTCAGTAAAATTCTAATATGTGCTTTCATCAACAACTATGCGCATGATATGTCCCTTGAAAACATTAATTTGAGAGAAATAGCAAGAATTATCAACTCTGTTCTTCCAATTGTTTCTGAGATCAATAACAAAGATAAAGAGAAAATTTTAACAAAAGCAAAAGAAACAGCGTAAAAAAAAGTATTTGAATTAATTATTAGTTTTGAAAATGCTGATGTTAACCAAATAGTTGAAAGCATTATTGGACAAATTCCTCACTTAAATAATTTCACTGAAATTAAATCCCACGAACCATACCTAGGAAGTAAACAAAACTCAAATATAATAAGTAAATATAAAAGTAGATCAGAATTTTTAATTAATATGAAATTAACTTTTTATAAAATTATTAATGACTTACCAGTCACTGTCAGGCCTGAAATTCAGGATATTCTGAACCAATTTAGCCACGAGGACCCAGTATCGAATTCATGGAATAAAATTCTTAAAGATTGTCGAAGCACGACAAATGTTCTCAATCTTGTAGATATTTTACCGTTTGAAGTTATTTACGAATTAAAGAGAGCTGATAACACTTCACCGGGTATTGATGGTATTCAATACAAAGATCTTGCTATTCTTGACCCTGAAGGTATTTTGTTAGGTTTCCTGTTTAATAAAATCATCAGTAGTAAAATCATTCCGACTAGCTGGAAAACTTTCAAGACTATACTAATTCCGAAACCTGATAAGACAGATAATTATGATAAAGTTTCATCTTGGCGACCAATAGCTCTGCTGTCTGTTATTCATAAAGTCTTTGCGTCTATTTTAACTACACGTCTAACATAATGGGTGATTTGTAACGATATTTTGCATATTGGGCAAAAAGGTGGCTCTGTCCATGAAGGTTGTGTCGAGCACGATTCAATACTTTCTTCTGCACTTGAGCATTCGAAATATTGCAAGAATTCACCATTAGCTACTGCTTGGTTAGATATTAAGAACGCATTTGGAAGTGTTCCTCATGACTACATGTGGAGTGTACTGAAAACTATTGGCGTTAGCGAAGAATTTATTACTATTGTCAAATTACTTTACACCGACACTCAATCTTTCTACAGCTGTGTCCCAATTGTAACACCTAATCTTTCAATCAAAAAAGGAGTTAAACAAGGATGTCCTCTTTCAATGATTCATTTCTCGATTGCCATTAATCCTGTTCTTGAAGCAATAAGTAGATCATGTATTGAACCATTTATGATTGGTGATTTGCCCGTTCAAGTTCTAGCTTATGCAGATGACATTGCACTTGTTGCAAACAATGTCGATAACCTTCAAAAAATTGTTGATGTTCCTGTTGAAGCTGCTACAGAAATAGGATTTGAATACCGACCGGAGAAGTATGGCTACATGCAGCTTCCCAGAGTTAACATCAATGGTGAGATCTTGATTAATGAAAAAGAGATCAAAAAGTTGTTGTCAAAAGAATTTTATCAATATCTTGGTGTTCCAGTAGGAGAAGACAATGGTCAAAGTCCCTATGCAATTCTTGATAAAGTTGTTAGTAACACATAAAAAATTGCAGACTCCGGTTTATTTGGTTGGCAAAAACTCAAGGCCTTCAAGATTTTTATTCATTCTCGACTAACATTTGCATTCCAAACACGTGAAATTAAAACTATGGCTTTATCAGCTTCTCAAGGAAATACTAATCTCTGTGGCAATAACTCAAGTAAATTGCGTGGCCATCTGAAAAGAATTTTGAACTTGCCGCACAATTCTGAGACAGTTTATTTATACAACTCAACTGAAAATGGTGGAGCTTCGTGTGTCGATTTGCTTGATGAATATCATACTCAAACAATTGTGCACTTTATCCGACTCTTAACTTCCAATTGCGATTACTCGAGAAAAGTTAATATTGACTCTCTAAAGTTTGTAACGGGTCCTCGTCTTGGAATCAAAGAGCCTACATTACAACAAAGTTTTGATTGGATTAATGGTGCTGAAACTAAATTGAATCATGGTGGAAAGAAAACGAGATTTCAACGTGCACGTACTTCAATAATTTACTTTAAAAGAGAACACTCAATTTCCGTATCTTTTCATATTGTTAAAGAGCAAGTTTTTTTATATCTGATAACAAAGAGGCATGGAACTTTCATCCTTACGACTAAGTTTCCAAAAGCAATTTCTAAGATATTTCACTCTGCATTGTACGACTCTGCAAAAGTGGCAACTGAGTAATAAAAGCGACATGATTGAAGCGGCTATAAAATTATCTCCTCAAATAAATAAAGCAATTTTTAAAAGTAAACTTGGCGAATTTGCATGGAACTTTATATATCGAGCGCGAACTAATACACTTAACATCAATGCAAAGCTTAATAGAAAAGGGGATTCTAGACTTTGTAGACGTTGTGAGAAAGAGGATGAAACTATGTCTCGTGCCTTACAGTCATGTAAGATTCACCAAATACTGACATTAGAGAGACACAATGACTGTATAAAGATAATAACGAATAATCTAAAAAATCCTAATTCTTTTGTCGTGGATGACCATTATTGTTCTCTTGTCCTGAATTCTAAACAACGCGTCGATCTTATAATAACTGATACTGAAAGAAAAAGAATATTCATGATTGATATTAAGTGTCCAATGGATTCTGTTTCACATTTTGAGTTGACTGATAAGGCAAATATTAAGAAATATAGGTTGCTTCAGAGTGAATTACAGGTAGCCAAACCTGATTATCAGGTAGAGCTTTACACTTGTATTATTGGGGCATTAGGCTCGATTCCTCGATCAACTTATGATCTGATTTGTAAACTTGGCATTGAACCACTTCAAACAGAAGGTCTGCTTAAAGAATGTGCAATGAGCAATATCCAGCACTCAGCTAAAATATGGTATTACCATGTGCACGGCATTCTACCAGACTTCTGCAATTAATTTAAAATTATGGATATTTAAACTAACTTAAACCTTTTCATTGAGATCAGAATTATTTTTTTATTTTGAAATGATACAGACTACATTCGTAATTTATCTTTAAATTCAATATTATTAACCTGACCTTTGCTTTTGTAAAAGTCGTAATTGAATCTAGAAAACTTAGAAAATCAAATTAGAGCTTTGTTCGTATTATTTATTACTGCATAATTTATATTTGCAATGGCGGATGACGACGCCGATGAATCATCATATCAGACCAAGCGAAAAAAAATTCAGAAGACGCCGATTGCAGAAGAGACTGATTGATCAAATACTTGATAACTTACATTTGAATTCATCTTTCTCTACTATGATTGCAGTATGAATTGCATGCTTCATGTTGAGCATATTCTTTTCACTGTGAAACAAACTTGTTATATTTAATAAAATTTTGAATAGTACTAGTGAGTGATTTTGTTAAGTCTACGTGACATAATATGTGTGTTGGTCCACAACTACGTGACATAATAAGGGTTGGGTAATTAGTGTGTAATAAGTGTGTCTCCGGGTAGTGACTGACCAGTGGTCACGTGACATAATCGTGAGGTCATCTGGCAACAGTGGACAAAGGTAAATTACTAGGTAAAAACTGAGTGGACAGAGGTCAATCTCCAGGTAGTAACAGAGTGGACAGAGGTCAGACATTATGTGATATTACGTAAGCCAAGGGTGGTTTGTATCTGACGGGCTCACATACTACTACTGACATTTAGTCTGACTTTGATTGATTAAGATCAAATTTAAAATAGCTTGCCGATAGCGGAATTATTTATAAAAATAAAATTCGAATAAATAAATATGTAACCTAATTCATTAAATGAAAAATTTCGGCTTAAAATAGGTTTTGACCTCTCCAATAAAAAAATGTAACATATATTTTATATATAATGACAGTATTTAAATTTAAAATGATATAATCACTCTTATTCTTATAAATTCATCCGTAAATTCATCTGCCTGACAAAATTGTTTAACCACTTTACTTGCATACGTAAGTTTATACGGGTTTACGCGTCGTTTCAACTTAATATCTTTTCTTCATATCTCCGACTCATGCAAATTTTATCATACTAACTCTATTGTTGTATTTATTTAAAATTTTATGACTTTTTGTAGTCTTGCGTAACCTCTAGTGAGCACAAGGGAGTTATTGAATAAATATTTTTACCTGTATATGAATAATTTTTTTAATGTTTTATTTCACTAGGTGTTGAAAACCATAAAATTCAACAAACTGATTCATAAAATAAATGGGTATATTTAACCAACTTTTGCGAAATAATTGGAACATTAAGCGTTTAATTGCGAAATCAGTAAAATAGCACTTTATTAACTTAAATGCATTGTTATGGAAATTTCCATCGTACCAAATATTTAAATATAATTATTATGATTAATGACAGCGATATATTTTTTTAGTCTGGCAATAAGATAAACAGTCTGTCTATGGATTTAAGTAAAAATGACTTTGATTATGACTTTGATTTTTTTATTATTTTTCCCTAAGACTACACCTTAAAATACACTATAAAACAATATTTAATCCAATACATTTAAGTTGTTAAACATTTAAAACAAATGACAAGTTATGACAAGACATTTTAGTACTATAATAATTTTATCAAATTTCAATAATAAAAAATAAATATAATTATTGTTTGAAATAACAGCTGATCAAAAAATAACAACTTTTAGAAAATTTGTAATTCAAAATAA